>JASVEL010007623.1:0-80968 GCA_032618575.1 Nicotiana noctiflora
CAAGTGACACAAGAGTAAAATCAGAAAATACACGGTCCCTTGAATTATATGTAGAAGATGTGAGAAGAAGAGAGAGTGAAAGCAATGTTTGTGAGAACACAAATTTAACTCCATAAATATTAGAAGCAATGGTTGAAAGAATACATATTTTAAATTTGCTAGTGCTTTCAAAATATGTACAATGTGGGTTAGGTCGGGTAAAACTCAAAAATATTGGTTCAAACAGGTAAGAATAACCCTTTAGCTACCATTTAATTACAGTCGTACCCTACCTGCGCTCTTTAGTGAATAGTCTATACTCTATATTTGTCTGCAAAAAATCACTACCTTTTATTATTATTATTATTATTATTATTATTATTATTATTATTATTATTATTATTATTATTATTATTATTATTATTATTTATTCTGCAGATGAGTGCTATTTCATAGGAAAAATGTACGCTGTAACAATTTACTTGGTTTCAAAGACATGTAATAGAAAGTAAACAAATTCAAGCAAAATAAAGTATTCAAGATAAATTTCGCAAAGGAAAACATTAGACATGCTACCAAGTCGTAGAAGAAAAGAAATACGAGTCGTTAGTCTGATTGGTTTTTTAAATTTAAATATTCCAATTAATGCCAATAACCAGTTTCTTAGAAGAGTTCGTATCAAAATAAAATTCCATAAAGCTTGTTTGATTTCTCGTTTTACAAAAAAAATTACCCGACATAATACTCTATGTCATTCAATGCGATGTTTGGCTATGGAATTTCTCACATATGGTCTGTTCAGCTCAGGTTTGAAGTTTGAACAGAGAAAGGAAAGATCCACCATCCATGCTATCTTGCATTTCCATTCCTATATAAGTAAATTACTTATACTAAGAAAAACATTAATTGTGTAATTTAAAATTCGTCACACATTCCTAACATACTTTTCAAGCGATCTTGATTTCTCCTAACATGCTTGTTTGTTTCATTTTTCCAAAGGATCTTTAGATGTATAACCGGCCAGATTCATCATTTACTTTTTCTAATCAATTATGTAAATTATGCACATCTATACAAACATCATATATGTATTATATATATATTATATATTCACATGCACTATTTAAGTATTTCAAAATCATTCGCCTTGGAGATAGCTATATTGACGCCAAATTAGAAGAAAGAAAGAAGAAAAAGGTTCAACCCCACATAGAGGTGGTTGATTTTGGACTTTGATAGCAATCCCCATATATTCCAATTCAATTGCAGTCCGCTATTTTTATATACACTGCTAAATGATTTGAGATCTTAATTGGTGCAACTGTCATTCTCCTTTGAAATGGAATGAATAAGCCAGTAGTCATTGATCTCCATGTCTATGTTTTGTCGTTTCAAATAGTCCTTTTCATGTTACAAAATCAACTTTGGTTACCACATAGCAAGCATCAACTACCCCACATTCCCACAACAACCGGCCTTGCTTTTGGCACAATAATTTGGTGGTCCATAACATGAACATCCTACTTTGAGGGGTAGCTCAATCAGCAGGGCCACCAGAGGCATTACAAACCGGCCGTGTCTCCAGGGTCTCGTGGAACTAACCGTGCACCCACATTGAAACAGTGAGAACCGGTGGATACAACTAGTCGGATACGCAAAGCAATGCAAGAAAACCTAACCAAAAAAAAAAAAAAAAAAGAGATCAACCATATACCTCAAAGACAAACCAAAAAACTTGGAAAATGAATCTCTAGCTAGGAGAAGAGAAGGTGGTTAAGAAACTTTAAGCAAAATGGAAGAAACTTGCTTGGAATATCAAGCTCTGATTCTATGCTAAGTAGGACACATATAAAAGTGTATATAGATATTCTTTTTGCACATGTATGTCCATGCCTCTATACAACCACACATAGGCTGGAAAAGGTATTTAAAAAATTGAAAGAAAAAAGAGACAAGGTTGAGATAACAAAAGAATGAATTTTCAAGGGCCCCTAAGCAGCCCATATCATATCTAAAACCCAGTGTTCAAGAAAGTTTACAGATCATGGTTTCTATAACTGCAAAAACTTGTCTAACTCTCTCCTTGCTCGATTCTCAGTTACCCTTCGCTTTATCTCTAATTGTCATCTCATGTTGCAGCATCGGGGTTTGCCCAGCTGTTGCAGTTTGTTCCACATGCAGATCATCTGCCTAGGTGACTGATAATGAGCTGAATAATAATCATCTACACATCCAGACTGCGAGAACTTCAAGCTGTGAACGTATTCTACCGGTCTTGAGCTATTGAATTTCTCAACCCACATTCCCATGCTCACATCCTCCATCTTGAACAACTGCAAGTCAGGGAGCTTTGTTAGATACTTCAGTGAACTGTCACAGACGGGGGAAGTGGGAATTTTTGCCTACCTTTAACTTATGACTATCAAACTCTGAGACAACGAAGTTTGCAATGTCTGATGAAACAATGTAGCCAGGTCCATTTGCATAAGACGGATAATCTTCTTCTGGCCATTCCTGAGACAACCAGAGAAAGGGAAGCGGAGTGAGATACTCAGATTTCACGGTATTGAACAAGGACACAGTGATTAAAAGGGAGCAAACAGACAACATCCAGAAAATTACTCCATGAAGACAACTGTTTGGTTGGTGCATGTGTTGTGAAACTAGTGCATCATTAAACCAAATACCGACAACACTCTCTCGAGCACACTCACCTAACTCAAGTATTTTAGTTATTCACTATTATGTGGTAATTATGAAGTCCTCATTAAACAATGACGCATAAGAAACTATGCACTTCTACATGACAGAACTAGGGGTCAAGACTAAAGGTGTAAAACTATCCAGCAGCATTTTGATCTTTTAATACTTACTAGGTAACGATTTTGTGGAATAAACGCACAAGAAGATCCAAACTATTACCTCATATGTCACTGCCCATTTACCACTACGCAGGGGTTTATGGTGGTAATTGATATTTCCAATATATAAGCTCCTATTTTCTGGTATTTTATTTACTTCCTTGATAACTGCATCCACTCTCACAAAGGTGTCATCGTCGCACTTCATGATATTTTTGGCAGATATTACGCGAACCTGAAAACAACCAAACATATAAATGAGATAAAACTTTTTGGGGCAAAACTAATTTCAACAATTAAGGTCAATCTAGAAACGTACCCCATATTCACAGATGGCAACTGTTTTCAAAACCACGAGGTCATAGTGATCCATATAAGGAACTATGACGATGTCACCAAAAAATTCTGCTTCTTTCTTTAGCTCCACATTTACCTCTTTTCTTGCATGCTATCAAAATCGGTCTCAAGATTAAGTCAAAATTTTAACAGCACAATGCCAATGTTAATAGCAAAAGATATTTGAAATTGGGCCCATAAGCTACCAATATGTCAACCTACCAATGCAACAAAGAATCGAGCCACAACATTTGAAGATCTGATTAGCTGATGCTGCATCCAAGACCTTCTTATAGCCATTCGCTCAGCAAAATGATTGCCAGCAGAAAGAATACCAATTAACATATCTACAGGCTGATCAAGGAGAGGCGGCGCCTTCCATATGTTTGACATATCAAGATGTCTCTGAGGAGCAAAATTAGGATGTGTAGCTGGCAAGGAGGCAGCAAACACTGAATCAACATCAATGTCACCATTCATCCACAGACCAGTGGCATCCTCGAGAGCAAAGCCCTAACAGCACAAAGGAGAACCTTACATTAGTCCGATTCAATAATCCTATATGAAGTTGAATGTGGTAGTACATTACTTACAGTTCGGTATGGAAACGAGGTCACATGCCTCCCATCAACATTTATGTGATAACCCTCAAAGCCAGCACTAAGCGTTAGCACAAATAACTTATCCTCTGAAAATGGGAATGGCCAATCAATAGACATCTTCTTTGTTCGCCCGGTAATAAGCCGGTTTAACCACCATGATGACTTTGATTGCTCAGAATGATTTTCGTCATTATCTCGAATCCAATTTTCACACTTAACCTGTCCATCAACTGCAAAAGAGTCATATGCCACCTATAACTTAATCTACTCCACCATACAACAGCCACAAATGTAACTACAATGCATTCTCAGTTAATCCGTTTCTCCTTCAATACTATAAAATCAATAGTCAAGCTTTTAACAGATGCATTACCACAAGCTCCTATTCCCCCAACCCCACCCCACAATGCGCCCGAAGTACAGATTTTTAACTTAAACTAGTACAAAATGAACAAACTTTTAAGTTCAATTACTCAATAAAACATAGAAGCAATAGAATTTTCTAAAAAATACTTAGAAGTTAGCTCAATAAACAAAATTCATTGTTCTCACCAGTCTCTTCATTGTCCTTGGACCTCCAACCATCACACCTTTGTGCTGTCCCCCACTGCATCCTATAACAAGTGTTGTGTTCAATCACGGGCTTCCCACTCCAATCACCCCTCAATCGCGGATTAAAATGCAAAATCCTCGGCGGGTCCTCTCCATCAACAGTCTTCAGCCCCTGTAATTCCATCATAAACTGTGAAACCATCAAGAATTGGCGATCCTTCAGCAAAGATATCTTCGGGTCATGCTCCGGGTGGGCCTTCCTTGGCTTCCCAACAACAGTAATA
Source organism: Nicotiana noctiflora (assembly GCA_032618575.1). Classification (NCBI taxonomy): domain Eukaryota; kingdom Viridiplantae; phylum Streptophyta; class Magnoliopsida; order Solanales; family Solanaceae; genus Nicotiana; species Nicotiana noctiflora. Next base: position 4,615 of record JASVEL010007623.1, read on the forward strand.
TGAGACCCTAATGTAAGCCCACATGGCAACACCAAAATTCTCCCTTTTTCTTGAAACTCCGACCCGGAAATTGAAATCGAATGTGGGCATTCTTCTGTCTTGTTACTTTTTTCTACAGGAACCGCTTCTTGTTTGTGCAATTCAAGCTCTTCCCAGAACTTTTTCCCTACCTCAAATGCCTCCTTCGCTGATTTTAAAATCCCAGAAAACCCATCTGTGCTATTCATATTCACGGAACTGCCATCGAAAACTAAATTTGATAACAAAGTGTGCAATTCTCTGATTTTCCTCCTCTCGGGCCTGGAATTGGATTGATTGGAAATTCCAACCCTAAGTGGGACATCAAAAGGTCGATTTGGGGCCTTCTTTTCTTCCTCGTCCTCTTCACTTTCAAGCACAAAAGCCTTGGAATTTAAATGGCGGTTAGCAAAACCCTCACCCTCCTTAGAAACTAAACTGAAACCAGTTTTGAAAACGAAAGGAACTTCTAAACCCACCATTAAAACATAAACAAGACCTATAAAAACCAAAACTTGGACCGATCTTTGACGACTCAGAGACATGAACATGTCCAATTTTGCCCTCTTCATGTTTTAAGAATTCAACACCAACCCACACTAAACAAAACTATAAACCCCCTCTTTCAATGGCCAATGATCATAAATAAAATTTTGCAATAAAACAGCTAGGCAAAGAAAGAGGGAGACCACTAGTGAGAAAAGAAGAGAATTAATAAGTCAGCAAAACATGATCACTGACGCGTTTAGTAAGGGGATCATATGAACTTAAGATTATACCGTAATTATATATAGTAAGTAGACAAATAGAGAGAGATTGAACTCAAAAGAATGAAGATAGGCTATTGGGGTCGGTGACCTTCATATAACAAAAGAAATTTTAATACTTTCTCAACTCAAATTAGAGAAGGTTACTGGTTTGAAAGGGGCCCAAAAGAATATTTTATCAGGTAGTATGTTTAATTGATTCTCTGAAAAGGAAGGGGGAGAAGTGAAAAAGACCTTGGAAATTGTTTTCTAGTTAATTTCATATACGCACCTCAAAGTTTTGCGTATTTATCATGACACCCTCTACTTTTTCTAAATGCGTAAAATGTTCAAGTTTTTTGCTATATTTGAAATGTTTTGTTAATTCCGAAATTTTGCCCGAAATTTCATTCACAAAATTTAATAGATCGAATGACCTTTTAGAATATGCGTTTATTTTTCAAAAGCCTTTTTTCAATTTTGTTCCAGAAATATCTTCAAAAACGATTGAGAAATACTTATTGTTTGTGTTCATTTAAAGCACTGCAACTGCAAGGTCTTTCTGAAGTTTTTCTGTATTTTTTATAAATTTATATTGACAAATTTATATTTGATTACCAAATAAATCATGGTAATAGTATTTGCCATGGATTACATTATGCTTGATTTATTCCTATTTCTTCCTTTTTTTAAAAAAAAAACCCCCTCACTTAGTAAGAAAGTAAACATCTCACCAAGTTGAATTTGGTAATCAAATTCTGTTGGGCAAGTTCTTAAAGGATGTAAACTAGTTTGGTAATAACAAATTACTAACAATATTATAAACACAATGATTCCAAATGCAATATATGACCCATGAATGAGTAGCTAGATTTCGTCTATTGAGTCAGTTTAAACTTATTTCCTTATATTTAAACTTATATATAGAAAGTGACCTCGTCATATTTGGATAAAAAAAATTGTAGCAATTGGAAGTTTCATATATACCTATTAAAATAGAACTAAACATCATCGGCCATTTTAATTGTAACACCTGGAAATGCGAAATAATGCAAGAATCAGTCATATACTAATACTATTCTGAAACACAAAGTAACCATTCAGAGTGGAAAAGACAGGTAGACCCAATTTGGAAAAACATAAGCAAGATATCTACAATTAATTAAAGCTTAAAATGTAACATGTTTTAATGAATATTTTCCTATCTGAGTAGAATGATCATAATAGGAGGCGTTCACATTAATTGTAATATATTTGCAAATATGTAATTTAATGTTCATAATAGGAGTGTTGTTCCCATTGTGCTATTTGTGGATAATATATTGTCTTACAATTTTAAACAATAGACATCCAAATTTCATTCTTTAACACTTGGTTAAGAAGAGCTTTAAAGTAGAGGTAAGGTTTATGTATACTTTATTTTTTTAAATTTCATTAATAAGATATTACTGAGTATGTTATTGTTATTTTATGGAGACTAACAATTAATGCTTGATATATTATTGCGGAAGTACCACTTAGTTCTTTGAAATGATAATTTGTATATCCTCACTGACTTGCCATCACCAAAAATATTGGTTAGAAGTGTAAATAGAATACCTTTTGAAACATATTTTTACAAAGAATGCTTCAGTTCTAGAAGAAAAAGAGTTAGTGTGGATGTTTAATAAATTACTCGGTAAATCATTGAAAACAAAATGAAATTAATATATTTCAAGGCGACCCAATCTCCCCTGTATCTTTATTCTCTGCCTAGAAATGTTCACTAGATATATAAACTACCAAGTAGACATAAAAAATTGGAACCCTATTTTCCTAGGATATAAATACTCAAAGATATTCCATTTATTGTTTGCTAACGACCTTTCTTTGATGGCTAGAGCAACTTCCAAATCTTGCCAGGCCATAAAAAATAGGCTTGACCTATTTTGTTCTCTATCTGGTCAAAACATCAACCTTACTAAATCGAAGATTCTGTTTTCAAAAAATTGTAACCACTCAATCATCACCAACATTATCAATTCTCTTGGTATTAAAAAGAGTAACAACTTTGGCGCTTATCTTGGTTTCCTTATCCTTCACCATAGCCCAAAACCTAGAGATTACCAATTCCTCATAGACAAAATGAGAAGCAACTTGTATCCTGGAAAATGAGGTTCTTTAGTTTGGTAGGAAGAAAAACCCTTGCGTCATCATGCCTTAACTCCATCCCAAATCATTACATGCAATACACCCTACTCCCTAGCAAAACCCTTAAAGAGATTGATAAAGTACAAAGGGATTTTATTTGGGGTAGTACAGTAGAAAGAAAATCACTTAGTAAACTGGTCCACTATATGCCAACCCAAAAAATATGGTGGATTGGGGATCCATAATGCTCTTAATGAAAATCTTTGTACTCTAGCTAGCTTAAGCTGGAGACTCCTTACTAATGCCCTAATTTCTTGGGCAAAGCTTATCATCTCATACTATTGCAATAGCTCCTCTGCAAATAAAATTCTTTCCTCAGAAAAAACATTTGCAAAGGGTGGTACATAGGGGTGTTCATGGTTCGGTTTGGGTCGGTTGTTACCTTAAAAATAACCAAACCAATTAAGTCGGTTATTCAAATTGTAAAACCAAACCAATCCAAATTAACAAAAATTTATCGGTTTCGGTTTTTGTCGGTTTTTTATCGGTTTTTCGGTTTTTTCGGTTTTTTTAAGGTACAAAAAATTTCAAAAGAATCAAAAAATTTCAAAAGAATCAAATGTTGAGACAGAGAAAAAATAGACAAGCATGACTGCCATTGTTACTTTTTCACGTATTCTAGGAGAAAGAAGAGAGAATAAAGACAACTTATACTCATTATAGAGATAAACTTCCAAACTATAGAAAAGAAGACAATAAAACTTCCCAAGAAATCCAAAATTATGTCACTCACTACTCAACTTTATCCCATGATAAGAAATCCAGTCGTTTCTTCCAATGGATGAACCAAAAACAGTTAAGTTTTTTCAAAACACAATCACAATTAAGTTTTTTCAAAACACAATCTATATGATCGGTTTGGTTCGGTTATTTTTCGGTTTTTTTGGGTATAAAACCAAATCCAAACCAACTTTGTCGGTTTTTAAAAATTAGAAACCAAACCAAGTTAAACCAAAAAAATATCAGTTTTTTTTCTCGGTTTGGTTTGGTCTTCGGGTTGGTTCGGTTTTTCGGTTTTTCGTGAACACCCCTAGTGGTACATATGTTCCAAAGGCATCACATGGTCCCCTCAACATCCATTTCAATCTTAACCTATAGAAGGACAATTGGATATCAAATATTAATAACCTAAAGAACCTATTTACAGCCTCTCTCCCCCCCCCCCTCCCCCCTCTTCCCCAGCCAAATATCTCTCCACAAAAAATTAGAGATATTTTTGATGGGATCAAACTAGGTGGAACCTAAACTATTTAAGCTTCTTTCCCTCTTTAGATTTGTTAATCACCATCTCCCAAATTAAAATCAGTCAAAAAGGCATTCCCATTGACATACCTACTTAGTCCCTCACCACTAAAGGAATCTTTACAACCGCCTCTTGTTATATTCTGTTAGAATCTCTGAAGAATTCTAATCCTGACTTCGAATGGATCTGGCATTTGGAGTGCCCCAATAAAGTTAGATATTTTCTATGGCAATGTCTTCACGGTCGAATCCCTTGCATTTCAAAGATTGGACTAAATATTGATTCGAATTGTCCCATCTGCAAAAACCCTATTGAAGAGTTGATTGAACATATCTTCCTGGATTGTAGAGCTATCAATAATTGTGAGCACGTGATTTTTGCCTAACATGAATTACTCCCACAAAATCAAAAAAAAAATCGTCTATTTTTTTTACGATGTGTGTTTTAGTGAATTTTCGTGTTATTTTTGGTTTGTATATGCATGATTATATGTGTTTAAATTAATAAAAAATACAAAAATAGGTCATATTTACATTTTTTATCTAACTTTGCAATTAGGGGTAATTTAAGTTTATTTTTACAAAATAAAATCACAAAAAATATGTATTTTTTGCTTTTTTAGTATTTATTGTCCCAATTGTATGATTTATATTTAATTGATGTTTTAATTGATTGCGTTAATTGTTAATATAACTTAATTAGTATTTCTTATAATTTAATGGATTTTGTAGCATAATTAGAATTTTTGTTTTAATAAATTGAGAATTAAAATTAAAAGAGAAGAGAAAAGGAAATAATTGAGAGAAAAATCTGATTTGGGCCATGTTTAAAATTGAAATGGAGCCCAAAAAATTTGCCTCAGCCGCCCCAGCCCATATCCGGATCCGCCCACTGTTGTTTTTAATCTGGGCCGTTGGATTCCTTCATCCAACGGTCCAGAATTAATTTACCATTTTTAATATATCAAACCCCCCCCCAAACCCTAATATTTTGCCTCATTTTCACCCTATCTCTTTATCCCCAAAAACCTCAGCCGCCTCCACCCTCCCCCGCCGCACGCCGCCGGCCGGAAATCGCCTCCGCCGGCGGCCGTGGTCCAAATCCACCAAAACTAACACCATTTGAACCACCTTAACTCCCTCTCTCCAAAGCCACACTCCATTAACCTCGAATCACCCTGGGCCGTTTCGAATCTTCGTTCAAAGATTCGAGCAAAGTACGAATCCACTCCAATGGATCCCAAACTCACACCCAACATTCACCTCATCTCCCTCACACCCTAACCACCGTTATTTCTATTCGAATCTGGTCGGAAACCACTAAACCCGAAAAAATCGAGCTCCAAGAACCCAAACTCGAATTGGGATTTCTTCGACAGATTTTATCAAATTGAGGTCTAATAGACCTTAATTGATATGTTTTCATTTAGAAAACATTTCAATTAAGGTCATTTCGACCTCAAATGCCAAAGACCAAGCGGCCGAATCTCCATTTTTGTTTTTGCTCCGAAGGTATTTCTTATTTTCTTCTCTGTTTTTGTTTAATTATACCCATCGCTTTGTTAGTTTTCGATTGTTGTTGATTTCATTGTGATTCGGATGCCAATTCTCGTTTTCCTCATCTCTTTGGGACCTTTTTATTTGGTCGATCTGTTGTTTGTTATTCTTCGTTGTTAACATGTAATTGTAAATCGAATTCACTTCGTTGTTAATGTCGTCGATTTGTTTGATGTTGAAATCCAATGTGCTGCCCGAGAATGTGTTTTGTCACTGTTTGTCGATTATCGGTTATCGATTGCACATATCGTAATTGTGTAATCGAATGTTGTCAAATACGTGTTCGCGTCGATTAGCGTCGTCGATTAGTTAGCTTCATTTTTGTTTTTTTTCTTTTCTCTTCTTTGGCCGAGAACACTGTTTAGTGAATTGTCAATTCTAAAGTTTTGTTTTGTCTATTTGATTACCAATGTTGTTGAATACGGGTTCGCATCGATTAGCGTCGTCGAACAATTGGTTTGATATTCCCCGGCATTGGCCGAGATTCCCTGATTCACTGTGTTTGCATTTGCTTGAATGTCAATCACACATATTGTGATTCGACTCAACGAATGTTGTTGTTTAAATTCACGGAATTATTGTTTGAGAATCCCGGGCAGATTGGTTCACTGTTGTTTATTGAACTGTTCTGCTTTGTTTGTTTGATTCTTTTGATCTAGTTAGCTACTAAGTTTGGTTATAGCTGGTAGGTTTTGGATAGATTGATAGCTTCAGTAGCTTTAGGAGTTTAACTTAGGGGAATGAAACCTGAAAATTATTCAATTTAAGTGGGCTACCAATGCTGAATATTAATACACCACTTAGTTTAAAATTGCTTAATAAAAAGAGGACTTTGCTGGCTTGGTTTAGTATTTTGAAAAGGTGAGAAAAGTAGATAACATGGGAGTAGTGATTAGAAGTTAAGATGATGCACATGGTAGGGAATATACAGCTGAAAAAGGTTGAAAAAGGGGAATAATAGGTGCTGGACAGATCTGAAACTGAAAAAGAAAGGGTTGTTGCTTTGGATCTCTAGGCTATAAAAACACAATAGACACACACTGATAAAAAAAACACTCATAAATAGAGACTCTCTGGAAAATACACACAGAACACATTCACAGGGGGAAAACAGAAAGACATTCCTACAGATTCATACTGGCAGAATATAGGAGGTACTGAAAGAGTTTGTTGGAGAGATTTTTAAGCACAAGGATACAATTCCAAAATAGAGAGGGAAACATACATCCTGTTACATTTTTAGTACTGGAATTCGAGAGAAAACAGTGAGAAAATATAGAGTGAAAACAGAAGTTTTTATTGGAGTAGAGTCTTCAAACACGCATTGGGCGTATTCTGTTTGTTTGCTTCTATTTTCAGTTCTGGCAGCTTAAGGAAACCATCCTTTTGTTCTATTGTCTCTTTGTAATTGCCTATTCATTCTATTCGAGTGCTTTTCTTGGTTCGGAGCAATATTTTAAGAATCCTTGGCCATTTGTTTTCTTCATTGGAATCTTCCGTTTGTTGGCTTGCCGAGATTCTGTTTGCTGTGTTTTTGTTGCTGCTTTTCGGTCCCGGATCCCCTGTTATTTTACTGGAGTTTCATTTGGTTTGAAGCTTATTTTCTATTTCTCCGTTTGCTGCCTGGGCTGTTGTTGCTACTGATTTTATCGGTTCTAAACTAATTCTTGATCATCACTGGAATCCACTTTGGTTACTGTCTTGTTGCTGCTCACTGTTGCTTTGTTTACTGATCCTTTCCTCCATTTTGATTTCGAATTCCAGGTATGTCTTCGAAACACAACTGATGTAACCATTTGCTCCGAGAGATCGGATTTTCGAAATGAAACGTCATCCTGGGAGTCACCCCCAAAAGATTGATATTAAGTCCCATTTGTATTAGCTTAACATTTTTATAGCATATGTTGAATTCATGTGATTATAATGGAGTGTAAACTGTTTTAAAACTATTCAATTTTGGACTGAATTTGTTTCGCGATATTAGATAAACAGTTTGTTTAGAAGTGTTAGCTTAAGCATATTTAAGATATTAGCTTTCTCGTAGTGCTACAATGGAAACCCAATTGTCGTCAATACATGTTTAAAATACTATTATGGTTGTAAAGTTATTCATATGATTAGATTACTTCATAGAAATAAATATGGACCATTCGCATTTAAATCCAAAAAAAAAAAATGCAAAGTTAACAGTTTAAAGCGGTTTAAAGTTTAATCAAAGCACATAATTTATAAACATGTATAAAATCAGATATTTTTAGCCATTTATAATAATTGAAGCGACCGTGCTAGAACCACGGGATCCGGGGGTGCCTAACACCTTCCCTCGGGTCAACAGAATTCCTTACTTAGAATTTCTGGTTCGCAGACTTCATTTGGAAAGTCGTAAATTTCCTCGATTCGGGATTTAAATAAATCGGTGACTTGGGACACCTTAATTTATTCCAAGTGGCGACTCTGAAATAAATAAAATAATCCCGTTTCGAACATTGTCACTTTAATTGGAAAAACTCCCATTGCGCTCCTACCCCCGGGTAGCGGGCGCGCCAAAAGGAGGTGTGACAGCTCTGGCGACTCTGCTGGGGATACAAACCCAGAACTACTGGTTCAGGGTTTAAGAATTCGAGCTTTGAATAATTATTGTATTTGGCTTACTTATTATCTGATTTTATTACATGTTTATATTTTATATGCTAAATGTTGTTTTACCGCTTTGATATTTTGTGAACTGTATATAAATTGTGCCGATACCCATTTTTTCTCTTTTCGGAGTCCTCTGAAATACAATACCGGGCATTTGCTTGACATAGCCCGTTTTTCTCAAGATAGCTGTGGTGCTTGGCACCCGGTGAAGGATTTTGTAGTCACACATGTTTAGGCGGAGAGTTTTGTCAATTAAGCCGGAAAGCCATGCTACCGGTGCACTGACACTCTTCGGCTCGAGTTGTCCGCTCGAGTTAAAGCCAATCTAGACACTTTTCCAACAGGATGATGACTTAGAATAACAAGACCTTATGCCGGATCCCCGATAGGAACGTTTATTTGCATCATGTGCATATTTGACTTAGGAGGCTCAACACAGGGGTTGGGCTTGTCTAGGACAGGTGTACCTGAAACAAAAAGACCAACTTGTTGCATCTTTTTGTGTGCATTTATTTGTTTCGATCTTACATGCCGACCGGTTTGTTAAAAGAGGAAGAAGCGGAAAACGTCAGAGTATATAGTTAAAATAATTTTTATGAAAATAGTTAGTTCTTTGAAAATAAATTCTGAAAAAAAAAATGCAAAAAAATAAAAAAAAAAATAAAATAAAAAAAAAATTTCAAACTAAATTTTTTTAATTTTATGAAAATAGTTAGTCCTTTGAAAATAATTTCTGAAAAATGCAAAAATTTCAAATAAATTTTCTTAATTTTACGAAAATAGCTAGTTCTTTAAATATTCTGAAAAAGAAAATGCAAAAAAAAAAAAAAAAAAAAAAATTCCAAAAAAAATTCTCTTAATTTTACGAAAATAGTTAGTTCTTTAAAAATAAATTCTGAAAAATGCAAAAAAAAAAAATTCCAAATAAATTTTCTTAATTTTACAAAAATAGTTTAGTTTCTTTGAAAATAAATTTCCAAATAAATTTTCTTAGTTCCTTTGAAAATAATTTGTTTTAGAAATGCTGTTTAAAAATAGTTCGTTTTCTTTTCTTAAAATGGTTTAGTTGCTTTATTACCGAACTACGCTGGTTTGATTCTCACATGGTGTGAGATACGTAGGCAACCTTCATCGGGTCCAACCTCCCCTTTTCCAAAAATAACCAAAAAATATCGAAATTGATTTTTTCGTTGTAAATATGTTGAGTGATGCCGTTTTCAAAAATAGCCGAATGTACCCGAAAGGGACGGCGAAAGGTTGATTTTGCATAAACGGCCACTTTTGGGTCGTTTTGTAGATTTTTGGTCGATTGACCCTCACAGCCTTATAATCTTCGTCCCCGAGGCGCTGAAAGGCCGTATTTGCAATACCGGATTTTTTTTTTTTTTTTTTTAATTTTGAAAAATAAAAAAATAAAAATAAAAATAAAAAAATCTAAATTTTAATTTTTGTCATAAATAAGTCAGGTGATGCCGTTTTTGCCAAAAATGGTCGAATGTTCCCGAGAGGGACGCCGAAAGGCTGACTTTGCATAAACGGCCACTTTTTTTTTTTTTTTTTTTTTTTTTAGGATTTTTGGTCAATTAGCTAAACACGACCTTAAAATCCTCGTCCCCGAGGTGCTGAAAGGTCGTGTCTGCGAAACCATGTCTTTTAAAAAATAAAAAAAAAATAAAAAAAATAATAAAAAATATGAATATATTTTCCTTTCTTCTTTTAAAGCATTTCTTTCAAGAATTAGTTGATTTACTCAATTTTCGATTTTCCGAACTACGCCCGGTCTGATTCATGCGGGGACATGATACGTAGGCAATCCACATAAGATTCGACCATCACCGAAAAAAAAAATGATGAAAAAAAAAGAGAGAGAGAAAATTGATAAAGGGAGGAAGAAGATGAAAGCAAAGGAAAGTATAAGCCGGAATAACGCATTACAATCGATTACAAGTAGCAACACGATCAACTGTATAAGTGCATCACACCCAACGTGAGATTACTTATCCGTTATGTTGTTTCGGACTAACCGTTTGTTTGCCAAACTCCAGGTTTTAGAAAAGGGTGGTTGATTTTGTGGTACTCTGGCCTCACATTCATACTTCACGAGGTCCAAAGGAAAAGTTCAACAACCCGTTGTTAAATCAAAAGAAAGTGTCCATCCTTATTTCACAAGGTCCAAAAGAAGTGCCAACATGTCTTCAGAAATCCCCCTATCAACCGTCCCCGTTTTGGAAGAGAGTTCCGTGTCAGCCATTCCGGCTACTGAGTCAGCAGCTACAGAAGAAAACAGAATTTTGCGATGTCGAATGCTGGAGATGTTAGATGACTGGAATAACGGGAAAGAGCCCCCAAGTCTGATCCCCGGGTTCCCCGAACTATTCCTCAGGTCAAGTGGGATTTCTAATACTCCCACCAATTACCCACCCACTCTGTTTGGGTATTCTAATGTCACAACCCTCTCTGAATCACCCTCCACTTCCTATCCTCGGGTGACAACATTAGATACGTCTGCAAGAACATCCGTTGGTTTGCCCGTTCCAATCACGGCGCATCCCGGCACGCATACTCCTTTCTTTGATACCTCTTCTTTCACATTCCCGGCACCACCCCTTCCACGGGATCCTACCCAGTTTGCCGCCAATGTCTATCCTCAGCTCATGCCAAGCCAAAATCCAAAAGCTCCCGAACGGGATGAAATGGCAAAAAGAATGAGCAGCTTGGAACAGAGTTTGAAAAACATGCAAGGTCTAGGCGGACAGAAGAGTGTTTCTTACGCAGATTTGTGCATGTTCCCACATGTCCATTTGCCCTCAGGCTTTAAGACGCCGAAGTTCGAAAAGTATGACGGGCACGGCGACCCTATTGCTCATCTAAAGAAATACTGCAATCAATTGCGAGGTGCCGGCGGCATAGGAGAATTGCTGATGGCATATTTCGGAGAAAGTTTGATCGGGATAGCATCAGAATGGTACATGGATCAAGACATATCTCGATGGCACATCTGGGACGATTTGGCCAGAGATTTTGTGAAACAGTTCCAGTACAACATTGACATTGCGCCAGACAGGAATTCTTTGTCGAACTTAAAAAAGAAACCCTCAGAAAGCTTCAGAGAATATGCTATTAAATGGCGAGAGCAAGCATCCAGGGTGAAACCCCCTATGGACGAAATAGAAATGGTCACTACTTTCCTCCGGGCTCAGGAACCAGACTATTTCCAGAACATGCTCTCAGCAATGGGAAAGCCTTTCGCAGAGGCGATCAAGATTGGGGAAATGGTAGAAAACGGTTTAAAGACGGGAAGGATTTTGAGTCAGGCAGCCATTCGAGCGACCTCCCAAGCAATCCAAGGAGGGTCTGGAGGAATATCAAAGGGTAGGATGAAAGAGGAAACATCCATGGCAACTTCGGGTGATAGAAGACACCACGCTCCTAGACCATTCTTTTCAGAAGGAACCCCCCAGCATTATTACTCTGCTCAAGAAATGTCCTATATCCATCAACCATACGCGGTCATGAATGCTCAACCTTTTGCGCAACCGCAACAGCATGTCAGTAGAAACCAAGCTCTATTTCCAAGAAATCAGCCTCCCCACCAGAACCACTATAATCCTCGACCTCCGCAGAATAACTTCCGTCCTTGGGAACAGCCAAAGAAATCAAACTTTACCCCAATTGGTGAATCTTACTCTAATCTATTCCCGAAGCTTGTCCAAATGGGTCTACTGCAGCCGGTTCCTCAGAATAGACAAAACCCGGCAGCGCCTTCCTACAAAGCTGGTGTCAGATGTGCATATCATTCAGAGGCAGAGGGCCACCATACTAATGACTGTTGGACTTTGAAACAAGCGGTGGAGAATTTAATAGAGCAAGGGAAGATTGTGTTGAAGGATGAGGATGTCCCAAATGTAACCAATAATCCACTGCCTGCTCACGATAACGGGCCGATAGTTGGGATGATTTGTGAAGACGAAGAATTCGATCCAGCGCTTAAGGCCATAATTGCTATTGTTGACGTGGAAAGGAAGCCCAAGGCGGCCCCGAAACAAGAGAAAGGGGAAAAGAAGAGTAAAATCACTGAGTTAGAACCAGAAAGGGAAATTGGTGCACCTAAGCAAGCCTATGTGGCATGGGGGGCAATTAAGACACCACGGCTGAATGAGCCAGTGTTTGTTGGACGCGTACCACAAAAGCTTAAGGACCGTTAAGAGAATGATAATGAGGATTTCATGACTGAAGAAAGTGAAGGAAAACATGAAGCAAAGCTCTGCGATACCCACATGGTCGAGCCAGGGAAAGGGACTATCACCGTTGAGATGGGATCGGACACCAAACTCCCAAACTGAAAGGTTAGGCCATTCCCGATCAGGCGGAAGCCCAGTAAACTTGTCCTGCCGCATTTTTCTGCATCCAGAATTATTTCAGGGTGTAAATTGGATTTTTCTTTTAGTTTTTGTTTTTAAATTTCCGAATGTGAACCCTGTTTTATCCTTTCGATTCCAAGAAATGAAATTAATATTTCATCGTCCGTTTCCTTTTCTTTTGTTATTTGTTATTCTTTCAAATTTGTTTTAGTTTTCTTTTTCTATTCTCCAGTGCAAATCATGCAGCTTTAAATAACATGACATGCTTGCGGACTTCATGCTTAGATCCTAAAACGCTGTCAGACTTCAGAATAATGAATCGAGAGTAGAAATGCACAAAAGTTTATTTTTGAGGAAATGAAACAATAAATTGGAATAACTGAAAGAAATTGGTTCGCATACAAAAAGGGTTGTGTTGTACTCAAGGAATACCCGAGTAGTTGTCCCAACAAAGAAAGACCCATGCTTGCAACAAGAAAGTGCGGCCCAAGAATCTCGAAATAGAACAACCGGCGTTAAGGTGTATTCCCCCGCATTACCATTAAACAAAAGGAAAAATTCACTCCTAATTGGAAGTATCCATACATCATCCAGAAAATATCACTGAGAGGAACAGTGTATCTCGGAGACATTGATGGAAATGATCTTGAAACGACAGTCAATACAAATACAACATAAAGGTACTATGTCAGGACTTCCTGCGGCGTTGGCTTTTGTATAATTGAGATGACGAAGGCTTTCTTTCTTTCTACCCCAAACACTATGAATCCTTTGTAAAACCCTTTGAGCCGGTTACCTTTCTTTGGCTACCCTCTTTGGAATCCAAATCAAAAAAAAAAAAAAACCAAACAAAACAAAACAAAGTATCCCGAACTACATTCTGACTTGATTCCGAAAGGATACGTAGGCAACCTCTTCCCGAGGTTCAGTCACACCAAAACAAAAATCCCAATTTCCCCAAAAATTAAACTGGGGCAGATGATATGACGGTTCAGTTTAAATCCGTCAAGATGGTTCCAGAGTTGTAATTCCATTCAATTTCCTTTTTACCCAAAAAACCTTGTTCAAGTCCTTCGGATCAATTGGCAAAGGCAAGGAAGTGAAGAATGTCATTGACGGAAATCTGACACAGTCTGAATTGAGAGAAACAAAATGAGAGAGTCTTATCGATGAAAACCTTCGGGCACCATAAGGCGATGTCGATTGGAAAAGCTAAAAATGAGAGAGTCCGTTTAGTGAAAACTCGCAAAGAGCACTATCAGGCGACAGTGAGAAGAGAAATGAGAGGGATCGATTGGCGGAAACCCGCAAAAGGCGCCACCGACCAAAAAAGGACGTCCCTTCACTAAAGAATTTTGGCAAGATTCCATGGTTTTTGAAATTGCGAATCAATGGGTTCATAAGAAGTTGGAAAGTTTATGTGGGTCAGGCGTCCAGTCCAAGAAGCATGTCATGTTTATTTGGAGTCAGCATGCAGCCCAGATAAGTCTTTCCTTTTCCCAAAAGGGACGTTTCTTTTTAAACTCATTTTCTTGTTTTTTGTATAGTTATTCTTTGAATCCCTTTCGGTTTAATTTTAATTCTGAAACCATTACAAAGAAAGGCGGCAGGACCGGTTTTACATGACTCCGTCTGGAAAAAAAAAAAAAAAAAAATTGAAGAAAGATACCCAGCCTTAGTTGTTGTATTGATCCAATCCCAACTGATCGTAATGATCGATTGTTTCCAAGGAAACGGAGGTTAGAGAGAAAATGGAAATCAAAGGCTAAGGTCTTAGAAGAGACGGAATGAGACAGAAAGACAGAGCCCACACAGGCGAGTCTTCAAAGAATTCCGAGTTTGAACCCGGTCAGTTTGAAAAGAAGTCACCCCAAAGGCAATTGATAGCAAAATTCTCAATGGAAATGGGGCAAGGATCAAGCAATGAAGATAATCAAGGCCACAAAGTCAACCACTTTTTCAACTAATAAAATGTTCTTTGTTGAAAGCGGGTCTATTTAATTGCGCAAGAAGAAAGTACAACTCAAAGAGGTGAAGTAATCAAGCATTGAAATGGCTCTGGAATAAGGAAAGCACATAAAAGGTAAGTTTCTTTTCAAAATCTTTACCTTATGCATTTGTTGATGATTAAAAAAAAAAAAAAAAAAATCGAAGAAAGATACCCAGCCTCAGTTGTTGTATTGATCCAATCCCAACTGATCGTAATGATCGATTGTTTCCAAGGAAACGGAGGTTAGAGAGAAAATGGAAATCAAAGGCTAAGGTCTTAGAAGAGACGGAATGAGACAGAAAGACAGAGCCCACACAGGCGAGTCTTCAAAGAATTCCGAGTTTGAACCCGATCAGTTTGAAAAGAAGTCACCCCAAAGGCAATTGATAGCAAAATTCTCAATGGAAATGGGGCAAGGATCAAGCAATGAAGATAATCAAGGCCACAAAGTCAACCACTTTTTCAACTAATAAAATGTTCTTTGTTGAAAGCGGGTCTATTTAATTGCGCAAGAAGAAAGTACAACTCAAAGAGGTGAAGTAATCAAGCATTGAAATGGCTCTGGAATAAGGAAAGCACATAAAAGGTAAGTTTCTTTTCAAAATCTTTACCTTATGCATTTGTTGATGATTAAAAAAAAAAAAAAAAAAAACATAAAAGAAGGCCCAAAAGAAAAATAAAAGAAAAGAAAATGAAAACTCCAAAAAGAGAATCAAATCATGTTAGTCCAATATCCGTTTGGACTCCGGTCAGAAAACCGAGAGTCTCTCCGGCCAGAAAGCCGTGAGACATTTTGTTTGAATTACGACCAGAAAACCGTAAAAACTTTCTTTCAAAATTCTCGGTCAAAAAACTGAGGATCTCCCCAGTCAAAAAAACTGCGGAGCCATTTACTTTAACCTCGGCCAAAAAACCGAGGGTCTGGCGGCCAAAAAAAAAAACCGTTAGGCATTGTTTGAATTCCGGCCAGAAAGCCGTGAAACTTTTATCCCGGTCAGAAAACCGAGGATCTCCCAGTCAGAAAACTGCGGAGCCATTTACTTTTACCCCGCCAAAAAACCGAGGATCCGACGGCCAAAAACCGTTAGATATTGTTTGAATTCGGCCGAAAGCCGCGAAACTTTTATCCCCGATCGAAACCGAGGATCTCCCAATCAGAAAACTGCGGAGCCATTTACTTTTACCCCGGCCAAAAACCGAGGATCTGACGGCCAAAAAACCGTTAGATATTGTTTGAATTCCGGCCAGAAAGCCGTGAAACTTTTATCCCGGTCAGAAAACCGAGGATCTCCCCAGTCAGAAAACTGCGGAGCCATTTACTTTTACCCCGGCCAAAAAACCGAGGATCCGACGGCCAAAAAACCGTTAGATATTGTTTGAATTCCGGCCAGAAAGCCGTGAAACTTTTATCCCGGTCAGAAAACCGAGGATCTCCCCAGTCAGAAAACCGCGGAGCCATTTACTTTTACCCCGGCCAAAAAACCGAGGATCTGACGACCAAAAAACCGTTAGATATTGTTTGAATTCCGGCCAGAAAGCCGTGAAACTTTTATCCCGGTCAGAAAACCGAGGATCTCCCAGTCAAAAACTGCGGAGCCATTTACTTTTACCCCGGCCAAAAAACCGAGGATCTGACGGCCAAAAAACCGTTAGATATTGTTTGAATTCCGGCCGGAAAGCCGCGAAACTTTTCTTCCCGGTCAGAAAACCGAGGATCTCCCAGTCAGAAAACTGCGGAGCCATTTATTTTTACCCCGGCCAAAAACCGAGGATCTGACGGCCAAAATCGTTAGATATTGTTTGAATTCCGGCCAGAAAGCCGTGAAACCTTTCTACAAAATCCCGGCTAGAAAGCCGTTGAACGTTTGTGAAACCATGATTTCTTACCTAATACCAAAGAGTCTTTTAATCACTTTCTGTGTCACAACTAACTCACGAAATTTTCCTAGCAAAACTGGGGCAGAAAAATTTCGTTCGTTTGTTTGTTTTGTTGTCTAAATAGGTTTGACCTCGGGACGCAAGGATCGAGATAACCTACAAATGAAACACCAATCCAGAGTGAAGAAAAGAACAAAAGAAAAGAGTTCAAATGTTGGAGTAAACAAATGCACGATTGCTCAGAAGATGATTGAAGTAACAAGCTCCGCCGACTCCGTTTCACTCAATGTTACAGAAATAAACAAGCACGTACAGCTTGCGGAGCATCAAGATTCAGATCAAGGTCTACAGCAAATCAACTAAGATTCAAGATCAAGTTTTCAAGAGAATCATAGATAGGAATCTTGTAACTCGTAGTTTGATAGCATAGCTAGTTCAGCTTTAATTTCTTTTGGTGTAATAAGGAGATCAGTAAGCAGTAAGCAGCAACAGCAGCAACGATAGCAACAGTAACAGCAAAGTGTCAGTCCACGGTAGTCCCGGCTACCAAAACTTCCCGAACTACATTGACCTGATTCCTGTTTAGCCCAGGATATGTAGGAGGCCTCCGAAGCAAAGGCTCGGTCAAACGTTTTCAAAATGCTTCCCACGGAGTATTCAAACGGGCAAAAATCGCTCGTATTTGCTCATTTATCTTTGCACGAAAACTCTTCGTGGTTTCCGCGCAAAGAGGGGCAGCTGTGAGCACGTGATTTTTGCCTAACATGAATTACTCCCACAAAATCAAAAAAAAAAATTGTCTATTTTTTTTACGATGTGTGTTTTAGTGAATTTTCGTGTTATTTTTGGTTTGTATATGCATGATTATATGTGTTTAAATTAATAAAAAATACAAAAATAGGTCATATTTACATTTTTGATCTAACTTTGCAATTAGGGGTAATTTAAGTTTATTTTTACAAAATAAAATCACAAAAAATATGTATTTTTTGCCTTTTTAGTATTTATTGTCCCAATTGTATGATTTATATTTAATTGATGTTTTAATTGATTGCGTTAATTGTTAATATAACTTAATTAGTATTTCTTATAATTTAATGGATTTTGTAGCATAATTAGAATTTTTGTTTTAATAAATTGAGAATTAAAATTAAAAGAGAAGAGAAAAGGAAATAATTGAGAGAAAAATCTGATTTGGGCCATGTTTAAAATTGAAATGGAGCCCAAAAAATTTGCCTCAGCCGCCCCAGCCCATATCCGGATCCGCCCACTGTGTTTTTAATCTGGGCCGTTGGACTCCTTCATCCAACGGTCCAGAATTAATTTACCATTTTTAATATATCAAAACCCCCCCCAAACCCTAATATTTTGCCTCATTTTCACCCTATCTCTTTATCCCCAAAAACCTCAGCCGCCTCCACCCTCCCCCGCCGCACGCCGCCGGCCGGAAATCGCCTCCGCCGGCGGCCGTGGTCCAAATCCACCAAAACTAACACCATTTGAACCACCTTAACTCCCTCTCTCCAAAGCCACACTCCATTAACCTCGAATCACCCTGGGCCGTTTCGAATCTTCGTTCAAAGATTCGAGCAAAGTACGAATCCACTCCAATGGATCCCAAACTCACACCCAACATTCACCTCATCTCCCTCACACCCTAACCACCGTTATTTCTATTCGAATCTGGTCGGAAACCACTAAACCCGAAAAAATCGAGCTCCAAGAACCCAAACTCGAATTGGGATTTCTTCGACAGATTTTATCAAATTGAGGTCTAATAGACCTTAATTGATATGTTTTCATTTAGAAAACATTTCAATTAAGGTCATTTCGACCTCAAATGCCAAAGACCAAGCGGCCGAATCTCCATTTTTGTTTTTGCTCCGAAGGTATTTCTTATTTTCTTCTCTGTTTTTGTTTAATTATACCCATCGCTTTGTTAGTTTTCGATTGTTGTTGATTTCATTGTGATTCGGATGCCAATTCTCGTTTTCCTCATCTCTTTGGGACCTTTTTATTTGGTCGATCTGTTGTTTGTTATTCTTCGTTGTTAACATGTAATTGTAAATCGAATTCACTTCGTTGTTAATGTCGTCGATTTGTTTGATGTTGAAATCCAATGTGCTGCCCGAGAATGTGTTTTGTCACTGTTTGTCGATTATCGGTTATCGATTGCACATATCGTAATTGTGTAATCGAATGTTGTCAAATACGTGTTCGCGTCGATTAGCGTCGTCGATTAGTTAGCTTCATTTTTGTTTTTTTTCTTTTCTCTTCTTTGGCCGAGAACACTGTTTAGTGAATTGTCAATTCTAAAGTTTTGTTTTGTCTATTTGATTACCAATGTTGTTGAATACGGGTTCGCGTCGATTAGCGTCGTCGAACAATTGGTTTGATATTCCCCGGCATTGGCCGAGATTCCCTGATTCACTGTGTTTGCATTTGCTTGAATGTCAATCACACATATTGTGATTCGACTCAACGAATGTTGTTGTTTAAATTCACGGAATTATTGTTTGAGAATCCCGGGCAGATTGGTTCACTGTTGTTTATTGAACTGTTCTGCTTTGTTTGTTTGATTCTTTTGATCTAGTTAGCTACTAAGTTTGGTTATAGCTGGTAGGTTTTGGATAGATTGATAGCTTCAGTAGCTTTAGGAGTTTAACTTAGGGGAATGAAACCTGAAAATTATTCAATTTAAGTGGGCTACCAATGCTGAATATTAATACACCACTTAGTTTAAAATTGCTTAATAAAAAAAGGACTTTGCTGGCTTGGTTTAGTATTTTGAAAAGGTGAGAAAAGTAGATAACATGGTAGTAGTGATTAGAAGTTAAGATGATGCACATGGTAGGGAATATACAGCTGAAAAAGGTTGAAAAGGGGGAATAATAGGTGCTGGACAGATCTGAAACTGAAAAAGAAAGGGTTGTTGTTTTGGATCTCTAGGCTATAAAAACACAATAGACACACACTGATAAAAAAAACACTCATAAATAGAGACTCTCTGGAAAATACACACAGAACACATTCACAGGGGGAAAACAGAAAGACATTCCTACAGATTCATACTGGCAGAATATAGGAGGTACTGAAAGAGTTTGTTGGAGAGATTTTTAAGCACAAGGATACAATTCCAAAATAGAGAGGGAAACATACATCCTGTTACATTTTTAGTACTGGAATTCGAGAGAAAACAGTGAGAAAATATAGAGTGAAAACAGAAGTTTTTATTGGAGTAGAGTCTTCAAACACGCATTGGGCGTATTCTGTTTGTTTGCTTCTATTTTCAGTTCTGGCAGCTTAAGGAAACCATCCTTTTGTTCTATTGTCTCTTTGTAATTGCATATTCATTCTATTCGAGTGCTTTTCTTGGTTCGGAGCAATCTTTTAAGAATCCTTGGCCATTTGTTTTCTTCATTGGAATCTTCCGTTTGTTGGCTTGCCGAGATTCTGTTTGCTGTGTTTTTGTTGCTGCTTTTCGGTCCCGGATCCCCTGTTATTTTACTGGAGTTTCATTTGGTTTGAAGCTTATTTTCTGTTTCTCCGTTTGCTGCCTGGGCTGTTGTTGCTACTGATTTTATCGGTTCTAAACTAATTCTTGATCATCACTGGAATCCACTTTGGTTACTGTCTTGTTGCTGCTCACTGTTGCTTTGTTTACTGATCCTTTCCTCCATTTTGATTTCGAATTCCAGGTATGTCTTCGAAACACAACTGATGTAACCATTTGCTCCGAGAGATCGGATTTTCGAAATGAAACGTCATCCTGGGAGTCACCCCCAAAAGATTGATATTAAGTCCCATTTGTATTAGCTTAACATTTTTATAGCATATGTTGAATTCATGTGATTATAATGGAGTGTAAACTGTTTTAAAACTATTCAATTTTGGACTGAATTTGTTTCGCGATATTAGATAAACAGTTTGTTTAGAAGTGTTAGCTTAAGCATATTTAAGATATTAGCTTTCTCGTAGTGCTACAATGGAAACCCAATTGTCGTCAATACATGTTTAAAATACTATTATGGTTGTAAAGTTATTCATATGATTAGATTACTTCATAGAAATAAATATGGACCGTTCGCATTTAAATCCAAAAAAAAAAATGCAAAGTTAACAGTTTAAAGCGGTTTAAAGTTTAATCAAAGCACATAATTTATAAACATGTATAAAATCATGTACTTTTAGCCATTTATAATAATTAAAGCGATCGTGCTAGAACCACGGGATCCGGGGGTGCCTAACACCTTCCCTCGGGTCAACAGAATTCCTTACTTAGAATTTCTGGTTCGCAGACTTCATTTGGAAAGTCGTAAATTTCCTCGATTCGGGATTTAAATAAATCGGTGACTTGGGACACCTTAATTTATTCCAAGTGGCGACTCTGAAATAAATAGAATAATCCCGTTTCGAACATTGTCACTTAAATTGGAAAAACTCCCATTGCGCTTCTACCCCCGGGTAGGGGGCGCGCCAAAAGGAGGTGTGACAGTAATATCTGAAGTGAATTGCAAAAAATCCCATCCAATTATCAAAAGTGGGAAGCACTGGCTTCTCCAAATAAGGGACCTCAATATTCCTATAAATCATAACCTCATAAACTGGAAAAACTTTTTTCTCTTCCTCATCTGGCATATCTGAATAGAAATAATGATAACATCAACCACACGACCAACCAATTAAAGGGTTTCCAAATCATACAAAAGACAGTGAAATTTAAACTATTCATGAAAAAATCCTTTACAAATCCTCCAAAATCCCTTATAAAAATTAAATGGTTCAAACCCCCTATGAGGTGGTACAAATTGAATGTGGATGTTTAGCTTTGACAAAAATTATGGTTTAGACGACATTTTTAGAAATGCATCAGGCAACTGGGTGGTTGGTTTTGCAAAACTAGCACATGCAAATGGCTCCCTTGCACCAGAATTAAAAGCATTAGGAGAAGGGCTACGAACAGCAAAGGAATGAAATCTCTTCCCACTTGAGATTGAAACAGACTGCTTAGAGGCTATCCAGGCATTACAAAATGATAATAAATTATTTAACAAAACTGTTAATAATTGCATTTCCTTAATGTACCAGCAGAGGGTTACTCTCCAACACACTTTCAGGCAGAGATTGGCAGGAAGCACCAAAGCAGTGAAGTCCATAATTTTTTTTTGTCGTACTACCTTTTGATGTAATAGATTTTATTGAAAGTGATAAACTTGAATCTAACTTGTCATAAAAAACTCTAATGTAATGAAGTTTGTAATATGCTAGCAAGATTAGAAAATAAATGCATCCTCTATGGTGTAAGTTATGTCAACTACATACTGGATTCTCCTTAGCTATTAATTTATTTATTTCTTATTTGCTAAAAAAAAATTGATGGTTGATAAATTAGCGGTGATATCAAAAAGAAAAAGAAAAAAAAAGATATCTTTATAAAACAAGATATCCAACAAAAATAAAAAAGTATTCAATTAAGTAAATGTCATTAGTCATAAGAGGTGGGACCCCCCAAGAGAAAGAAAAGAGAGTTATATTGCTTAAAGTTGCACGAGAGAACTAATGTTGCAAAAATGGACAAAAAATAAAGGTTGTTCTTTTTTTTTTTTCAAATGAACGAAACAAGGAATTTGTGTAGTAAATTCCGTCGTTTATTTAGATGATGACGAAGCCAGTCACTTAGGTGGCGTTTGGTTGCAATCCTTCTGTTATGACGGAAGGAAGTTCATTGGGAGACGGTGTTGGTTAAGCGTTGAGCATTTTCACCTGCCTAAATCAATTCACACGCTTCCTCCTCCAAATTTTAAAATCAAATTGTATGAATAAGAAAAAAATGGTATGAATAGCCCTTCATTTGACAGAAGTTACAAGAATATAGACCTATTTTACGAAATAAACTTGTGTCATTTTTATCAGCAGATAGTTTAATGCCCTTGAGCCCTAATATAGGTAGCCTTGAGCATTTTCACCTGCCTAAAAGATCATTCTGAAGAACAGCAAAATTAGATGAACCGACACCGAAAGGAATCACTTAATTAAACAGCCTGCTGCTCGTCTAATTTACCTACTTTTAAACTTGGTAACCTTCACTCTAACTTCCTATACCAATGACACAATATCAATACATAGATTAATTTTAAGGCATATAATTGAGCATAATTTTTAAAAATATATTATATGTATTTTAAAAATACTTTTATTTAAATAATTATTTTTGTATTACATGTATAGAATATATGTATTTTACAATCTTTATTTCTTTCATTCTGAAATGTGTAAATAAACTTTTTAAACTTTTCTTGTTAATACAAAAATTATTATTACAAACAAATTATTCTATTTAATTTTTTTACCATGCTCATTATTTTGTTATTCCAACATTATAGATGCTTAAATATTTTTTATTCTTTAAATTTATAAAAAAAAATTATTTATTCTATAGGTAAGTCCATAATATAAATTAAAAAAAAAAAGAAAAATCATAATATTAAAAAGTATTAAAAGAGATAAATATTTATAATTTAGAGGGTAAATTAGGTTTTGGTAGTCTAAAATTTAAAAAATCTAGTTGAGTGACCTACTGAGTGTAATAGGGATAGTCTAGTGGTTTTGTTGCTACAAATGAAAGAAAAGCAAATTTAGAAGATAATTTGAAAAAGTTGAGTGACCATTTGAGTAATCGACTTTATGTTCTATCCATCATTTACTTCTTCATAGAGTGGATGTAACTGCTATTTTTTTTTAATAACCTTGGTGTCTGAGCACGAGCATGTACCTCGACTAATTCCACATATACCCTGCGACCTCCTACCCAGTGTAGGTAACTCTACCCACCAAGATTTGAACATATGACAAGAAATCGCTTAGTTTAACAATTATAAAAATGTACTAATCAATATAATTATCCGACAGGAGGGGTGTGTAAAATAACTCTTCTTTGTTATGAGAGTTCTTTCCTTACCACACTAAAATTTCTTGTAAACGTGTTCAATGCTCTCAGCCTTCCTTTGACAAAGAAAGCTTTCCAAAATTCTTGGATCAAACGTGCAATAGAACTGAATAGAGAGTCATTTGCTGGAAGATTGAACCTGCTTGAAACTAGAAACCCAACATTTAGTCTCTGGTTCTGCAGGTGTAATTTCATTAAAGAAGAGCACCAAGTGGTAATACAATAAGATGTCAAGATTGGAAATTTGGAATGCCAAGCAAGATGGAAGATGTCTTTGTCACTTAAGAAACCAGATTGTGCACGGGGAGGGATAAAGGACACCTGAATCCCTTCAACAAAAGCATGTCTAACGTATGGAATAACTTTGACAAAGTGCACAATACAACATTTGCGTTTAAGTACCGTCACATGATGAAACTGCTTAATCTTCTTATAAAATACCTCTTGGTCCAAGCACGATCACCATCTTCTTAAGAGCAACACAAAAAGGAAAAATTGAAATGCTAGATTGACATTTAGAAGAAAAGACAAGAAGGTGTTATGCAATCCACAACAAAACATAACCTTCAACATTTGAACAAGAATGGTTCCCCAGTCTCCAGAGGTAGTTAATCTGCACAACGGAACGGAACTCCGATAACACCTTTCACAAAAATCTATTTCCTTCTTGAACTTGTTGCTTAAACTTCTTGGCAATGAATCATTACTCGAGCTAATGGCATTGGTTAACCCAAAATCTCCTATAAGATTCTACTTTAGGCACATTTCTCTTTTCTTCTTCCTTCCAGTTAATTGTGGTTTTCTTATATAGGCTCGCTAAACTTCTTACTAAAGGGCTGCTACCTAAGCTATTGTTATCAATGCCAGCTCCACTCTCATCTTTACACTTCTGAAGCACTTCTTTTCTACTTTGTGCATCGGGCACATGGTTATCATCTTCATTCTTCAAACTACCTGCAGCTCTCTTCTTTTGATAAGCAGTTACATCCAGTAAAAGACTTCTACTTATGACTTGAGTACCACTTTTTTGGTTCAAAGAAGAATGTTCACCAAGGATAGAAGCATTGTCACCACTTTTATGTAGTATTCTACTAAAAACACTCTTTTCTGGTATATCCACCGGAGTAGCTTGTTGAAAGTCTTCTTTTCCAAATTTTGCATCTGATGTACAGCTATCCTCTTGCTTCCAGTTAGTTTTAGCTTTCTTCTTTTGAATAGGATTTTCATTCAAAGAAGGGTCTTCGGTTATGATCTGATTACTACTTTTTTGGTTCAAACAAGAGGCTTCACCAATATTAAAAGCATCGGTGCCATATTTCTGCACTATTTCACGAAAAATACTCTTTCTTAGCATCCCACCTTCTGGATTACCAGAACTCGATATTAAGGTATCTCGTAAAGCAGTGGCGGGAAGATGATCAATAGGCAAAGAGAAGGAGCTACTTGTGCAATCAGATGATGCTTTTGACTCTGAGAAACCAGGAATTCCAAAGGCTGCATCTTCATTGGTTGATTCTCCAAATGATAGAGCATCCGATTCTTTCCAGTTGTACGGAAATCCAATAAGGAACTGGTTGCAAACCTGTTGGTTTGAAAGTTTGGTTTATTATCTTCATCTTCAAAAAAAACTTATTCTAATTTGTAACTAACGTGCTTCTGCTCTTTCCTATTTTAGGTAGGTTCCTCAAGGAGTTAGTTAAAACCGCAAAAGCAGAAAACGACTAAAGTTTATCTGTAAGAAGATTGATAGCTGATGAAAGATTTCAGAAGAAATTATAGAGTGGGGAGTAAACTTCAGAATAGGTAAGAAAAAACAAACGAACAAGAAAGGACCCATCAGATAGTAATATGAGTATTTTTATAAGTCAAAAATTTTCATTAATAAACACTAAGTTGACGTGAAAAAATATGTACAAGATGTGTGCGCGACTCTGCTGAGTCGAACATTGTCTTCTACTATGTTTGACAAACTATTGGTAGTACTATGATTTCAACAGTTAATGCTACAGTTGGGCCCAAATAGAACCTCAAACTTGTTAGCCAACGTAAAGCTCAATCATATGTTCCATCCAACAGCTGTCAATAAACAAAGCAGTCATATGAGGAGTTAAGAACTAAACAACGACAATACCTCTAACGAGAATCCATTTTGAAGAGTCCGAACCCTATTTATTAAACCGCGAACAAGAATGGTGATGCCATCCACTGCCACTAAAGTGACGGTATCATGCCTCTTCGCAATTGCTGTGGAGGTGAAAAGTCTATCATCTGGTCTCCTATTTAACAGGGGTGCAACAAAATATCACATGATTGGAATACAAAAAATGTCTTATCACATGAAATAAAACAAATACAGTACGCTAGTTCCACTAAGGCACTTCCAGACTAAGCTTATGAATTAGTATGCTTTGCTTGCATTAGAGCAGCCCAACCGGGGCATCCAGGTGCAAAGTGAATTAGATCTTTTATCCAACAGACTCATTGAATAGAACCAAAAGAAAGCCTCTAAGTTGAGCTATGCTAATTATGTTCTAGAAAATGGGATCGATGCCAAAAAAACTTTTAATACCCTTCCAAATAAGGTTCTAAAAGCTGATGATCCACCACAAGATTTTACTGCTATAGTTATAACACTTACGCATGCAACTTGGAAACAATCCAACAAAAAGAACATTAATAGAACCGTGTTTCTTACTTGACCAATGGGAAAAAACATGGAAAAATTCATAGGATTTGCGTGGCTACTTAAGAAACAATCAAAGCAAAACTTTGAAATCCACATATCATTTGTGTCTTGATTAAATTTTAACAAATATAAAAGCATGTTTTAAAACGGTTACGAGGTTAAGCAGTGTTACATAGAAGTGAATAATGCGCCTCTAAAATCCAACATATCCACAAAATAAGAACAGTAGAAATGTGGATTTTAAAATAAACTTTTGGTCTTATTAAAGTATATAAGATTATAAATGACCTGAAAGATAGTGCAAGTAGCACATGGATTGAATTACCCAGGAGTGGAATCGATAAAGAGGATTCATAGTCCGAGCACACTAAGTTGGCAATAATCCTCGTTGATTAACGGATTGATTTATTGATTGATAGAATTAAGTGCTGCTCTTAAAACTAACTGCTAATAAAGTAGAAAATTACATCATGTTTTTACTAAAAACAAGGAAATTGAAGAAGAAGAAGAAGAAGAAGAAGAAGAAGAAGAAGAAGAAGAAGAAGAAGAAGAAGAAAGAAGGTAGAATTTACTCTTTACAAGTGAAACCTTCAACAGCCAATTGCTTGCCTCCAGCATCATCTTCGGCTTTAATCAACCACCAATCGTATAAGTGAACCTGCAAAAGAAATTACATGCACTTCCCAGTGAACACTGAGTATATACTAAAATTCAATGTAACTAATGGAAATTTAAAATTATTAAATTTTATTAAGGAAAAAAAAAATGTACTTCTCCGAGTAAGGAAGAAGAGGAGAAGGAGCTGCGATGAGGCTGATTAGAGACAGAAATACTTGGTGCCTCCATGTGAAGGAAAATTGCAAAAACCCTAAACCCCAAAAATGAGAAACTCGGGTTGCTTTCTGGTTCGGGTGCTGTCTTTGAGATAAAGCAAAGCATATACTTAGTAGATAGATGTTCTGCCGCTAATTAGTCCGTTTTAAGTATATTAATAGGACAAGTGAGGTTTGCTCAGTTGCTAAGCATCTCCCCCTATTAGGTCCTGGGTTTGAATTACCGTGGAAGGGAAATGTGGAAACACAATAGATCCTCCTATTTTGGAAGGCGTTTAAAAAAAAAAAAAAAAGTATATTAATAGGTTGTTGTTTGGTCCTTATAATGTAACCATGAACAGAAATGGTCCTTTAAGTTTGCAGGATTGGAGCACTTTTAGTCCAGGCTTGGCATTAAAGTATTTCGATGATGTGGCTGGTGTTGGTTGGTAGCGTTGGGAGAGATAATTTTGACACGAAACATAGCACCGTTAACTATCGTTTGAGTTGCATTTGTCCTCTTTTTCGTAATTAATATTCACATACTCTTTGCGAAAATTTCTATATTATAAATCTTAAATGTGAGATAAAATGCAAAATCATACTACACGTATTTGTATTACACGAATTAAAATAACAAAAACGAAAGTAACCTTCATATAGTAAATAATTTTTAATTTTGTTTAAGAAATATACATTTAAATTATACAAATTCATGCTAATTCTAAATACAACAAATAAAGCATATAATAATAAATAACTCTGCATATATGCATTGCAATCTCAACATTACTAATGTCAATTTTATTTTCTGGCAAATTGCCACATGCCAATTTTTTCAACTTCTTTTTATTTACGCTAGCAGAAGATAAAAATACAATCGAGCACTAATTCATTGCGAATAAATACTTATTTATTTTGTGAAGATAAT
Source organism: Nicotiana noctiflora (assembly GCA_032618575.1). Lineage (NCBI taxonomy): Eukaryota > Viridiplantae > Streptophyta > Magnoliopsida > Solanales > Solanaceae > Nicotiana > Nicotiana noctiflora. The sequence continues at coordinate 32,612 of JASVEL010007623.1, forward strand.
GATAAATTATTCACAGCAAGAATGAATGATAACGAAAGTAATAATACTAAATAGGAGTAGTATAATATCTTATGGGGTGGAGGATGGGGGAAATACATATTCCTTTAGACTGTTATCTCGAAAGATTTTTGTATAAGTTGTGCGCCACATGTTGTATTATTCATTCTTCAAAAAGAATATTACGAGCCTATTAGAGACAGGGCCTATACTAAGATTTTAAATTATACTGTAATGATTACATGAACATATTATATAACTCACCCTTTGGATTGGTTTTGATTTTTCCGAAAAAATTGGCTAATAGCAATGTATTATTATTATTATTATTATTATTATTATTAAGAGTTGGCATTTGTCATAAGCTTGTCTTAATTTTGACCTGTCCATTGGCCTCTGTTGTCAGGTCTAATAATTGTATGATTGCATTGCTTTGAAGATTTCAAATATTAAGAGCCTGGATTAGGTCACTATCTGGCCGCGGTTGTCGACAACTCGATTTTTATTTAATTGGACTATTTAAAATAGACCGAGTTACACTACGTTCCTGAGTTGGACTATTTCTTTCTCCAATTTAATTATTTGTGATATATTCGTGAATTAAATCATGTCATATGTTGTTTCCTACTAATTTCTAAGTAAACGATAACCGTTTTCGGCTATTGCCCTCTCATATCGGACGTGACATCTTTGGTTTCCACTCTGAACTAGTAATCCTACCCGCACGATGCGCGGTTAATATTAAAAATAATTTAATTATAATTATTCTTGTTTGATACTATCAGATCGTATTGCTTTAATAAATTTCAATTTTCATTTTATTTGTCAATACGATATACCCAACCCTTATCGATATTTTAGTAATTAATTTCTTTTTTAATTTTTAATAAATAATTTTTTGTTATTAACTAATTATGTCATATGGTTTTTATCTAGGCTAGCATTTGTAATGCGGTGCCTTTTTCTTTGGCTTTTAATAATATATGGATAGATTATTAGCATATTACTTGCTTAATATTTTTGTCTGCTATTTTTTTATAATATAATAAGAGATATATATTTTATAACCCTTGAAAATATATTTTTTTAAATTTTATTATATTATCATCCCTTTTAATGAATAGATACTTTTTTTCATAAAATAAAAAAAGAATTTAAAAAATAAAATAAAGAAATTAACTAACCTAAACATACTCTCCCCCATGTTTTAGTAGTTAATTTAGGTAGTTAATTTTTTTTTTAATTTTCAATAGATAATTTCTTTGTTATTGACTAATTATTCCATAAGGTTTTTTTAGGCTACCACTTGGCATAAGGAGATGATTTTATTCTCTCCTTTTAATAATATATAGAAGATATATAGAATATAGAATATTAGAAAGATACTACTCTACTATTTGAATCAATTCTTTTTATTGATTTATTTTTGTTTTTTATTTTAAAACAATTATAAACTCCAACTTGAAACTATTCCACAATTTGAAATGGTAATTTTTATTTTTTTAATTTATTTTTTCATTTTAAAACTCCAATTTGAAACTACTCACCGATTTGAATGAGTAGTTTTTCTTCTTTTTTTTAATTTTTTATTATACTTAATTATTTTTAAAATAATTTTAACACTCCAACTTGAAACTACCCCACCCAATTTGAATGTGTAGTTATTTTTTTATATATTTATATATTTGAATTTTTTTATTATAACTAATTATGAGATATCTATATTTATTAATTAAAATAAAGTAACCAATTAATATATATAATAACAATTAACTAATTATTAACTAAAAAACTTATTAGTAACTAAATATGCCATGTACATAAATTAGTTTCTTTATTTTAATTTTTAATATACACACACACACACACACACACACATATATATATATATATATATATATATATATATATATATATATATATATATATATATATGTAGTTTTTATTTTTCATTATTTTTGTTTTTATAGATATTTAAATTCAAATATAATAACTATTAACTAATTATTAACTAAAAAACTTATTAGTAACTAAATATGCCATGTGGCTTTTATTTATGCTTTCACTTGGCTTAAGGAGAGGGCTTTATCCTCTCCTTTTAATAATATATAGATATAGATTTAAATTCAAAAAGAATAACCAATAATTAATTATTAATTAAATAACTAATTTAATAATTAACTATGCCACATGGGTTTTCTGAAGCTGCCACGTGGCTTAATGAGAGGAATTATTCTCTCTTTTTAATAATATATATATATAGATATATTTTTATTATATAGTTTTTTATTATAGTTAATTAATATAAGATATCTATATTTATTAATGTAATTAAAGTATATATATATATATATATATATATATATATATATATATATATATATATATATATATATATATATATATATAATTTTTTTAAGATATATTTAAATTTAAAAAGAATAACCAATAATTAATTATTAACTAAATAACTAATTTAATAACTAATTATGCCATGTGGCTTTTTCTTAAGCTGTCACGTGGCTTAATGAGAGAGATTTTTATCTCCTTTTAATAATATATAGATATAGATTTTTATAGATTTTTTTTTACTTTTTTATTTTAAAATAATTTAAAAACTGCAACTTGAAACTACTGCCACCCAATTTGAATGGGTAGTTATTTTTTTATATATATTTATATATTTTTTTTATAGTTAATTATATGATATCTATTTTTATTTTAAAACTCCAACTTGAAACTAATCCCCGATTTAAATGGGTAGTTTTTCTTCTCTTTTTTCGTTTATTTTAAAACTCCAACTTGAAACTACTTCCCTAATTATAATGGGTAGTTTTTCTTCTCTTTTTTTCGTTTTTTATAGACTTTTTTTGCCTCTTTATTTTAAAATAATTTTTAAAACTCTAACTTGGAACTACTCTCACCCAATTTGAATGAGTTGTTATTTTTTTTATATTTTTTATATTTTTATTTTATATAGTTTTTTATTATAGTTAATTAATTATAAGATATCTATATTTATTAATGTAATTAAAGTAAACTATATATATATATATATATATATATATATATATATATATATATATATATATATATATATATATATATATATATATATATATGGTGGTTTTTTATTTTTGTTTTTAGATATATTCAAATTCAAAAAGAATAACCAATAATTAATTATTAACTAAATAAATAACTTAATAACTAACTATGCCACGTGGTTTTTTCTGAAGCTGCCACAAAGCTTAATGAGAGGGATATTTTCTCTCCTTTTAATAATATATAGATATAGATATATTTTTATATTTTTATTTTTATATAGTTTTTTATTATAGTTAATTAATATAAGATATCTATATTTATTAATGTAATTAAAGTAATATATATATATATATATATAGTAGTTTTTTATTTTTGTTTTTTAGATATATTTAAATTTAAAAAGAATAACCAATAATTAATTATTAACTAAATAACTAATTTAATAAATAACAATGCCACGTGGCCTTTTTAAAGCTGCCACGTGACTTAGTGAGAGGGTTTTTCCTTTGCTTTTAATAATATACAGATATAGATATAGATTTAAATTCAAAAAGAATAACCAATAATGAATTATTAATTAAATAATTAATTTAATAATTAACTATGCCACGTGGCTTTTTCTGAAACTACCACGTAGCTTACTAAGAGGAATTTTTTCTCTCCTATTAATAATATATAGATATATAGATAAATTAAAAGGTAGTTTATTGTCCTAACAATGCCACTTGGGTTTTTGTGATTATGTCACTTGTCTTAATAATATTTTCTTAAAATAATTTTAAAATTCTAAATTGAAACTATTCCCCAACTTGAATATGTAGTTTTTTAATTAATATTTTCATTTTTTACTGTAGCTAATTTATGTTTTTTTTTTCTATTTTAAAATAACTTTAAAACATCAACTATAAATTACTCCTTAATTTGAATGGGTAGTTATTTTTTTTTAACATAGCTAATTATAATATATTTATATTTATTAATTCAAAAAGAGTAACTAATTAATTCAAAATTTAAAAAAACAATTAGTTAAAAGGAAGTTATTTTTGTCTTAACAATACCACTTGGCTTTTTGTGATTATGTCACTTGTCATAATAATATGCTTTTGTCTTTGGCTTTTAATTAAATATAGATATAGATTTTAAAATTCTAAATTGAAACTATTCCCCAACTTGAATATGTAGTTTTTTTAATTAATATTTTCGTTTTTTACTATAGCTAATTTATATTGTTTTTTCTATTTTAAAATAACTTTAAAACATCAACTATAAATTACTCCTTAATTTGAATGGGTAGTTATTTTTTTTAATATAGCTAATTATAATATATTTATATTTATTAATTCAAAAAGAGTAACTAATTAATTCAAAATTTAAAAAAACAATTAGTTAAAAGGTAGTTATTTTTGTCTTAACAATGCCACTTGGCTTTTTGTGATTATGCCATTTGTCATAATAATATGCTTTTGTCTTTGGCTTTTAATTATACTAGTAGTCATACCCGCGCGATGCGCGGTCGATATTAAAAAATATGAATTAACGAAAATTATGATCGGGTTATTTGAACATATTAGATTGTATTATTTTATAAATTTTAATTGTCATCATATTTGTGAATACGATATCTAATATCTCTATTAAATTAAATGTACTTATATACAACAACAACAACAACAACAACAACAACAACAATAATATACCTAATATTATCCCACACCATGGGATTCGGGGAGGGTAGTCTGTACGCAAACCTTACCTCTACATTGTGAAGATATTATATTACCAATATTTAGTATTATTATATTATTTATAGATATTTTTATTAGTATATTACATTGTTTAATGTTTTTATCTGCTACTACCTTTTTGTAATATAATAGAAGATATATATTTTATTAATCAAGAAACATATTTTTATTTAAAATTTTATTCTTTTTTCTCAGCAATATTATTTGCATTTTAATGACTAAAATATCTATTAAATTAAAGGGACTAATAAAAAATATTTTTTGTTCTATATTATTCTTTATTATATATAATATTTAGTATTATTATATTGTTAATAAAAATTTATTAGCATATAAATTTGTATAATATTTTTTATTACTACTTTCTTTTTGTAATATAATAAAAGATATATTTTATTACTCGTGAAATATTATTTTATTTTAAATTTTATTTTGCTATTCTCAATAATATCATGAATTTTAATGGATAAAATCTCTATTAAATTAAAGGAACTAATATAGTCATCGAATAACTTTTTTGTTATGTAATTTTTTAATATATTATCCAATATTTAGTATTATTACATTGTTAATAAAAAAATATTAGCATGTTACTTTGTTTAATATTTATGTTTGCTGCTTTCTTTTGTATAATATTTTTCTTATATTCTTGATGAGTGAATCTTTATATAAATATAGATATATAATTTAAATTAATCAAAAATTGTTTCGATTTTATTCTAAAAGTGCCAAATAACTTTTTCTCAACACTATCAAATTAGTACAACAATATTTTCTCTCTTTTAATAGAAAAAAATAATGGTTTATCTTGGTATACATTTTCTAGAATCAATACATCTAGTAAATACTCTGAATTTTTAATTTTCAAGAGAAAAGGGAAGGTTCAATTTGTAAAGTGACGCTAATTCTAGAGCACTCTTTTCATTTATGTGATTATATCGGCACTTAATAATTTAGACTTGGAGTAGTTATGTTTTTCGAATTTTTAGGTTTAACAAAGCATTTAAAAAATTGTCTGTGTTGTAGTAAATTGAATTGAAAGATTAAAGATTTTTTTAATTTTTTATTTATTTTAAATTACTTTTGAATATCCAAATATTTTGGAGGTTTGTTCCTAAATTTTGACACTTGTTGAATTTTGGTGAAACTTGGTATTCTTTGGACTTTTTTGCTATTCCTATTCTCTATAATAATATAATATAATATAATAACAATTATATATATATATATATATATATTAGGAATAACTATATATATATATATATATATATATATATATATATATATATATATATTAGGAATAACTACTCCCCAATTTGAATTGATAATTTTTTTTTCTTATTTTCATATTTTATAGATATTTAAATTTAAAAAAATAACTAACTATTAACTAAATAACTAATTATGCCAAGTGGCTTTTTTCAAGGCTGCCACTTGGCTTAATGAGAGGCCAATATCCTTGGCTTTTAATAATATATAGATATAGATTGGGAATTTATCTTTGCACTCCACACACTCTCCTTCCAACTGTCCCTCCCATTTTTTTTTCTTTTCAACACTCTAACAATTTTTGTACCCAAACATGTATTTGATAAGTACTTTAGCACTTTATTTGATAGATCGAGTACATCAAACGGGAAAACTAAACTATATACAAAATATATCAAAGATTAGTTGAAATTTTGAAATAACCACCATATATATATATATATATATATATATTTGAATTCAAGTAAAGGTGAAAAATCTCGAAAACTTAAGCTTGGAGCTTAACCCCTTCCTAAAATCATAAAATTACTTAACCCTGGTTGTAATTAATTAGGATTATATTTGCCTAGCTGTAACGACCCGGCCGGTCGTTTCAAGAGTTGTAACTCCGTTCTCCCATTTACTGATCATTTTGTGCTTTATAGCTGTTAAATGACTTGCCGGGTAGTCGGTTCGGGTCCAGATGGATTTCAGAATGAATTGAGACACTTAGTCTCAAGATTGGAAGCGTAAGTTGAAATGGTTGACCGGATGTTGATTTTTATGTAAACGACTCTAGAATGGAGTTTTGAGAGTTTTGTTAGCTCCATTTGGCGATTTTGGGCTTAGGAGTGCGTTCGGGCTATAATTTGAAGGTCCATAGATGAATTAGGCTTGAAATGGCAAGTTAAATTTTTGGAAAGATTGATCGGGAGTGAACTTTTTGATATTGGGGTTGGATTTCGATTGTGGAAGTTGAAGTAGATCTGTAGTGGCATTTGTGACTTGTCTGCAAAATTGGGGTGCGATTCGTATTTTTGATGTTAGTTGATGTGATTTGAAGGTTCGACTAAGTTGGTATGGGGTTTTAAGACTTGTTGGTATGTTTGGTTGAGGTCTCGAGACTCGGGTTGATTTCGAATGGTTAATGGATCAAAAGTTGAAGTTGAGAGATTGTTGAAGCTAGACTCCGCTGGTGTAACCGCATCTGCGAAGCTTTGATCACAGGTGTGAGCTGGGTCGCACATGTGCGAGTTTGGAGCGGAGTGTGTAGGTGGTAGCAGGTGCGAGGGAATTTTCGCACCTGCGTGATCGCAAATACGGCAGGGGGACCGCAGAAACGGAATTGGGCTGGGGAGCTGGGTTCCACTGAAGCGGCTTGGAGGCTCGTAGAAATGAGTCCGCAGGAGCGGAGGAAGGGACCGCAGGAGCGAGGGAAGCTGCAGATGCGGATGAGTGGTTGCTTCTGCGACGCCGCAAAAGAAACGGAAGTGCTAGACATAACACTTAGATATAAGGTTTCGCGAGTTTGCTTCATTTTAAACATTTTGAGCTAGGGATTTGAAAATTCTTGAGAGGGTTTTCGAGAGGATTCTTGAGGTCAGTCCCTTGTGCTCATTTTTATCAATAATCTTGTTTCCCCACCTATGGTGTGTATTTAAGGTGTAAATTGGAGTTTGAAGCTAAGGATGTGGAGAGTTTGATTTGGGGATTTGGGTGAGGATTTGGTATCGAATTTTTTGGTAATTTTTGTATGGTTGAACTCGTGGTTGAATGAACTTTTGGGTTTTGTAACTTTAATCAAATTTTGAGACGTGGGCCCGGGGGTCGGTTTTGAGTCGATTTTTGAGTTTTGATTTATAACATAATATTTCCTTATGGAATTGTTTCTTTTAGCGCGTGTTGATTGTATTGTACTATTTTTGGATAGATCCGGGATATTTGGAGGCCAATTTGCGAGGAAAAGAAGTGTTGGAGTAGAGATTTGCTCGGATTGAGGTAAGTAACAGTTCTAAATTTGGTTCTGAGGGTATGAATCCCGTAGTTTGTGTCTTGTGATTGGTTTGGAGGTGACGCACATTCTAGGTGATGGGTGTGCACAGTAGGAATTGTGACTTGGTCCATTTAATGAAACTCTGAAGTTGAATAACTTGTTGTTAGTTGTATGCTCTCCATGTGTTATAGAAATTTGACTGCAAATTATGTTACAAATCATGTTTAGGTTATGTGTTGGTACTGCAGGGACCCACAGAGGCCGTGTTACATTTTGAACTGTCGCCTAATTATTGCTTGTACTTACTCATAGTTTTACTTGCATATCATATCTCAATCTCTATTGTTCCTTGTTGATACATTATATCATTTTTGTTTGGGCTGATTTTTAAGATTACAGAGATCCCGAGAAACTGGTAAAGTTGATGACTGAGTGAGGCCGATGGCCCTATTGTAAGGATATTTATGGGATCGAGTTGTACGCCGTAACATGTTTCATTGATTTATATCATAATTGGCTTGTTATAACGCTTGGGTTGAAGGAGTGTCTCTGGAGTCTATACGCGGGCAACTACTGAGTGCGAGTGCTGAGTGACCGGGAGGAATGAGTGACTGTGAGGAAGTGATTGTAAGGTTGGAGTGAAATGGACGACTGAGTTACTATTGCTCTAAGAGGATGCATTTGATTTTATTATTGTTGCACTTAGCTGTCATATTTCACTGTCTTGAAATTTCTGAAAGATATTATATCTTGTTTCACTTGAACATGACATAAGGTAATTGATTTGACCTAAATTGTCGAACTTGAAAGCATGCCTACCTTCCTATGTTGAAATTACTGTAATTTAGCTATAATTGTGAAGCTCGTCGCTACTTTCAGTTTTTTTATTTAGTCTTGTTTCTTGTTGAGTTGTTTGTACTTATGCTACACCCTGCACTTCGTGTGCAGATCCAGGTGCTCCCGGACACGGTAGGTGTTGATTTCTTGCACAGTTGATCATTTGGAGATCTCAATGTAGCTGCCAGGCGCTTCGCAGACCTTGTCTCTCCTTCCTTATCTTTTCACTTATTGTTTAGTTCCAACTATCATAGATGATATTTTCCATACTTGTAATGTGTAAATGCTCATAAACTCCGTGACATCCCAATGTTGGGAATTTCCGCATCGTGTTTTGGGTTTTCTATCCCATTTATGAGAACTTTATTATTTAAAACAACTTTACCTGATTTTCTATTAAAAGATTTGGAATCTTTTCGAAATATCGGCTTGCCTAGTACCACATTAGGCGCCATCACGACAGGTTAGGTTTTGAATCGTGATGCTAGCACTGTGCTATTATATATATGTTCACGGTAATGGACTATGTCAAAATTGATGCATATATAACCAGATATATGGAACAAAACAAGTTGTGATAGGGATTGGTCGGGTTTCAATGTAGGTATTGCATGTCGAAAAACTAAATAAGAAAAAAAAATAAAAAAAAATGCATGGGAGTAGTTGAAAGCGAGACAAACGACCTACACCCAACTTGCAGCCCTTCTTTTAACTTGGAAAATGTTTCTAAAGCTACTTTATTTATTTTTTTGGTTCCTTTTACTCCTAGGTAGTGAATGTCAAACAAATTTCCAAAATGAAGTATAGCTCTTTATCATGCCAAAGCTGTGGGTTCTTAAGCAGAGCTCAAATGGCCATTTTCATATTGTCTTTTCTTCAATTAGTTGAATACAGTATTTGTTTATAATAGTTGTCAAACTTGTGTCTTTAGAACTAAAGCTGAAATCTATTTACTTTCCTGTGATCATGAAGTATTGTTTGCTTTGTAGAATATAGTAGTTTATTTGCAAAATAATAATTCTATGTTTAACCAAATTACTTCACCCAATTCAAACCTATTTGAAACGCTCTTTGTAACTTAAAAAAGTATTTACCTCTTTCTTACTTCTTTAATTGTTCATCTAAAAACTGTTCGACAGAAAATACATTCCATCATGTTAAATAGTTAAATGGAAAGTGATACCATGCTTTTCTTGCCTCCCTTTTAGGGTTACATCCATAAATCAATAAGAAGGTTCAAAAATTGGGATTTTTATTATTGTCTCTTCAACATTAAATTCTTTCATTTGTTGTTACCTTCATCTGTCCCCTTTTCAGTGCTATAACATCTGTTTTATAGAGAAAATTAGATGGGGAGGCCTCCTTGTTGCAGTGATAAGATGCATAATAGAAGATGTAATTGGATGGAAGAGGATGCAAATACATCTACATTTGTCTCCAAACATGGAATTGCTAATTGGACGGCCATGTCCAAGAAATCAGGTAACTATTTCTCCTTGTTTTATTTTATTTTTCTATTAATACATGAAACCCATATTTAAGTTCATTTGTATTAGATTGTCCCAAATTAGTTAAGAGTTAAAGACAATGAGTTGTCTCCTTATGATATTGACAATTCTGACATCAAAGTTATGCACAAACCAATTTTTAAACATGTTAACGGAGTCAAACTCATCCATGTTCTTCTTTTTCCCAATGTTGGGCCGTATATATGTTATCCACATTGCAGCTCTCATGGATAGGCGTGGCGTAACTGGTAAAGTTGCTGCCACGTGACCATAAGTTCGAACCGTGAAAACAGCCTCATGCAAAATTGCAGGAAGGTTGCATACAGTAGACCATTGTGGTCCAGCCCTTCGGCTGCCTTTTTAATATGATTTTGTTTCTTCATTTGGTGTTGAGTAATCTTCATTTCATAAATTAACTTCTGCGGCTTTGTTAGGCTTAAGGTTCATTTCCTTAACAATTTGCCAGCTGCTAAATTTCAAGATTTGGGTGTATGAGTGCAATTTTGAACAGGAAGTGGGAAATGTGGGAGGAGTCAGAAGCATAGGTGGAGTAATCGTCTGAAGACTGATATTAAGGAGGACAGCTTCACAACCCAAGAAGAGGAACTGATCATTAAGCTTCATGCCACTATAGGAAGCAGGTGTGTGTCAATCCTAAAGAAATATAATAGTTCCTAGTCTTTCGATCAAAACCTTGGATTTGATCTCACCGCTCTAAATTGAATCGATTGATTTCTAACGAGTAACTACATTTGGACAAATTAAGTCATGGTTCCTACAAGCTGCTGATACTTAAAGCTCGTGTAGCCTAACAGATTGAAAGTAACTTATAAGCATTATGTGCACTAAACAGTTACATAAAAGGGCAGCGCGGTGCATTAAGCTCCCGCTATGCGCGTGGTTAGGAGAAGGGCAGGACCACAAGGGTCTATTACCCTGCATTTTTGCAAGAGGTTTTTTCCACTATTCGAAGTTCAAACCCGTGACCTCCTTCCTGATCACATGACAGCAACTTTATAGTTACGTCAAGGCTTATAAATAAGATATTACATGCTCGAATATAAGTGTCTGTACCTTGCCTGTCAAAGTTATTGTTTAAGTAAACCTGTAGTTTGATGATCCGTGCTAATATTCATTCTTTTGTCCATTTCTCACACTTATTGCAAATATTCCCAGGTGGTCTATAATAGCACAACAAATACCTGGGAGAACAGACAATGAAGTAAAGAACTTGTGGAACACAAAGTTGAAAAAGAAGCTGTCTGCAATGGGGATTGATCCAGTCACTCACAAGCCCTTCTCTCAAATTCTCACTGACTATGGAAACATTGGTGGCTTTCCAAAAGCCAGAACTCGGTTCGTATCGCTTAACAGAGAGTTAAAGGGTGCATTTATGTCTACACCAGAACAACTACAACATCCTCTAGAAAGATTTCCAAACTTTAACAGCCATTGTGTGACAACAATTAGGCTACAAAAAACTGAAACCTCAGAAGATTGTTTTTTAAGCAACAATTATGATTCTAGCAATAATCATCCTCCTGTTGATCTACTTTCTGAGCTACAAGCTATAAGATTCGTAACAGAGGCATCTGATAACAATTCCCCAAAAGCAATCTTCTCCTATACCAATCCCATTGATACTGATTGCTCTTTGTCTTCGCCTTTGTCATCGTCCTCATCATCATCTGCATCACATTCTTTAACCAAAAATCAAGTCAATTGGTGTGACTATCTTCTTGATGATGCATTTCAAGAAGACATGACATTGAACGTAGATGAAAAGCTAGTGTCTGGGGCAGCTCAAGAATATCGACAAAATAACGCGCCAACAAGGAAGGATTTTGAAGCCACATTGTCTACAAAGGGTACATCACCATCAACGTCATCTTCATTTGTTGAAGCCATGCTTGAATGCGAAAACGAAATGTTCTTGAACTTCCCTGGCCTCTCCGAGGATCCCTTTTACTAGTGACAATGCTCTAATTGAAGAACAAGAATTAGACTTTAGATACTTCGTTTTATGTTGTAATAGCATAGTTACTTCAATTCTCCTTTAGATCCTCCAAAACAAAAAAGGTCTGAACTAATATGATCAAGTACCCAATTTGGGAGTTGAGACTGCCTGACTGGCTAAGCTGTTCAATCAACACATAATTGAAATACGCTAGCCTAATAAGTGAACAAGAAACCCAATTGGCTTAAAAGTCATGGCACGCACGGTAATACATTTTTAGTAGTTTCAGATTGTACAACTTTAGCTTATGATTTTTCAATTTGAATACTCTCTAAATAATTTGTGGGTTTGATCAAGATGTGCTGAAAAATAGTGAACCCAGGACGAAAAGAACATAAGATTGCTATGCTTGAAAAGTACATATGCATGAATAATGCACACTCTGGTGTTTGACAGAGGATACAATGTTTTTAGATGTATGCTTATGTGGAATTTTAGGCTAACCACAACGTGTATATTAGAATAAAAGGAAATACATGGAGACGGGGACATAAAACCTTACCTCTCCTTCTACAACAAGTAAGTTAGGTATGAAATTATATGAAGTAAGGTCATTTCCATATTGATCACCAAATAAATAAGTTGATCCTGGTGTCAGATTGACTAGGTATAAACATAAGCTTCCAAAAAACAGGGAGCACAACTCCTTAATTATTACCAATTTGCAGAAACATAACTTGAGGAAGTTTCATTCTTGTGCTTTTTCCTAATTCTAAAATAAGGAATTTGATTTTGATCCATTCTGGAGCATCTCTAGCCTTTTTATGGAGATCTTTCCATTCATCAAACAAGACAGTAGTACCATCTAATAGGTCGCTCCCACATTTTGCTATAGTGTTTGCTTCTCTAAAGCAGTGTTGAATTTTGAAATGATACCTTGTTTAATCTCCTCCATCCATTGAGCTAATTCCCATGGAATAACATTCCTGTCAGTTAGCATATTTACAAGAAGCAATGAGTCCATTTCCGAAATGATGTTACTGTGAGCTTGTTGATTGCACCAATTAACTGCAAATAAGGCTGCTTGCACCTCAGCTTGATCGTTAGTGCAGAAATGGAATTTTTTTTAGCAAAAGCCATAATCAAACTCCATGTCTATCCCTCAGAATACCATCAGTTTGGTTAGCTGAGTTACTGCTTCCATCTGTATTACTAACTTTTAACCAATTAAGTGGAGGTTTTTCTCAACTAACTGGTACACAAGTTAACATTACATAAGGTATATATGCCAGTTCCATTTTAAGTCAATTGGAGCACAATCTTCTTTAAATGGATTTTCAGATGAAAATAAATTTCCTAATTTTCGGGGATACATGCTTTCAACTGATTTTTATGAAGGAGCCTTTCTCCCTGACTATCTATTCGTTATAATTAATTACGGCCAATTTTTTTCCATCTACTATTTACGCTCATTGGATGCCAGAGGCCTATTTAGAAATAGTGTCTCTATCCTAGGACAGGGGTAAGGTCTGCGTACACATTACCTTCCCAGAATTCACTAAGTAGGATTATACTAAATTGTTTTCGTTGTTGTTGTTGTACTATTTATGCTGATTAGCATACACATTTCATCATATTTAAGCTTTCAACTTATTACAACCTTTTTTTCTCCTTGTATTTATTACTAAGATGGATTTTACATTAATGATAAGACCGTATATATACATATATATACATATATATATATATATATATATATATATATATATGTAAACGCGTGATTTTTGACCCTCCCCGAGATTTTTTATATTTTTAGCGTAAAATATGTAGTTTAGTTTTAATATAGCTATTTTAGCTAAATTTGACTCTTTTACTTTATTTTTACCTAAAAATGAAAAATAACAAAAATATAGTTTTATTAATGTTTCGTAGTCATTTTAAACTTGAAAAATACAAAAATAGTACTTTATATTTTTATCTTTTTATAAAAACGAAAATAATAAAAAAAAATAGTTTCATTAACATTTTGTAGTTACTTTAATTTTGAAAAAATATAAAAAATAATTTTGTTTTAATTATTAGTCTTATAGTTATTTTGCTTACGTAGTGATTAATTAATAACACCGTGTTCTCATTCTCGGTTCCGGGCAAAGAATAATATTCGGGTTCAAACTACCTGGTTTTATAATTTTCGGACCTAGCCCGTAATAATCCGAGCCCACCACACGTGGGGGACACGGACGGAGCACGAGACGAAGCCCATAACCCTTGAAACCCACGTGGAGACCCATGATTCTTGGTCTCCCACGTGGGAATCTTCAGAAGAAAGGATGGGTTTTCAACATTTTTTTAAAGGAAGACAAATGTTAATATAGAGCTTCTTTTTAAAGAAGAAGAGGAGAAAAACGGAAGAGGACCCTGGTCTCCTAGGTTACAACTGAACAACAGGGAAAGCTCTCCCTAACCAGCTCTACGTTGCAGCAAACAGAACCAAACAACTCTTGAAACCAATCAGCAACTTAACACCAACGGACAGACCTTTCAGCAAATAGTACAAGAGACCCTTGAACACCCTTAGCTAGCGTCTTCCCTGGGAGAATCGATCAATTATCTCATTTTTGAGAGCTGTGATCAAGATATATAGAACATAAAACCAGTGACCTCACACCAACCAATGACCTCTTCTTCTTGACCCCGTCAAACTCTTCACCCCTACACAAAAACCAGGCGCAACCAGCCGCACACCCCACCTCAACGAACTTCAGCAGCGTCGACTAACCTTCATTCTCCAGGAGCAGCGCCCACTAATATTCGACCACACACACACGCAGATTCACAGAGAGAGAAGGAACTGAAGAGATACTACTATTGATTCCTCTGGACGGAAAGGAAGGGAAGCTCACGTCCAGCAGTAGCAAGGAGGCTACTGGAGATGATCTTCTCTAGAGGAAGAACCGATAAACCAACGACCATTGTCGACGCCATCCGTAGCTGATAGCGTTGTCGTCGTTAACCCAGCGAACCAAACAGCTCCCACGACCTCAACCCATAAACAACCATCGCCAGCTTCAGCCATTTCTGGGTTTGCGTCATCCAGCAACGACCAGCAGCCCACAGCTACTCCGTTTCTAACACACAGCGATGGTCTAGTGACGCAGTTGCTCGCACTAGCGCTGCTGTCCCTGTCCAGACGAACCCGTCACTTGCTGCCTCCAAACGACCAAGCTCACTGCCCATTTCCAGCTCATCAACCTCACGTTGACAGTCTTGGTTCGAGTTTTCCATTTTCTTCGAGGTCGTCGTTGTCGTTCTGAGTTCGTCGAGAAATGACAAAGGCCTAAAAGCTTTTGAGATGCTGGAGCGAAAAGGAAAGCTGAATTCGATTCTGAGTCCAACGCGATGAGCCGAGGTTGATTCCGGTTTGGAGTCGAGTCGAAGACGAGCGAGCTTCGAGGTTGTCCGATTGAGGTTTTATCCGAGGTTCCGTTTGAAGTTCCCATCATTAGCTCGTTTGAGTGTCGCGGCATGCTCACTTGTACACATAACAGACTCATCAATAAAGGTTCACAGTCCTTCATTCTCCTTTACTGTATTTAGCTCACTTTATTACTCTTTCGAGTTGCTCTATTTATTCTCTAATTATATCATGATAAAGTTAATTGGATCATATTAATTGTTGATGTTGATGAGTTACGTTGTTTCATTTGTGTTGTAGGTAACTAGATCTTAATAGGTTAATGTTTTGTTTCATTAGTATGTTATCTTTCTCGTTGGTAAAATGTTATGGTAAAGCTAAGCTCAGTTGTTTGTATCTGTTAGATATTTCTTTGGTATTAATGTGTTTGAGATTAACTGTTAGATGAATTGCTTTACTATACCTGTATCAATAAAATATTGCATCCATGTTTTTATAATCATGTTATCGGTTTTCCTTCTTAGATATAATTGGGTTAATATTGTCAATTAGTACATAAAGTTTTGTTACCACACAATAGAACGTCCAATTGTTCTCAATTGTTATAGGATAGTAAGAACCATGAAAATATAAGACAATAGCATAAAATTTATCAAGACTTTAATCCATCTAATCATAATTCTATCACGTAACAATGTATTCTTGAAATTTAACGATGACTGCTTCCGTTATTTAATAGAAATTATAGTTGCTTTAGGTTTGACCTTAGTCAATAAAAGTGAGACGAGCCTCGCCGCACTAAATACACAATTGCAGGGCCCTCAAATAAATTGTTATGAAAATCTTAGACTCGGAAGGACCGTTTAGTGAATTTCACGGTCTTTCCCCGAAATTAACAAAGACGTAGAATCTTTAGGCACGACTCTAATAAAATCACTTTCCTAAATACGGGTGCGCATTTATGTGACCCAAATCTTACTCTCGGCGAAACTGAAACGCATTAAAGTCACAGGCGTACTGGTTGCGGTGTGACTCGAAATGTGTTTTCGTGACGTCGCAATTCTTCTAAAATTGAAAAGCGGAACGTAAAAGCACCTAATTAAAATATATAAAGAAATAAGATAAAAACAAAAATTGCGGTTGAGCGACCGTGCTAAAACCACGGAATACGAGAGTGCCTAACACCTTCTCCCGGGTTAACAGAATTCCTTATCCAGGTTTCTAGTTTCGCAGACTGATATACAGAGTCATAAATTTCCTCGGTTCGGGATCAAACCGGTGACTTGGGACACCATTATTTTCTCAAGTGGCGACTCTGAATAATTAAATAAATTGATCCCGTTCCGACTGTCCTTTAATTGGAAAAACTCCTTCACTGATTATTATTATATTCCTTCTCGGGGTGTAGTATTAAACAGTGGCACACATTTACATTTATGTATTGTGCGGAAAAAGGAGGTGTGACAGCTCTGGCGACTCTGCTGGGGATTGACTTTTGGAACTTCGGTTCAGGGTCTAAGAATTCGAGCTCAGTTAAATTGTTGTTTTTGTCTATATCTGATTTTATTATATGTTTAATTAATGTGCTACATGTCTACCACTTTGATACTAGTTGCACCGTATATACAAACTGCTATATGTTTTCCGCTTTGATATTGCGTGAACTGTATATAAAACTGTGCCGAAAACCCTTCTCTTCTTACCTCCGGGGGATGTGCTTACTGGTTGAGACTCCTTTTTTTTCTGTTTGTGTCAATACCCAAAATAAGAAAAGAGGCAGGATAAGTTACAAAGCCGGACGATCCCGCGGGTCCCCGGTACGTAGCCCCCTCCTCAATCCGAGCTGTCCACTTGGATACACAGTTTAGACCACATACCCAGGTTTTGAACTTAGAATAACGTGACTTCATGCCGGATCCCTAGTAGGAACGCTTATTTGCATCATGTTGCATTAGACTTAGGGGACTCAACACAGGGGTTGGGTCCGTCTAGGACAGGTGACCCGGTAATCAAAGACCGAGTATATTATATGTTACATTTATTTGTCCTGTATTATTATGCTGATTGGTTAAATTCCTAAAAACAAAAGGAGAGAAATTTGGAACGGAAAAGTATTGGAATATTGACAAAACTCAGTCGAAAATTTGAAAAGAAAAGTTTGACAATTTTGTTGAAATAATTGGTCATAAAATAACCTGACCGAACTACGCAGGTTTGATTCTCGCCATTAGGTGGGATACGTAGGCAACCCTCATCGGGTCCAACCACCCCTTTTAAAAAAATAAAAAAAATAATAAAAAATGTGTGCTTAATTTTGTCAATAAATCGAAGTGACGCTGTTTTTGAAAATAGCCGAATGTTCCGAAAGGACGCCGGAAGGCTGTTTTTTGCAAAAATAGCCACTTTGAATCATTTTTAATAATTTGCGGGCACAGCCTTGAAATATTCCTTGTGGAATGTTGCAAGGCCATAGCCGCAAAATCAAGTCCGGGTTCACACCCCTTTTGCAAAAACAACCAAAAATGCCAAATTTTTTATTTTGTTATAAATAAGTCGGTTGATGCTATTCTTGTTTAAAACAAGCCGAATGTCCTTCAAAAGGACGCTGGAAGGCCGTTTTGCGAGAATAGCCACTTTGAATCATTTTAAATAATTTTGGACACAGCCTTAAAATATTCCCTCGCGGAAATGTCGAAAGGCTGTATCCGCAAAAATCAAGTTTTGAGTCATCACTCAACTTTACAAAAGTAACCACTTTATCAAACAAGCCATTACATGGTCGAAATTTTGCTGAAATAGCCACATTTTTGCATTTTTACTTCCTCAGTCTTGTGTTGGCCTGTGTCGGTGCTGAACGATGCCCTATAGGCCCCAGGATAAAATTTTGAATTTGCATCTTCTTAAATAAAATTTTGCAAAAAGAGCCACTTTGTCTAAATAAGCCATTACATGGCCAATTTATGAAAAAATAGTTTTGTGTTGGTTTATGGCGATGCCGAACGATGCCCCATGAGCCACAGGATTAAAAAAAAATGACATATGGTTTTGCTGAAATAAATTTGGCATTTAAACTTTCTCAGTCTTGTGTTGGCCTGTGTCGGTGCTGAACGATGCCCCGTGAGCCTTAAGATGAAAAGTTTTGAATTTGTAGCCTCTTAAATAAAATTTTGCAAAAATAGCCGCTTTGTCAAATAAGCCATTACATGGCCAATTTTGTAAAAATAGTCAATTAACATTAGAAACTTCTCAGTCTTGCGTTGGCTATGGCGATGCCGAACGATGCCCCATGAGCCACAGGATGGAAAAATTTTCAAGTTTATCTTTCTTAAATAAATTTTGCAAAAATAGCCATAATTTCATTACTTGGCTAATTTTGTAGAAATAGTCATAATTGACACCAAAAAATTTCTTATTCTTGTAGAAATCTCCTACACAAGTTTGTAGTTGGAGTCGGCTTCTATAATTTTCCTTCAAAGAAAAATAAAAAAAAATAATAAAATCAAATAAACATCTCTTTATTTTCTTGCATTAATTTGCAAGAACTACGCTCGGTCTGATTCATGCGGGGTCATGATACGTAGGCAATCCACATAGGATTCGACCATATCCATAACCGAAAAAAAATGGAAAACTACAAAAAGAAAAAAAGAAGAGAAAAGAGAAAAATGGAAAAAATAATAACAACAATTAAGAAAATAAAGGAAGGTTTAGGAAGCACATATAGGAGAAGCTGGAACGACGCATGTAACTGAAGCAAATGCGTGATAGAAAGGTTTAACTGCCTAGGATTCATTGCATCCTTAATGCACGTTTACCTGTTTGTCCAATGCCCTAATGCTAACGTAATGTCTTCACTTTGTTGTGTAAGTTTCAGAAAGGTGGTTGGTTGTGGTTCTAAAATAACTCTTCCCTGTAACACAAAGTCAGAGGACAATGGCAGAGGATCTCAAGACTGAGTGGGTTGATACCGATACCCGACAACAGGTAGAACGGAACCACGGGTTAGTAGAAGAAGTCAAAATATTGAGACAACATGTGGCCGATATGTATCGGGCATGGATGGATGGAAAAGCACCACCCCCGCCACCACCTAGCTTCCTAGACTCTGTCCTTACCCGTACAATGAACCCGATGCCAGATGATCCCCCACACTCTCCATATATACCCGCCTATCACAATTTTTCCAGCCGCTCAATTAGCTCAACTACTCGTCCCCCAGCTATGTTTTCACAATGCTACTCCCGTCCCCAACACCACTACTCTCCCCGGGACAACCAAAATCGTACTTCACCTTCCGGGTACCCAGCTCCACAAAAGGCTTACCAACCCCCACGAACATACCGGAAACCCCCCGGGTCAGGTTTCAGGCCAAATAAGGCGTTTAGGGAGGAGAGGTTGCTGAAGCGAGAAAAGGCTCTTACCCCTATCGGAGAATCCTATGCAAGTCCGTTTGAAAGGTTAAAGCATGTCGGCCTGATTACACCGCTCCCCGGATATACTCCCGACCCATGTGCAAGAAGCTTCGATCCTACTGCACGATGTGCATACCATTCCAATGTCAGAGGCACGATATTGAGAGTTGTCGTACCTTGAAAAAGGAAATAGAAAGAATGATTCAAAAAGGGTGGTTGATTGTGATCAATGACGATGACAGGGAGCACACGAATCCTCTGGGAGGTGTATTGACTGAAGCTAAAAATATTGAAGCAGATGGCAAGCCTCGGCAATATTGATGCAGAACTTAGTGGCTAAAGCGCCGTGCTTGGTAATTGGGAAGACACTCCATCTTTTGGTCGGCTAGATGGAGCTTTGGTGGTTCGTTTTTGTTGTCATTTCTGTTGTCCGAGTTATTTTCAGGGTTTTCTTGTGGTCAAACCCTTTTGTCCTAACAGTTTGCTTTGGTCTTGCCCAGTTTTGTTTCAGGGCTGTACTCTAGTTTGTTTTGCTTGTTTTGTCATTGAACCATTTCGTTATTAGTTTAATGAAGCTTTCGGTCTTTTGTTACTTCCGGTGATTTTATTTGTTTAGTTCTTTTTACCCTTTAGATTTGTCTTGTGCTCAAACGCCGAATCTAGTGACACGACATGCGCACACATAATTATGGCTTAATTCTAAAAGTTAATCATTAAGCAATTGGAAGATGATCGGGTCATCTAAAGGAAATAAAAACAATTTGAGACTATTTGAATCCTGAGTCATGTGAAACCGGGGCAAGTAAAAAGGAAACAGTCAAAGGCAAGCTGGCCAAAATTGACATGGGGTCATTCATAATGAGAGTGTTGTCCAACAGTGCTTTAAAGATATGACGAATATTAATTGTGTTGTTTACACTTGGCATGTTTTGAAAATTAGAATGACGAAGGCATTTTGTTCTGCTATCCAAACACTTTATCCATCGTCAACCCTTTGAGGCCTATTTTAAATTCTTTCATACCCCTCCTTCGGAATTAGTTGCAAAGACTAGAAACACAAGTTTGAAAGGCAAAAGAAGAAAGGGATAAAGAAAAAGTAAAGAAAAAGAAAACAACAAAAAGAGATAAAGAAAAGAAAAAGAAAAATGTATGAAAAAAGAAATTTGAAAAAGAGGAATTGGGAACTACGTTTGACCTGATTCCTCAAAGAGGATACGTAGGCGCTTCACAACTCGGTCATAGTGTAAATAAAACCCAAAAAAAAAATCCCCAAGCAAGAAACAGGGGCAGTAAAAAAAAATGTGTTTATGTAAGGAAAATATAGGATTCCGAAGGTTGTAATTTTGAACCCAATTTGTTTTATTTTGAGCCTTTAATACCCTTTCTTTCTAGCCCTGTCCAAACCCACATTACGGTCCAAAGAAAGACCTTTTGACTAATTTTCAAAAGAGGCTGAGTTAGGCAAATGAGAGAAGTTTTATCGGGACATGACACTCTGATTCCCGGCAGAAAGACTCCGATCTCCAGCAGAAAATAGGAGAGTCTTAGCAGTAACACCACCAATCCCCAGTGAAAAAGTAACACAAATGAGAGAGTTTTAGCGGTGAAAACCTTCACAGGCACCATAAGGCGATGAAAGCTGAGAGAAAAACCGAAATGAGAGAGGCTTGGTAGTGAAAACCCCTCGGGCACTACAAGTCGAACGGAGATTGGAAATCAGATGGGAAGATTACAAAAGGCGGTTTAACGATGGAGGATAGGCTATATGTGCATGTCATGTCTATTAGAGTTGGTATCCACGTTTGATAGGTTTACTTTATAATTTTTCTTTTTAGAGAGTCATTTTCCTTTTTGTCTTTTATTCTGTTTCCTTTTATCTTTCTTCTTTTTATCGAAAATTCCCCAATAGAGTCTGTTTGCAAGAAATGACTGCAAAATTTTCCATCAGCTTTCCAATTACGCAAGACGGGATTCTAATTGGTACACCCAAGTGGTATAAGTCAGGAGGGAACAAGCGCAATGCCAATGTCCAGAAGGATGTTCCCCAATAAGAGGAAGTTGACAAAAGGGTAGACCAGCATCATAAAAGATACCTCCATAAAAAGTAAAGGTTAATGACCTCAAGGCCAAGGCCAGTGAGACTCAAAGGTCGGAAAACGCCACAGAAGAAGGGAGGATATCCCCAGCAGAAGAGGTATTTTCAGTGGCAAGGGTGAACAAAGAAAATGGTTCACCAGTAAAACATGCAAGGTCTTCACGAAGGGTCACTATCATAGGAATTCGGGTGGTCAGTGGAAAACCACGTGGAAAGGTTCGCGAATAAAGAGTCGTCGAGGAAGGCGGGGAAGCAAGAGAGGAGAAAGCTATCCCCAGCATGAATATCATCAAATAATAATATCCCCAGCAAGTTCTGATAATGAAACGCAGAGCAGGAAAAGAGGAGGAGAACCATCCCCAGCAGGAGCACCACGACCAGCCACCACATTTTAAAACTAACCAATTTTTCTTTGATTTGAAACAGGAAGAAGAGGGGTTGTTGGCAGAAAAGCATGCCACGAAGAAGATTCTCAAACTGGGGCAGAAAATTTTCTTCCGTTGCGAAAATTTTCTCAAAACCAAATACCCGGTTGAGGAAAGAAGCCAGATAACACAAGGAAGTGATCTTTGAACCCGATTATCCCCAGCAGCTTTGAAAAAAAAACAACAAGTTGTGATAGAGAAAATTATTCCCCCAGCAGACAAGACAAAACGAGGAAGCTTGCGTTCAGAAAGGCAAGAAGTCGGTATCATCCCCAGCAGTTCTCGAAAAAATGAAACACCGATTTCGAGATTTCTCCGGCAGCATTATATCCTACAAGTTTTTCAAGGGAGCCAAGCGCGAGTCCCGAATGAGGTTTGGAAAGAGGAAAAAGGAAAAGGGATCCCCGACAGTGTAATCCCCAGCTGATGATATTTCAATCCCCAGCGATCCCGGGAGAGAATAAAGGTTTTGAAGGAAGTAGAAAAAGAGGAAATAAAGAAGATTTCCCCAGCAGCATTACCCCAGCAGGTAAGTAATTAGTTCCAAAGATATCCCCAGCAGTCAAGAGAAAATGACACGACCCAGGAGGAAAGCAATTCCAAAACAAGGTAATTCAGAAGAAAGGATGGCCCAAGAAGCGATGCAGGAAGAAGAAAGTGGTGCGGGAAGCAAAGGAAGGCGACATGGATGGGATGGAGTTAGTAAGATGTTGTTGAGGTCATGAGCCCGCCTGAAGAATGGAGTGGCGATTTATTTTCAAAAGATGTTGTTGAAGTCGGAGCCCGCCCGAAGAATGGAGTGGCGATTTATTTTCAAAGGATGTTGTTGAAGTCGGGAGCCCGCCCGAAGAATGGAGTGGCGATTTATTTTCAAAGGATGTTGTTGAAGTCGGGAGCCCGCCCGAAGAATGGAGTGGCGATTTATTTTCAAAGGATGTTGTTGAAGTCGGGAGCCCGCCCGAAGAATGGAGTGGCGATTTATTTTCAAAGGATGTTGTTGAAGTCGGGAGCCCGCTCTGAAGAATGGAGTGGCGATTTATTTTCAAAAGATGTTGTTGAAGTCGGGAGCCCGCCCTGAAGAATGGAGTGGCGATTTATTTTCAAAGATGTTGTTGAAGTCGGGAGCCCGCCCGAAGAATGGAGTGGCGATTTATTTTCAAAGGATGTTGTTGAAGTCGGGAGCCCGCCTGAAGAATGGAGTGGCGATTTATTTTCAAAAGATGTTGTTGAAGTCAGGAGCCCGCTTGAAGAATGGAGTGGCGATTTATTTTCAAAGGATGTTGTTGAAGTTAGGAGCCCGCCTGAAGAATGGAGTGGCGATTTATTTTCAAAGGATGTTGTTGAAGTCAGGAGCCCGCCCGAAGAATGGAGTGGCGATTTATTTTCAAAGGATGTTGTTGAAGTCAGGAGCCCGCCTGAAGAATGGAGTGGCGATTTATTTTCAAAGGATGTTGTTGAAGTCGGGAGCCCGCCTGAAGAATGGAGTGGCGATTTATTTTCAAAGGATGTTGTTGAAGTCAGGGAGCCCGCCTGAAGAATGGAGTGGCGATTTATTTTCAAAAGTTGATGTTGAAGTCAGGAGCCCGCCTGAAGAGAGGAATGGCGATTTATTTTCAAAGGATGTTGTTGAAGTCAGGAGCCCGCGTGAAGAGAGGAATGGCGATTTATTTTCGAAAGATGTTGAAGTCAGGAGCCCGCCTGAAGAGAGGAATGGCGTTTTATTTTCTAAGTTGATGTTGAAGTCAGGAGCCCGCCTGAAGAGAGGAATGGCGATTTATTTTCAAAAGATGTTGAAGTCAGGAGCCCGCCTGAAGAGAGGAATGGCGTTTTATTTTCTAAGTTGATATTGAAGTCAGGAGCCCGCCTGAAGAGAAGAATGGCGATTTATTTTCAAAGTTGATGATTGAAGTCAGGGAGCCCGCCTGAAGAATGGAATGGCGATTTATGATTAGAGTTTATCGTTAGAGTCAGAAGCCCGCCAGAAAAGCAGAACGGCGTCTCAGTTTCCAAGATTTGATAAGGGTAGTGAACAATCGAAAAGTTGTAGAGTGTAACGGAAATCCCCAGGATGAATCAGAAGGAAGGCAACAAGGATCAGAAAAGATAGATTCAGACTTCGAAGGAGAATAGCTCGAAGATCACAAGTAAGGGAAATCACTTCGGAGTGCAATGCAAGTTAGCAACAAAAGAAGCTTGCGACCGGAATGCGAGTCAACGGTCCGAGATGATCAACAGAAGATAGTCACAATGAAAAAAAAAGGCAAGGAGTTAATCCAAGTGCAGAAGTTGATGAAAGATGTGGTGTGCTCAAGACATGGCCGAGGTCACAAGCACTGCATACCTGGTCTTGATCCGAAAAGCAGCACCTGCAACTAGCAAGTATCAAGGTTCAAATTTAGAGTCCGCATGAAGCACCAACCAATACTCAAGATCAAGCTTCAGAAGACTTATAGATAGGAATCTTGTAACTAGTAGCTGATAGGCTTAGTTAGTCTTTCTCATGTTTTGATTTTTGATGTAATAGCAGGACCACGGACCGGAACTTCGATGGAACGGAACCTCGACGGAACGACACCTCGACTGGCTCTCCACCTCGGTATACCCCTTCCTCACTCACTTTCGAACTACACGTGGCCTGATTCCTTTATAGCCAAGGATATGTAGGCAGCTCAGATACAAGGGCTCGATCACATTCCTTTTCTTTTAGTTTAGTCCCTCCGAATAAGGGTCGGGTCAAAAACACTTGTCTAGTCGTTCTTTGTCTGAAAACTCTTTGTGTTTTCAGTCAAAGAGGGGCAGCTGTAAACGCGTGATTTTTGACCCTCCCCGAGATTTTTTATATTTTTAGCGTAAAATATGTAGTTTAGTTTTAATATAGCTATTTTAGCTAAATTTGACTCTTTTACTTTATTTTTACCTTAAAATGAAAATAACAAAATATAGTTTTATTAATGTTTCGTAGTCATTTTAAACTTGAAAAATACAAAAATAGTACTTTATATTTTTATCTTTTTATAAAAACGAAAATAATAAAAAAAATAGTTTCATTAACATTTTGTAGTTACTTTAATTTTGAAAAAATATAAAAAATAATTTTGTTTTAATTATTAGTCTTATAGTTATTTTGCTTACGTAGTGATTAATTAATAACACCGTGTTCTCATTCTCGGTTCTAGGCAAAGAATAATATTCGGGTTCAAACTACCTGGTTTTATAATTTTCGGACCTAGCCCGTAATAATCCGAGCCCACCACACGTGGGGGACACGGACGGAGCACGAGACGAAGCCCATAACCCTTGAAACCCACGTGGAGACCCATGATTCTTGGTCTCCCACGTGGGAATCTTCAGAAGAAAGGATGGGTTTTCAACATTTTTTTAAAGGAAGACAAATGTTAATATAGAGCTTCTTTTTAAAGAAGAAGAGGAGAAAAACGGAAGAGGACCCTGGTCTCCTAGGTTACAACTGAACAACAGGGAAAGCTCTCCCTAACCAGCTTAACGTTGCAACAAACAGAACCAAACAACTCTTGAAACCAATCAGCAACTTAACACCAACGGACAGACCTTTCAGCAAATAGTACAAGAGACCCTTGAACACCCTTAGCTAGCGTCTTCCCTGGGAGAATCGATCAATTATCTCATTTTTGAGAGCTGTGATCAAGATATATAGAACATAAAACCAGTGACCTCACACCAACCAATGACCTCTTCTTCTTGACCCCGTCAAACTCTTTACCCCTACACAAAAACCAGGCGCAACCAGCCGCACACCCCACCTCAACGAACTTCAGCAGCGTCGACTAACCTTCATTCTCCAGGAGCAGCGCCCACTAATATTCGACCACACACACACGCAGATTCACAGAGAGAGAAGGAACTGAAGAGATACTACTATTGATTCCTCTGGACGGAAAGGAAGGGAAGCTCACGTCCAGCAGTAGCAAGGAGGCTACTGGAGATGATCTTCTCTAGAGGAAGAACCGATAAACCAACGACCATTGTCGACGCCATCCGTAGCTGATAGCCTTGTCGTCGTTAACCCAGCGAACCAAACAGCTCCCACGACCTCAACCCATAAACAACCATCGCCAGCTTCAGCCATTTCTGGGTTTGCGTCATCCAGCAACGACCAGCAGCCCACAGCTCCTCCGTTTCTAACACACAGCAATGGTCTAGTGACGCAGTTGCTTGCACTAGCGTTGCTGTCCCTGTCCAGACGAACCTGTCACTTGCTGCCTCCAATCGACCAAGCTCACTGCCAATTTCCAGCTCATCAACCTCACGTTGACGGTCTTGGTTCGAGTTTTTCGTTTCCGGTCAGAGGTTCGTCGTTGTCGTTCTGAGTTCGTCGAGAAATGACAAAGGCCTAAAAGCTTTTGAGATGCTGGAGCGAAAAGGAAAGCTGAATTCGATTATGAGTCCAACGCGATGAGCCGAGGTTGATTCCAGTTTGGAGTCGAGTCGAAGACGAGCGAGCTTCGAGGTTGTCCGATTGAGGTTTTATCCGAGGTTCCGTTTGAAGTTCCCATCATTAGCTCGTTTGAGTGTCGCGGCATGCTCACTTGTACACATAACAGACTCGTCAATAAAGGTTCACAGTCCTTCATTCTCCTTTACTGTATTTAGCTCACTTTATTACTCTTTCGAGTTGCTCTATTTATTCTCTGAATTATATCATGATAAAGTTAATTGGATCATATTAATTGTTGATGTTGATGAGTTACGTTGTTTCATTTGTGTTGTAGGTAACTAGATCTTAATAGGTTAATGTTTTGTTTCATTAGTATGTTATCTTTCTCGTTGGTAAAATGTTATGGTAAAGCTAAGCTCAGTTGTTTGTATCTGTTAGATATTTCTTTGGTATTAATGTGTTTGAGATTAACTGTTAGATGAATTGCTTTACTATACCTGTATCAATAAAATATTGCATCCATGTTTTTATAATCATGTTATCGGTTTTCCTTCTTAGATATAATTGGGTTAATATTGTCAATTAGTACATAAAGTTTTGTTACCACACAATAGAACGTCCAATTGTTCTCAATTGTTATAGGATAGTAAGAACCATGAAAATATAAGACAATAGCATAAAATTTATCAAGACTTTAATCCATCTAATCATAATTCTATCACGTAACAATGTATTCTTTAAATTTAACGATGACTGCTTCCGTTATTTAATAGAAATTATAGTTGCTTTAGGTTTGACCTTAGTCAATAAAAGTGAGACGAGCCTCGCCGCACTAAATACACAATTGCAGGGCCCTCAAATAAATTGTTATGAAAATCTTAGACTCGGAAGGACCGTTTAGTGAATTTCACGGTCTTTCCCCGAAATTAACAAAGACGTAGAATCTTTAGGCACGACTCTAATAAAATCACTTTCCTAAATACGGGTGCGCATTTATGTGACCCAAATCTTACTCTCGGCGAAACTGAAATGCATTAAAGTCACAGGCGTACCGGTTGCGGTGTGACTCGAAATGTGTTTTCGTGACGTCGCAATTCTTCTAAAATTGAAAAGCGGAACGTAAAAGCACCTAATTAAAATATATAAAGAAATCAGATAAAAACAAAAATTGCGGTTGAGCGACCGTGCTAAAACCACGGAATCCGGGAGTGCCTAACACCTTCTCCCGGGTTAACAGAATTCCTTATCCAGGTTTCTAGTTTCGCAGACTGATATACAGAGTCATAAATTTCCTCGGTTCGGGATCAAACCGGTGACTTGGGACACCATTATTTTCTCAAGTGGCGACTCTGAATAATTAAATAAATTGATCTCGTTCCGACTGTCCTTTAATTGGAAAAACTCCTTCACTGATTATTATTATATTCCTTTTCGGGGTGTAGTATTAAACAATGGCACACATTTACATTTATGTATTGTGCGGAAAAAGGAGGTGTGACACCCAGTGGGCGAGTTGACGTTACACCTTCGGCGTTAAAGGCGTACCCCCTATGCCAATTTTTAACCACTAATTTATGTGTGATACAACGAGTGATCTCAAAGTTTCCATGATCCAACTAGCTTATGCATTTGAATGCATGAAATAGCTTTTTTTTTATCCTTCCTCAAACTTGTTCCTTTATTTTTCCTTCAAAAACTACTCTGATCTAGGCTTGTTGATTTTACTTCGTTGTTACCTTCTCCTGTACTATAACATGCACCTCTGACAACCAAATAGTAAAGTTAATTAAAAAAGAAAAACAGCAACGAGGTGGACCTAATACCACATGTTCTTAAGGCATGGGGAAATGAGGTTCTTGTTTGTCTCTGCTGCTTAGACTCTCTAGACTGTTTGACTGGGTTTGGTTAGGAACCTATTCAAATGAATGTTGGGCTCGCTGGTTTTTAATCTCACAATGCTTGTGGGACCCACACGAAACTAGTAGTTTAGTGATTAGTTTCCTGTTACCACCCCGCTAAGAAATGCTAAATTCTATATAAAATATCTAGTATGAACAAATTATTCTTATTAAATATTGGTCACATAGTTATAATAAGGAGTGAGAAAACTTTTTAGGAATATGTAAATAAGGGTAAATGAGTGAAAACAATTTTTTCTTAATTACATAACTTGACACTTATTTTGAATTAAAATAATAAACTGAACGGTTATTACAAACAAAATTTCCTAACATAGTATGCTCTAGTGTAATGTATGACAATCCATATTGCTGTCCTTTTTCAGAAGATTTGTTGTAGCTCCTATCCCTATCGGCTATCACTCTATGCTTATTTTATATGCACTTTCTGCTTGGCAGCATAAGAATGGAGGAGAAAAAAAAAAACTAAACTCCCTCCTCTCTCGGTTTCCACACATCACTCCTGTCAAGAAATTAATTAACTAAAAGAATAATTTGACTGATTTATTCTTTAATCTCAACTTATTATTACTACTTACTTTCACCAAATTATTTCTCCACATTTAGTAGATTAAGGGTAAAAAATATTTAATAAAATAATCTCTCGTGTCTTTCTAAAATGACAAGTATTTTGAAACAATTACTACAATTTAAAACCTGACAAGTAAACAGGAAATAGTGAATTTCCTTTTCAAGATTATATTTTTGTCTCAGGAAATTTAAGGGGATAGAAGGAGTTAATCAAAGTTTGACTATAATTGGATTTGGGGGACTCTGCTATAAATGCAACAAGAAGTAAAGAACGACAAGATTCAAATTTATTGGAAAAGTTGGTGAATTAATTGTACATACATGGACGTCACATTCACAATCTAGCGGTAACATGCAAAGAAAAGAAACGCTCCCACATTCAAAATTTAATAACGTATTATTAAGGAGATTGGAGAGTGAGTGTGGGGGTGTTGACCAACAAGACACACGTTTTGTTGCTTTCATAGAATGAGACTACGGGTACATGATTTTGATGGATCATTAAATGAGACATCCATTATTAAGGTGTTTGACCGTAAATGGTGATACCCATGGGCTAAGCTATCTTCATTAGAAAATTACATTACGTATATAAATAAAATATTATACTTTATCCGGTCTAAAATAAGTAATTTTTTGATATTTTTCTTGTGATCTAAAATAAGTAATTTTTTCAGATTTCAAGAATAAATTAATTATTTTATTCCTACATTATCCTTAGAGTAAGGCCTCATTTGTTTTTTTTTTTTAAGATTTAAACGTCTGAATCTGAATACACATCTGAATATTAATATGTGTATTAAGATTAAGACATCTTAATCCGAATACACATCTGAATATATTAAGATGTGTATTAAGATCTAAATAGAAATAATTAAGACTGCTTGATTTTTAACATGTGAATGTATAAAATTTATCTTTATTTGCAAATTAATAAATATAAAATTCAATTAAAATACTAACTAATTTAATATTTTATCAATAAAATCGTATAGTTTATTAAAATACGATAGTTGTTGGTGGTGATGGATTACGGGTGAATGCCGACTAGAGGCGATGGTTGGTGGTAGTTTTGATTGATGATGGTAGTTCATGCTAGTAACTAGTTGCGATTGATAGTTGTGGAGATTATGATTGAGAATGGTAGTGGTGGGTGGTTATAGTTAATAATGACAGGTGGTGGTAGTAGTTGTGACTGAGGAAGGTGGTGGGTGGGTGGGTGAGTGGTGATAAGTTATAATGATGGGCAGTGCCGGCTGTGGTTGTTGATGGTGATGTGGTGGTCAGTTGTGGTAGTTGACGTGGATGAGTATCGATTATGTGTGAGAATGATGATGGTCGGAGTGGTGGGGATAGTAGTTGGTGATGGTCGATAATGGTGACGGCTATAATTGAGGATGATGGTGGTGTGGTGGTGGTGGAGGTTGAATATGGTGGTGGTGGTGGCATGGTGGTAGTTGATAATGGTAGGCGGTGGTGATAGTTAATAATGAATATGTGATAGCATCTTAATGAAATTAAGTCTCTATTATGGATCTTAATCATACAGACCTATTCAGACCCATTAAGTGGTTGCGAAGTAAAAAAAACAAACACACTTAATTAAGATCTGAATAATTAAGATTCAGACTTTAAAAACAAACACACTTAATGTCTCAGATCTGAATGATTAAGATTCAGACCTCCATTAAGTGCAAACAAATGAGGCCAAAATAGTATTAGAATATGTGTTAGGAGTGTTTATGTGAGATAGTAAAGATTAATATGGTCAATTCCATTGCTAATTAATGCTTAAAGGTGAATTTTTTAATGTGTGTGAAAACATCCAAAAATCCACTTATTTTGGACCGGAGTGAGTATATTAGAGGTATATAACATGTATTACACACTCTTTCTTGAAGAATTTTTTTCACTTCTTTCAAGTTTGAGCACATTAAGTAGATTCGTGATTTCATCACAAGTGATAACTAATACTCCCCCCGGTCCAAAATAAGTAATATTTTGGGTGTTTTCACACAAATTAAGAAATTCACCTTTTAGCATTAATTAGCAATAGAATTGATAATATTAACTTTACTATCTCACATAAACACTCCTAACACATATTCCAATACTATTTACTCCATGAACAATGTAGAAAAAAATAATTAATTCATTCTTGAAATCTAAAAAAATTACTTATTTTGAACCACAAAAAAAAAACACTAAAAATCACTTATTTTGAATCGGGGAAATACTAACTGAGATCATTTAAATGTAACTCCCTTACTTAAATGAACTTCCCAACACTTTAGGTATCCCCGTTTTGGTGAATTCTAAGGGTTTGTTTGGTTCAAAACCGGAATATCCCAGGGATATAATCTTGAATTAAAATCGGAACTATAACATGAATAACTTATTTCGCATTCTATATGAGTTAAGTTATATTAAGATTTAGGTGTAAAACTAATATCTATTGTAATTAACGAGAAATATATTTGGACAAATTAAGAATGGCCCAAGTGTCCATAATTGGGGTATTATGGTAACTTCGCACATCTTTTGATGATATAATGGATAATTAAGCATTTTTTATTTTCCAGATATACCCTTTAGCACATTTGTTTTTTAATTTACTTTTTCCCCTCCAACACTCTCTCATTAGTTTAATTGTCTTACCTCCCACATGCTTCTCACATTTACGCATGCATGCTACACTATTTTCCATAGAGCAATTTATACTCGTATACATATACTATATCAATTGAATGAAATAGAGTAAAAAATATGTATTGTATACTAAAAAAATACGATTAAACTATTGTATTATAATTTCTACATTACTGTATCACTAAAATAATAAGTATTGTATTACTTTCTGATCCTAACACTTAAATCTATAGTGCTTCAACTAAGAAGCCACTACAATAAATGTGATTTTTAACTACGAAAATATTAGCTTCAATAGAAAATTTGTCACTAGTTATCGATTTTCTGTGACAAAAATTATATTTCGTACTTAAATACATGAGACACATACTTTTAGTGACAAAATATGTATTTCGTAGCAAAATTTTTGTCTACTAAAGTTTCACACAAAAAAAAAAAGAATTGGCGCCAAATATTAATTAATAATAGCTACAAAATTAATATTATTGGTGAAAAAATAGTTTCGGCACTAATAATATTGTAGAGAATTGGCAACAAATAATTGTTCGTCTTAAAATTAGTTATGTAAGAAAATTACCGTATTTTCTAGAATTTCTAGTGTGGCCCACATATATGGTAATAAATTATTTACCTTCTCTCCCAAAGGAAATAATATATCAGATAATATTATGTGGTTATGCATATATGGTAGTTTCTTTGATGGAAAGAAATTACCATATATTAGTAGTCCCTAGGGTAATTATAATTTATGCAGAAGTCCCTAGGGCTAAAGTATTTGCCTAAGAGTCCCTAGCCTACCTATAAATACGCCTGTGACTCCATCAGTCTGGCATCCAACGATAGGCTTAGGCTAGAAGGCTCTAGGTTTTCTATCAAAGTTTTACGAGGCGATTCCACAACACTTGAACAATCATGGCTGAAGGTACGTTCCTTGTTTAATTTCCGCTGCGCTGGCTCTGTGTATGTATTAGAATTTCAACATGTGGTATCAGAGCCTGCCTTTAGCTATGTTGTTCAGTACTGTTGATGATAATTATAAATATAATTTATTATGTTTCGTTATCAATGAGTTCGGAATATGAAACCGATCTTTAATCGGAAGATTACTTTTGATTTTGGCTTACGAATATATAGTTATTGATTAATTTATGAACTATGTGCTGGAAGTATATTAATATATCACGGGTTGCAAGGCTATTAATTTTGACTTCCTTTAGACCACAAAAAAATAATAATATTAGCAAAATCTTAAAGTTCTTAGAGTTTACGGCGATAGATTGTGTGTTTGGCTTATATGCTTATTATTATTGTCTGTTTTAAGTAATTTGAATGTCGCGTGGCTGTTAAGATAATAGCACGAATTGAGAAGGTAAAACACAGACAAGAATTTTCAGTCCTATGGTGTAACTTCTTCAAATTGCATTGGTTCTTTTTATTTTGATAAGTCATATGTGAAGAATCGTATTTGCTTGGGTACAATACAAATTGTTTTCATATAAATAATGACGATGACTACGGTTTAGCTAAGTCTTGAACCACCGTGATGCATTTGCATATTCTTCTGTATAGAATAATGCCTTGCTATTATTTGAAGGAATTCTTATAACATTAAGATTTGTTAAAAAAAATAAAAAAATAAAAATTGAGTACCATTCTGTTTGAAGGCAGTAAAGGTTTCATGCCTATATTCTTGCATGCCAATTTTGAAACTGGTTAATCAATATTTGATTATTTAAAGAAATTAGTATGAGATGTCATATTTGAGTTTTCTTTTATGTGATGTACTTAGGAGTAGCCACGGCATCTTGAGTACTTGATATAAAAGAAATTAAGTTATTTAATCACATAACGTTTAGTGATTAAAATTTTAGTGACATCTATTTAGTCCAGTTATCTTATTAAAATGGCAACCCGACCCTACAGGGAGGTAACCATTTTGGTGAGATTAATTGGAATGAGATAGTAAACCTTTAAGTTGAAAATTATCTTATGCCCACAGGTACAGATTAATTTCTATGTGTTTTGGTTTACTAGTCTAATAAAGTAAAGTAAATTCTATGCATGGGTTGCAACCTTTGCCCACAGGAAGGTCTAGAGTTTACTTCGAATCGGTATTTTACGCGATTCACTTTTGATGGACTGTACTTCATAGCTTATGTATGTTTATCCTTGTTTTGCAGTCTTTACCGCTTTTCCTACCGCTATTTTTAATGAGAATGCTCGAATTCCAATGCTTTCTGGTGACAATTATGCTGAATGGAAGGAGAAAGTCCTTCTCACTTTAGGGTGCTCGGATCTGGACCTGGCACTCCGTGTGGATGAACCACCTATCCCCACGGAATCAAGTACGCCAGTTGCTAGGGCTAGTTATGAGCGGTGGGAGCGATCTAATCGCTTAAGTTTAATGCTCATAAAAGCTCACATAAGCCAAAGCATTAGGGGTTCTATTCCTAATAGCGATAAGGTCAAAGCTTACATGAAGGCAATTGATGAACAATTCGTAAGCTCTGACAAGGCATTGGCCAGCACCCTTATGAAGAGGCTCTCAAGTATGACTTTCGACAGAAGTCGTACAGTGCGTGAGCACATTATGGAGATGAGAGACATTGCTGCTAAACTCAAGTCCCTTGAGGTTGATATGTCCGAACCATTTCTTGTGCATTTCATTCTCAACTCACTTCCTGCGGAATATGGTCCGTTTAAGATTTCTTACAACACACATAAGGATAAATGGTCAATCAATGAACTTTTGACCATGTGTGTTCAAGAAGAAGAGAGGTTGAAGCATGAGACACCCGAAAGTGTTAATATGGTGACTCATGGTAAGAGAAATGCAAAGAAGGGCAAAAGTGTTCCCATGAAGAAGAAAAGCACATTTGACAAAGATGCTTGTCGTTTCTGTAAGAAGAAGGGACACTGGAAGAAAGATTGTCTGAAATACAAGAAATGGCTTGAAAAGAAAGGTAATTTTACCTTTGTATGTTATGAATCTAATTTTACTGAAGTTTCTGATAATACATGGTGGATTGATTCTGGTGCTACAATTCACATTGCCAAAATCATGCAGGGCTTTCTAACTCAGAGGAAGCTGATAGGAAGTGAACAATACGTCTATTCTGGCAATAGGACGCGTTCACGTGTGGAAGGCGTGGGGACTTATAGGCTCATTTTGAAAGATGGTTTTCACTTAGATTTAGAAAATACTTTTTATGTTCCAGAATATTCTAGAAATTTAATTTCTCTTTCAAGACTATCGATTAGTGGATATGATTTGAATTTTCATTACCCTTCTGTGAAACTTTTGAAAGATAATAAAGTTATTGGTTTTGGAAATTTGAATGGAAATTTATACAAACTTGAGCTAGACCCCACATTTGAATGCAATGTTTTAACTTTGCATGATAAAGAAATTGGCACTAAGCGATGTATTGTCAATGAGAACTCATCTAGTCTTTGGCACAAGAGATTGGGACACATCTCTATTGATAGAGTCAAAAGGTTGGTTAATGACGGAGTTCTAAAAACTCTTGATTTTTCTGACTTTGGGACTTGTGTGGACTACATAAAGGGTAAGCAGACCAATAAATCAACTAAAGGTGCCAAAAGGAGTTCTCAATTACTTGAGATCATACATACAGACATATGTGGACCTTTTCCTACCCCTTGCTTGAATGGTGAGAGATATTTCATCTCGTTTATTGATGACTATTCAAGATATATGTATCTCTATTTTCTGTTTAATAAATCAGAAGCACTTGATACTTTTAAAGTCTACAAAATAGAAGTAGAGAAACAAACTGGTGCTCAGATCAAAATTGTAAGATCTGATAGGGGTGGAGAATATTATGGTAGGTACACAGATAAGGGACAAGTTAAGGGTCCATTTGCTGAGTTCCTTGAAAGTGAAGGTATAATTGCCCATTATACCATGCCAGGAACACCACAACAAAATGGTGTGGCGGAAAGAAGGAACCGGACATTAATGGACATGGTAAGAAGCATGATTAGCAGATCAAGTTTACCTTTATCCTTGTGGAGTGAAGCCTTAAAAACCGCTATGTATATTTTAAATAGGGTTCCATCCAAGGTTGTCCCCAAGACACCTTTTGAGTTATGGAAAGGATGGAAACCTAGTTTAAATCATTTACACGTTTGGGGATGTCCAACTGAAGTGAGGGTTTATAACCCACAACTAAAGAAGTTGGATGAAAGAACAATAAGCGGTTATTTTATAGGCTATGCGGTTAACTCTAAAGGATTTAGGTTTTATTGTCCTTCTCATTCTCCTAAAATTGTTGAAGCTAGAAATGCTAAATTTCTTGAGGATCATGAAGAAAGTGGGAGTGGTTTGACTCAAAGGGTGGAATTGGAAGAGATAAGGGAACCACCCGTGGTACCTTTATATATTGGGAACTTGAATGTTTCTCAGAGAAATTCTTATGAATTATCTGAACAACAACAAATTCAAGAGCCACCACCAATTGAGGAGCCACGTCAAGATCAACCCACTTTACCTGAACCCGCTGAAGAAGTGTCAGAACCAGTGGGAGTGAGAAAATCCTCAAGAATTAAAAAATCAGCAATTTCTAGTGACTATATTGTGTATCTCCAAGAGTCTGATTTTGATATTGGACTAAAAGATGATCCATGCTCGTTTTCACAAGCCATGAGCGGAGAAAACTCCACACTTTGGTATGATGCCATGAAAGAAGAGTTAGAATCTATGGCTAAGAATAAAGTCTGGGACCTCGTCGAATTACCAAAGGGATCCTCTACCATAGGTTCCAAGTGGGTCTTTAAAACTAAAAGAGACTCATCGGGTAATATCGAACGATATAAAGCCAGACTTGTAGCCAAGGGTTTTACTCAAAGGGAAGGCATTGATTACCATGAAACCTTCTCTCCGGTATCAAAGAAGGATTCATTGAGAATAATCATGGCATTAGTAGCTCATTTTGATTTAGAGTTACATCAAATGGATGTGAAAACAACTTTTCTGAATGGAGATCTAGAAGAGGAGGTATACATGCGTCAACCTGAAGGATTTTGTGATAAGGACAAAAGTCACCTTGTTTGCAAGTTAAATAAATCCATTTATGGGCTAAAACAGGCTTCCCGCCAATGGTATATTAAATTTCACAATGTTGTTTCTTCATTTGGATTTACGGAGAACGTCATTGATCAATGTATATACCTTAAGATAAGTGGGAGCAAATATATTTTTCTGGTCCTATATGTGGATGATATTTTACTTGCAAGTAGTGATTTGGGATTGTTGCACGAGACTAAACAGTTCCTTATCCAGAATTTTGAGATGAAGGATATGGGTGAAGCCTCTTATGTCATTGGCATAGAGATTCACAGAGATAGATCCCAAAGATTACTTGGACTGTCTCAGAAGGCCTACATTGAAAGAATTCTGGAAAGATTCGAGATGAAGAACTGTTCACCTATAGCAGCACCCATAATTAAAGGTGACAAATTCTCATTGAATCAATGTCCACAAAATGCATTGGAAAAAGACCAAATGAAAGACATTCCTTATGCTTCGCTTGTTGGAAGCCTTATGTATGCACAGGTCTGTACTAGACCTGATGTTTCTTTTGCGGTAGGAATGCTTGGCAGATATCAAAGTAACCCCGGTCTTGACCATTGGAAAGCTGGTAAAAGGGTCTTGAGATATTTGCAAGGAACCAAGGATTTTAAGCTCACATACAAATACTCTGACTCATTGGAGGTGATTGGATATTCAGACTCTGATTTGGGTGGATGTAAAGACACTGGTAAATCTACTTCAGGATACATTTTTCTCCTCGCTGGAGGTGCTGTATCTTGGAGAAGTGTCAAGCAGACCATTGTTGCAACATCCACAATGGAAGCTGAATTTATAGCATGCTATGAAGCTACATCACGGGCGTTATGGTTGAAGAACTTTATTTCCGGCCTTAGGATAGTCGATTCCATTTCAAGGCCATTGAGAATCTTTTGTGACAATTCAGCTGCAGTTTTCTTTTCTAAGAATAATAAAAGTGGCAGCCGAAGCAAGCACATCGACATAAAGTACTTGATGGTTAGAGACTATGTGAAGAAGCAAGATGTGAATTTTGAGCATATTAGTACTACTTTGATGATTGTTGATCCTATGACTAAAGGTCTGCCGGCTAATATTTTCAAGGATCATGTAACCCATATGGGGCTTAGTAGCTCAATTTAGTCTTGCTTTGCTCTCTAACAGTTTTTCTAGACATTATGTTTATTTTGATATACATGACGGTGCACACTTTTGGTTTTTCATGTATTATTTGTGATCATTGGATCAATAAAGTTGG
Source organism: Nicotiana noctiflora (assembly GCA_032618575.1). Lineage (NCBI taxonomy): Eukaryota > Viridiplantae > Streptophyta > Magnoliopsida > Solanales > Solanaceae > Nicotiana > Nicotiana noctiflora. The sequence continues at coordinate 71,173 of JASVEL010007623.1, forward strand.
ACTCTGAATGACTTATATTAAGCTCATTCATAAAGTTGTTAGACTACTTTATTAGAATATATTGTGCATTGTAATACATGGAAGGAAGTGTTTGTTTAAAAGCATGACCGCCATGATTCGTGTAATGATATATTCTAGTTAAAGTGATTATCGCATAACTTTTAGTTGAGTGATAAAGTTTGTGGCCATATTATATGTTTATCACTCATAAAGGATTATCTGATTTTAAATATGTGGGCCAAGTGGGAGAATGTAAGAAAATTACCGTATTTTCTAGAATTTCTAGTGTGGCCCACATATATGGTAATAAATTATTTACCTTCTCTCCCAAAGGAAATAATATATCAGATAATATTATGTGGTTATGCATATATGGTAGTTTCTTTGATGGAAAGAAATTACCATATATTAGTAGTCCCTAGGGTAATTATAATTTATGCAGAAGTCCCTAGGGCTAAAGTATTTGCCTAAGAGTCCCTAGCCTACCTATAAATACGCCTGTGACTCCATCAGTCTGGCATCCAACGATAGGCTTAGGCTAGAAGGCTCTAGGTTTTCTATCAAAGTTTTACGAGGCGATTCCACAACACTTGAACAATCATGGCTGAAGGTACGTTCCTTGTTTAATTTCCGCTGCGCTGGCTCTGTGTATGTATTAGAATTTCAACAAGTTATACTTTCGCTACAAAATAGTTTCATCACTAAAAGTTTTATATTTTTCGCAACCTTAATTTTTGTCACTAATAGCATAAACAACTTAGTGACGATCAGTGTATCATCTCTATTTTACCTATAAAATTATTAGGTGCCTAAAAATTCATCACTAATTATTGTCTTTTCGGAACAAAAATTAGAGTTGTACTTAAATGCACACGCACATACATTTAGTGAAGAAACAAACATTTCGTAGCGATAGTTCTTTTTACCCAAGTATTCCACCAAAAAAATGGATTGTCGTTAGGTATTTAGTAAAATTAGTCACAATTTCTAATGTTCTTGGTGACAAAACAAGTTTCATCTCTAATATTGTAGGCAACTATTAAAAATCATTATTTGTCTAAAATTAGTTATATTTTAGGCTTTTGCGATGAAAAAACTTGGTGACTAAGAGGGTGTTTGGCTAAGCTTATAAGCTGGTCCACTCTCCAGTAGGACTTAAAGTCTCTTTATAGAGATCCTATACAACCATTGCACTTTTCAGTAGTCATATCTGCTCCTACGTGCCGAAATTACACATCCTAACGGCCCATTTCACTCCTCCATGCATCTATTACACTTTTCAGTAGTTAATTTTACTTCTCTATGCACAATTACACTCCTTCTTACAGCCATTGCTCTCTTCCATGACTACAATTAATTATAGAAGTTTGTCTTTATCTATCTGCCTATACAGATTTTGGAATTTTTTGTTAACTTCTAACATATAGAGGCATTGCACTTCCCATATTTTATTTCTTATATTTTTTATTTTTTTTAAAACTTCTGCCATGTAGTGGCAGTGCACTTCATATGTTTTATCTCATAGTCTTAACCTTCATCTTGGTGGTTGAATTCTAATTAATAACAGTCGGCCTCCAAAATTTTATATTGGTAAATACATTTTTGATTTTTCGAGTTAATTTTTCGCTTCTCTATGAGCAAATTAATGTCAATTTTTCAACTTTTTAAATTAAAAAAAAAAAAAATCTAGTCTTGTACTTGGTTGTAAAATGATAGACAAGAATAGGAGGTCTTCTACACTAAATATATTGTTAAATAATTTCTCAATTTTAATTAGCTATTTTGAAAATCAATAGTCTTCTTAAACTAAATAAATATAACAATAATAAATGGAAAAAATACAAATAATATTATAAGGAACAATCATATTAATCCACTACTTTAATCCATTTGAAGTCAGTACAAATAACTAAAGAGAATAAATTATCAAGCCAAGCATTGATTTATCCTAGCACTTTAACAGAGAAGATCACACCCCGTGATGTAGCCTGAACTAGTTCAAAGAGAAGAACACTCCCTTTCTTCAGATTATTATTGACAATAAATTATTTCTACCCATTAACGAGTTTTCTCCGAACACCACTTGTGAGTGTCACGGCCAACTCCTTCCTATTATATCGAAGCATGTTTTAACCGAAATAGGAGGAAGATAGCCACAGATACTCTTTGGAAAAAATTACAAGAACATAATGTAAAGATCACGGTTCATTTCTAGTTGGGATAATCAACAGTTATCAAATCATAAAAATACATTTAAAAAAATTACCAAATAATCACGCTTGATGATGATATGGGCACGTCCATCCGAAACCATGGATATAATTCATCTTCAATCCATCCTTAACATTCATGTTTAGAGTATCTATTTTGTTTAAAGAGTTGAAAATGTTCTATTTGTGTTTAAGAGATATATAAAGACTCAAAACTTTCTATTTCCCTCTAATCATATTTTTACTTTTCCATTTGTTTCCCTCCGAAAATTGTATTTAACATTTTAGTCCTAAAATGCCATCTTGTTTTCCCTCATAATAAATAAGGTAGAATACATTTTAGTTCTAAAATTTAATCATAATTTTCCTTTTATTACAATTAAGATTTTTGGTGAAGATTATTATAATTAAGATTAACCAATAAAAATATATCGAATTATATATTTACTATTATATAAATAAGGTCGTACTAGTGACTGGACTAATATAGTTGCTATAGGCCGATATGTATGAAATTAATATAAACGACCATTATATAAACGGGCCAATATTATTAAGAATCACAACAATATAATTAGATATGTTATATGACTACAACCATATTAGTGAATGGACTTATGGTTGCTATAGGCTGATATGTATGAAATTAATATAAACGACTATCATATAAATGGTCGTTATTACTAAGAAACAGAATGATATAATTACCATAGGTAATATGACTTCAACCATATTAGTCAAATTGACTTATATGGTTGCCATGTGCCCGATACGTATGACCATAATGAATTAAATTATATAAACTGCTATTATGTAAACGGTCAATATTACTAAGAATCAGAACGATATAATTAGCGCAGGTTATATGACTACAACCATATTAGTCAATGTCACACCTCTTTTTTACGCACCCGCAAGGATGCAAAGAGTTTTTCCAATTAAAGGACAATCGAGATGGGATTTATTTTAATTATTTCAGAGTCGCCACTTGGGAGGTTTATGGTGTCCCAAGTCACCGGTTAAATCCCGAATCGAGGAAAAGAATGACTCTATTTAACAGTCCGCGAACCAGAAATCCGGATAAGGAATTCTATTAACCCGGGAGAAGGTATTAGGCATTCCCGAATTCCGTGGTTCTAGCACGGTCGCTCAACTGTCGTGTTTGGCTTATCTATCTGCTTTTACAATTATGTACTTAGTGCAAGTTAATACCCTTTTACCGCTTTTATTATTGGTTGTGATTTACGAAAGAGAAAGTTGCTTAAAAATATGCTTTCGAATCACGTCACATGAAATGCACCCGGATCCTCAACATATTCTTATTCAACATTTCGGGGTTTGGATTTGGGTCACATGAAATGCACACCCGTATTTAAAAAGGTAAAACTAAAATATGCGCCTGGATCGACTACTTATTTACATTGTTGAGAAAGGCGTGATATTCGTTAAGAAATGACGCATCTCGAAACCTAAGTATTTATATGTACATTTATGACGGCTATGCGATTAGTGTAACTATTGGGCGAGGCGTACCTTTGATTCAAATCTAAAGCGAATTACATCCTACTTGTATCTTACTTAAGAGTTGATTCCAAATTACTTAAAACTTGCTACGAACCACATCACATGAAATGCGCTTGTGGTTCTTAACATGCTTTGTTTACTCTTGCCCGAAATTGGGGTCGGGTCACATGAAATGCACCCCCGACTCTTTTTAATCTAATTATGTCATTTCGTTGAGTAACAACTCCCTAGCTAATCTTGCTTGTAACATAAGGTCTATCATTTAACAGGTTTGGGGATTACACACATGAGTAGGGAAGATTGAATAGAGATACGAAGACTAATTCAGGTTTACATGCTTATCTAACGACAATGTATCTTTGGCCTAGCTACGCTTTTCCATAACAAAACTAGCAACACAGATTTAATTAGACAGTAATAGAACGTAATCAAACATAGACTTTGGACGACTACATGACTCAACAAACTTCAAACATGAACTTCAGGCTTCATTCTTTTGAACCAAGGAATTACAATAACAGAGATGTGTACCTGGAATGCGGAAGAACAAGGAAGAGTGAGCAATGGCAATGCAGCAACAGCAACAAGAACAGTAACAGCAACAGTAAACCAGTAACAACCAGTGAACCAATAGCCACTCAATATACCAACCAACAACAAACAGTGGCAGCAATCAAACAAACTAACAGCAACCACAATTAATGAACCAGTGGTTAACTTGAGACCAACAGCAAACAAATAATGTCCAATGAATCAGCTAACAGCAACACTACACAGCGACAACAACAATGACTAACAGCAGCCCCAAACACTGGAATTACCACAGCCCTCAAACTGAACCAGCAGCAAATGACCACCACAGTCACCACAAGAGACCAGCTAAGAACAATAGACCAATAATAAACTGGATTGACAGCAACCAAACGACCCAGGCAGCAACACACAGACCAGCCAGCAACACAACAGTGAAACAACAACAACAAACAAACCAGGCAGCAACAAATGGACAAGAGCAGCAACAAAAACGACCAAGAGCAATAACAATGCTGATCAACAGCCTCAAATGAACACCACAGCAACAACAATGGCCAAACAACTCAACTACTGAAGCAAACAGTCGAAGCAGTGACCACAAATCCTATGGAAACAGTAGCCTTTCTCTCTATGTGACTGTTTTGTTTTTGCTCTCCAGATACTCTGCTATCACTGCCTATTTTCTCTAGTTCAAAAAGGTAAAAAAAAATATAAATTCTTTCTTGTTAATTATTGATCTGTAACAGATATTGAGCAAGAATTGTGCTGTGATACCCGATCGAGTGTGAATATCATATCCCTCTATCCATCGTCTGTAACTGTTTATCGTGTTTCCGATCGAAGTCTTAGATGTGTCTGTGGGACTGTGGCGCATCGCTCTATCAAGCCCGATAATTAGCATATATATCATTCACTTTTAATCATTTCATGCATCTCGATACGAAAGGCCATGTGCCTTTCTTCATAACTCTTTTGGCCCTGATATTCACTGACTTCCCACTCTCCAAACAAAACAGGGTGCTCCTCCACTTGCATCCACTAACAAATCCCTTTTCATTATAAAACTATCTTATTAAACTATATCAATACCATGCTGAATCAGGCATGCCTGACTATCACATGGCCTCTACTTAGTTCAAACAATCCAATTCAAAGTTATCAAAACCAAAGGAATGTGGCTAATCGAGCAGTGATTCCTGAGGGACCTGATATCGAGCATTACGGATACATTGTTCTACCCAGCAGACTCATACACTAATCGACGACGTTCGTCTAATCGATTACGACACATATAACTGATAGTAAACAATCGACCTACGAGTTCGCTTCATGGCAGAATCATGGGAATAATAAATCGAATTCACTATTCGACGACCTTAACTAGATTAAACACAGAATGTAATCATAACCATAATAACGAATTGAATCAACAACAATAACATGAACTGACCAAATAAAAGGGTCTGTTGAGATGGACAGAAAATTCCGAGAAATTCGCAAAAATAAACAAACTGAGTAAAACATGCAAAGATACAAGAATTAAGTATATGGAATGGAAGAAGGGAAACGAATACCTCAGAAATCAAAAAATGACCCAGGTTCGAACTTGGCTCGTCTGCTTTGAGGTCGAATAGACCTTAATCGAAGTGTTCTCACACGAGAACACATCGAATAAAGTCCATTAGACCCCGAAATTCCAGTTAATTTGGCCTAATTCGTCCTTTTCAATTTTAGGGTTCTTGCGGGTGGGATTTGGGGCTTTTGCATTTTTGGTTAGATTCGAGGCAAACCAATGTCATTGGGGGTGTGGGGGAGGTGTGAGGAGACTGTGGTGTTAATTTGGGGTGATTTGGCATAGGTTCGAGTTTGACTCGAATCTTCAAATGAAGATTCGAGGAGCTCCGGCATGATTCGAGGTTAGTGGAGGTTGGGTTCGTGATGGGGGAGGTAAGGGGAAGGTTTTGGCGTTGGTTTGGGTTTGATTGGCCTACCGGAACCGCCGTGAGGCGATTTCCGGCAGGCGGCGCAATGGTGGCGGACGACGGCGTTACGCCTGGTCTCTAAGGACCTTTGGGAGACGAAGGGAGAGGGGGGGGTCGGGGGGGGGGGGGGGGCGGGGTATGGAATGAGCTTTATATATGATTTGAGAAGTTAAATCCTGATCGTTGGATCAAACTTGATCAACGATCAGGATCTTCTCACTTAAACCAAACGGTGCCGTTTGGTCAAGTCATAGGCTGAATGAATTTGGGGATTTATGGATTAATCTGGGCCGTTGGATTATAAAATCCAACGGTCCAGATCAAGTGTTACACAGGCTGAGGCTGGACGGGTATGGGATTCGTTTGGGCCTGGCTTTCCTGGACTAAACTATGGCCCAATTCGATCTCATTACTACACATATATATATGTACATGTATATATATATATATATATATGCATACAATTATCCCACGCAATTATATATCACCTAAAAATGTAAATCACATGACTTCGATATCAAACACTAAAAATGCAAAACTTAGCATATATTTTTTTTGTATTTTTAATTTAAATAAATAAACGTGCACACAAAAGATAAAATAACACAAAATCACGAAAATCATACCCAACACGAAACTATTTTTATTTTTGAATTTTCTGGGAGTACTTCTCAAGTAAGGCAAAAATCACGTGCTCACAGCTGCCCCTCTTTGCGCGTAAACACGCAGAGTTTTCGTGCAAAGATAAGTGAGCGGATATAAGCGATTTTGCCCATTCGAGTACTCCGTATGAAGCATTTTGGCAAAGTTTTGACCGAACCTTGCTTCAAAGGTCTCCTACATATCCCTGGCTAAAAGGGAATCAGGTCAATGTAGTTCGGGAAGTTCTGGTAGCTGGGACTACCATGACTGTTGCGATCTCGCTGTTACTGCTGTTGCCGCTGTTACTGCTGTTACCACTGCTTAGCTGATTTCCTTGTTATACCGCGCTAAGCAACAAAAACAAGAAGCTAGACTAAGTTACAGTACTACAAGTTCTTATCTATCCTTTTTAACTTGATCTTGTCGCGCTCCTTGCCATCTTGTCTGACTTGGCGTTCCTTCTGATGCTTCGTCTCTTCTTACGAACTTGGATTCATGCCGGAGATTTCTGTTACATTCTACCGCTTTCCTCTACCAAATTAAAACAGATCGCCACTCCATTCTCCAGGCGGGCTCCCTGACTTCAACTACTACTTCAAAATTAAATCGCCACTCCATTCTCCAGGCGGGCTCCCTGACTTCAACTACTACTTCAAAATTAAATCGCCACTCCATTCTCCAGGCGGGCTCCCTGACTTCAACTACTACTTCAAAATTAAATCGCCACTCCATTCTCCAGGCGGGCTCCCTGACTTCAACTACTATTTTGTCATGTTCATTGCCATCTTGCTGGCTCTGATGTTTCTTCACATGCTTCTTCTCTTCTGACAATTGTTATTCCGGTCTATCTTGATTGCCGAACTCTGACCATTGGTCCCTTCCTTGTGAACTTCGAACTGTTCTCCTTCAAAGTCTGAATCTATCTTTCTGATTCTTGTTGCCTTCCTTCCGATTACGAACTTGGATTCATGCTGGGGATTCTCGTTAGACTCCGTCACTTTCCAATTGTTCACTATCCTTATCAAATCTTAGAAACTGAGACGCCGTTCTGCTTTTCCGGCAGTCTTCTGACTTTATCGACAAACTCTCATCATAAATCGCCACTCCATTCTTCAGGCGGGCTCCCTGACTTCAATTATAACTTCAAAATAAATCGCCACTCCATTCTTCAGGCGGGCTCCCTGACTTCAGCTTACAACTTCAAAACTAAATCGCCACTCCATTCTTCAGGCGGGCTTCCTGACTTCAACTATAACTTCAAGATTAAATCGCCACTCCATTCTTCAGGCGGGCTTTCTGACTTCAACTATAATTTCAAGATTAAATTGCCACTCCATTCTTCAGGCGGGCTCCCTGACTTCAATTACAACTTCAAAATAAATCGCCACTCCATTCTTCAGGCGGGCTTCCTGACTTCAACTACAACTTCAAGATTAATCGCCACTCCATTCTTCAGGCGGGCTCCCTGACTTCAATTACAACTTCGAAATTAAATCGCCACTCCATTCTCCAGGCGGGCTTCCTGACTTCAACTATAACTTCAAAATAAATCGCCACTCCATTCTTCAGGCGGGCTCCCTGACTTCAACTACAACTTCAAAATTAAATCGCCACTCCATTCTCCAGGCGGGCTCCCTGACTTCAATTACAACTTCAAGATTAAATCGCCACTCCATTCTTCAGGCGGGCTCCCTGACTTCAATTACAACTTCAAGATTAAATCGCCACTCCATTCTTCAGGCGGGCTCCCTGACTTCAACTACAACTCACTGATTTTCATCCTATCTTGATTACCTTCCTTTGCCTCTTGTACCCTATCCCTGTTCCTGCGTTACCTCTCGGACCACCTTCACTTCTGAGTTATCCTGTCTTGGAATTGCTTTCCCCGGTCGTATTACTCTTCTTCTGGCTGCTGGGGATATTTTTGGAACTGTTTACTCGCCTGCTGGTGGTGATGCTGCTGAGGAAATATTCTTTGTTTCCTTCACCCCTCATTCTCTTCCTTCTTCCCCTACCTCTTTTGGGACTCACGCTTTTGTTTCCTTGATCAAATTATAGGACGTAATACTGCTGGGGGAATCTCGAAGCCATTTTTTTCTTTTTCCAATAACTGCTGGGGATGATACCCGGCTCAAAGATCACCCCGTCTTGTGTTGCTTTCTACACTTATCCTCTGAGTCTTGCTTTCCAGAAAATTTTCGCAACAAGAGAAAATTTTCTGCCCCAGTGTGATAAACTTATGGACGGTATGCTTTTCTGCCGTCGGACCCTCTTTTCCTGCTTCAAATCAAAGAAAAAGTGTTAGTTTCAAAACGCCGCGAGTGGTCGTGCCACTCTTGTTGAGGCCATTCTCTTTCAGCTGCTTGGCCTCTCTTGAACTTTGAGGCCGACGTTGACGCTTGCTTGGGAAGATGCTTTTTCCACGAACGACCTCTCATCTTTCCTTTTATTCCACTCTTTGGTTTGGTCCGACTCTTTTTAGCCGGTGATCTGTTGCGTGAAATCATCTTTCGGACATACCACATGTGTCCATCGTACTCCATAATTCTTACGAACCTTCCACTCGGCCTGTCATCCCAATCTTACTATCGTAACGACTTCTGTCTTATTGCCTTGTTCCATGCCTATTCACTTTCAATATATTGCTTTGGGAGACTTGGTAGTAAGCTTTGAAAAATCAATTTTCGAAAATGAAAGAAAAGAAAAGAGTACTGACCGCAAATGACAAAAGAAAAGAAAAACTTTTCTGAACTCAAAAATAAGAAAACTTATCTGAATGTGTGCCTGATCCAATGGTTATGCCGCGCCTTTGAGATTAAACTACCCAGTCTATTCATATCAATCACTTTCTGATGCCGCGTTCTGCTAGAGGTAAACGGATGTCCCAACCTTGTCACATGCAGA
>JASVEL010007624.1:0-132430 GCA_032618575.1 Nicotiana noctiflora
ATACCAGAAACCCCACGGGTCAGGTTTTAGGCCAAATCAGGCCTTTAGAAATGAGAGGCTACTAAAACGAGAAAAGTCTCTTACCCCTTTGGGAGAATCGTATGCCAGTTTGTTCCACAAGTTGAAGCAATTGGGCATGTTGAAACCAATTCAGATAAAAATGCCAAATCATCGGTCAAAGAGGTGTGATTTTTCTCAAACGTGCGCATATTGCTCAGACGCCCCGGGGCATGACACAGAAAATTGTTGGAAGCTAAAAAAGGCAATTCAGGAGCTTATCAATGCAGGCTACATTACCGTACAAAATCCGGATATAGGCGACACCCGTATGGTTGATGCAGAAGGCAGTGGCTAAAGATATTGTGCTTGGTAGTTGGAAATATGCTTCATTTGGGGTTTATCCAAAGTAGAATTTTTGGTGGCTTATTTTGTTTTCATTTCTGTTACCCGGGTTATTTCAGGGTTGTAATCCGGACGTTGTCTTGAAAGTCAAAACCCTTCTATCTTACTACTTTGCTTTGTTTAGTGCTGTCTAGGTTTGTAATTCTAGTCTAGTCTGTTCGTTTTGTTGTTCGTCTTGTTGTTTCAACCCGTCAGTTTAATACAACTCTTTGTTTCCCGTCATCTCTAGTCATTCCATTTCTAATTACTTTGCATTTCTTTTCATACTGAATTTAGCAACATGACATGCACATAATTCTAAGCCTGGTTTTTAAAAGTCAATGGGACAATGTAGAAGATGTAATGATACTCGGAAGAAATATTGAAATACTGTGAAGCCGGAATCAAGTGAATACTGGGGGAAAACAGAACATAAAGAAATGCCTTGGAAATGCATCATGCTTCATCGGTTTAAAGCCAAAGGCAAAAGTACCCCAAGGCTAAAGGAACCATTCGTGGTATCGAGATTGTTGCCCAATGACATTGGGAATCGTCAAAAACAGAAGGCAAATATGTGAATTGGTCGAAAGTTAGCTTGTACTCGGTAGGTTTTGAAGATTGGAATGACGAAGGCATTTTATTCGGCTATCCCAAACACTTCGTCCATTGTTATCCCCTTTGAGCCATATTATATTTTCTTTCATACCCCTCTTTCGGAATCAACAACAAAAATTGAGGTTTGAGCGGAGAAATCCAAATGGAGAAACAAAAAGAAAGAAGAAAAGAAAAAAAAAAAGAGAAAAGAAAAAGAGAAAAAAAGAAAAAGAAAAGAAAAAAAAAAAAAAGAAAAGAAAAAGAAAAAGAAAAAATCGGGAGAAGTCAAGATGCAACAATGAATACGGACGTAGTCCGAACTACGTTTGACTTGATCCCGAAAGGGTACGTAGGCAGCCTCTCTGAGGTTCAGTCACAATAAATGAAAAATCTGAAAATTTTTTAAAAAAAAAAATCCCCCGAGAAGGAAACTGGGGCAGAATTTATGTTTGTTAAAGTTATAAGATTCCGAAAGTTGTAATCATTAACCCACATTGAAATAATTTTGAGCCTTTATATCCTTTTTTCTAAATCCCATCCAAAAGCCTACATTACGGTCCAAATGAAGACCTTCCGATCAATCTTCAAGAAATGCCGAGTCAAGCGAACAAAGGTCAATCACATCAGGGGCAACACTCCAGGAGTGTAAAGAACTCAAACCACCACGAGACTCCAAGATGAGAGAAGTCAAAAGGAGAGAGTCTTATCGGTGAAAACCCGCACGGGCACCGTAAGGCGACGGTGAGTTGAAAGAAAGAAAGATCAAATGAGAGAGGCTTGTTGGCGAAAACCCTACGGGCGCTGCAAGTCGACTAAAGATCAGATCAAAGAAATGAAGTACTAAAGACCGGTTTCACAGCAGAACTTTGCAACAAGAGTTGAACATCAACTTTGCTATACGGAGAAGGCCAAAAGTGCATGTCTAGGTCGCTAGAGTCGGTATTCAAAGTCCGTTAGGTCATTCGTCTGTAGGTTTCTTGTTAGGTATAGTATTTTCCTTTCTCTTTATTCTTCACACTTTGTTTTACCCTCCTTCTTATCGAGTCAGTCACGTCATAACAAGTATAGAAATAATTTCAAAATTTGCCACCAAGCTCTCCAATTGCACAAGATGAGATTTGGCCAACACGACAATTGTCGTAAGTCAGGAAAAGGCAAGGCCAGTGCTTTAAGCCAAAAGAGCAACATGTGCAATGGAGCGGGCAACAATAAAAATGTTTGGGGTGCGTACAAGACGCAAAGGTCGGCAAAGTGCCAACTCGGGGGAAAATATAACAAATGGAAATATGGGAGTGTATTCTGACAAAAGAAAGAGCCAGTCAAGAAACACCCAAGGTTGTCCAGTGAAATCATTGAAGAAATCATAGACTTCAAGATCGGAATTGTGGGATCCGTCAAGAAAGGGACAATATACATACCTAAAGAGAGTTGGATTTTGAACAAAGAAGAAGTGAAAATGGATAGTCGGTGAGCAGGCAAGGCGCTCGGGTGGAAAGCAGTCGCCATCAAAGTTCAAGGCCACAACCAACCACCGCATTTAAACTAACATCTTTTTCTTTGTTTTGAAACAGGGGCATAGAGTTTATTGATCCGATAGAGCCAGCAGCTTCCAAAAAGCATAGGCTCATTTTGTTTGCGATGCGTATCTTACCGTATTGGGTCGAGGCAAAGGGCAAATTTGTGCCAAATTGGCAGGGACCATTTGTAGTATCGCGGGTGTTGTCCAATGGAGCATTATATTTAACAGATGTTGAAGGAAAGTGCGTAGAGACTGCTATCAATTCGGATGCGGTCAAAAGATACTATGTATGATTCCTTTTCAATTATGTGTTTTGTATTTTGTTGTGATTTTGGAATTGAAATGACGAAGGCGTTTTATTCTCTATCCAAACACTTTATCCATTGATAACCCTTTTGAGCCTTAATGAATATATTCTTTCATATCCCTCTCTCGGAATCGCTTTAGCGCAATAAGATCGAAATTGCCAAAATGAAAAAATGATGACAAATGAAAAAAAAAATGAATAAATGAATGAAAAAGAGAAAAAGACAAAGAAATCAAAAAGAAATCCATCTAACTTATGAAGTCGGATGAACTACGTCTGACTTGATCCCGAAAGGGTACGTAGGCAGCCTCTCTGAGGTTCAGTCACAATAAAGAAAAATCCAAAAATTCCCCACATATTGAAACTGGGGCAGAAGTTATGTTTAATAATTCCGAGAGTTGTAAATATTTTTAACCCTCGTTGAAATTTTGAGCCTTTATACCTTTCTTTCTTAACCCGCCCAAAAGCCACGTTACAGTCCAAAGAAAGACCTTCTGATCAATTTTGAAATGATAACAAATACAACGAAGGAGGAGCGAAGCGTCGGACAACACCTGTGGCAAGAAAACAAAATACAAAAGGGAAAAATGAGAAACAATGAAAAAAAAATGAATAAAAAAAAATGAGAGAGTCTCATCGGTGAAAACCTTAATCGGCACTGTGAGACGATTGTGAGGTTGAGAGAATAAATGAGAGAGTCTTATTGGTGAAAACCTTTCGAGGCACCGTAGGGCGATCATGAGGACTATCAAAAAGAGAAAAAGCAACAAAAAAAATAGTATCGGTTTGGGTTGAAAATAATGTGGAGACAGAATAATGATTGGAACGAACTGGGTCAGAGTTTAAATACATGCCATGGTCAGCGGAATCAGCCAGCAAATACCCAGATAAGTTCTAACTATCAGCTCCTGATAATGAAGGTTGAAACAACACTGGATCAGAAAAGAAGAGTTGGGAAGGAAATAAGGAAGCTTGGCAAACATGACCAAAGGAAAAGAAAACAAAACAAAAATGGGAAAAGTGAGAAAATACAAAAAAAGAGTTCGCAAGAGATAGGCGGCTGAAAATCCACACAGCAGGAGAAAAAGCAAAAAAGAGGAAAGCAATAAGAGGCAGGGACGGCAGATGCCAGTTGCCAGCAGTTTATATCTAATAAATTTTGTTTCATGATTCATGCAGGAACAAAGTGTCATTATTCACTTTAAAGCGAATGTGACCAATGTGGAAAAATAGAAAACACCCAAAAGAGGAAAGTTTGACGATAAGTGGAGAAATTCACAGATGAGAGACAATTGGTAAAAGAAAATACCAAAAAGAGGAAGTTTTAAATCATGGTTGAAATCAGGGTGCCCGCCTGGAGAATGGTATGGCAATTTATTTTTAAAGTTTTAGTTGAAGTTTTAAATCGTTGTTGAAATCAGGGTGCCCGCCTGGAGAATGGAATGGCATTTTACTTTAAGTTTTAGTTGAAGTTTTAAATCGTTGTTGAAATCGGGGTGCCCGCCCGAAGAATGGTATGGCGATTTATTTTCGAAGTTTGTTGGTGAAAATCAGGGTGCCCGCCTGAAGAATGGTATGGCAATTTATTTTCAAAGTTTGTTGTTGAAGTCGGGGTGCCCGCCCGAAGAATGGTATGGCAATTTATTTTCAAAGTTTGTTGTGAAAGTCAGGATGCCCGCCTGAAGAATGGAATGGCATTTTACTTTAAGTTTTAATTGATGTTGAAGTTTTAAATTGTTGTTGAAGTCGGGGTGCCCGCCCGAAGAATGGAATGGCATTTTACTTTAAGTTTTAGTTGAAGTTTTAAATTGTTGTTGAAATCGGGGTGCCCGCCCGAAGAATGGAATGGCATTTTACTTTAAGTTTTAGTTGAAGTTTTAAATCATTGTTGAAATCGGGGTGCCCGCCCGAAGAATGGTATGGCGATTTATTTTTAAAGTTCATTGTCGAAGTCAGGATGCCCGCCTGAAGAATGGAATGGCATTTTACTTTAAGTTTTAGTTGAAGTTTTAAATCATTGTTGAAATCAGGGTGCCCGCCTGGAGAATGGAATGGCATTTTACTTTAAGTTTTAGTTGAAGTTTTAAATCATTGTTGAAATCGGGGTGCCCGCCCGAAGAATGGTATGGCGATTTATTTTCGAAGTTTGTTGTTGAAATCGGGGTGCCCGCCCGAAGAATGGTATGGCGATTTATTTTTAAAGTTCATTGTCGAAGTCAGGATGCCCGCCTGAAGAATGGAATGGCATTTTACTTTAAGTTTTAGTTGAAGTTTTAAATCATTGTTGAAATCGGGGTGCCCGCCCGAAGAATGGTATGGCGATTTATTTTCGAAGTTTGTTGGTGAAAATCAGGGTGCCCGCCTGAAGAATGGTATGGCAATTTATTTTCGAAGTTTGTTGTTGAAATCGGGGTGCCCGCCCGAAGAATGGTATGGCAATTTATTTTCAAAGTTTGTTGTTGGAATCAGGGTGCCCGCCTGGAGAATGGAATGGCATTTTACTTTAAGTTTTAGTTGAAGTTTTAAATCGTTGTTGAAATCGGGGTGCCCGCCCGAAGAATGGTATGGCGATTTATTTTCGAAGTTTGTTGGTGAAAATCAGGGTGCCCGCCTGAAGAATGGTATGGCAATTTATTTTCAAAGTTTGTTGTTGAAGTCGGGGTGCCCGCCCGAAGAATGGTATGGCAATTTATTTTCAAAGTTTGTTGTGAAAGTCAGGATGCCCGCCTGAAGAATGGAATGGCATTTTACTTTAAGTTTTAATTGATGTTGAAGTTTTAAATTGTTGTTGAAGTCGGGGTGCCCGCCCGAAGAATGGAATGGCATTTTACTTTAAGTTTTAGTTGAAGTTTTAAATTGTTGTTGAAATCGGGGTGCCCGCCCGAAGAATGGAATGGCATTTTACTTTAAGTTTTAGTTGAAGTTTTAAATCATTGTTGAAATCGGGGTGCCCGCCCGAAGAATGGTATGGCGATTTATTTTTAAAGTTCATTGTCGAAGTCAGGATGCCCGCCTGAAGAATGGAATGGCATTTTACTTTAAGTTTTAGTTGAAGTTTTAAATCATTGTTGAAATCGGGGTGCCCGCCCGAAGAATGGTATGGCGATTTATTTTCGAAGTTTGTTGGTGAAAATCAGGGTGCCCGCCTGAAGAATGGTATGGCAATTTATTTTCGAAGTTTGTTGTTGAAATCGGGGTGCCCGCCCGAAGAATGGTATGGCATTTTATTTTCAAAGTTTGTTGTTGGAGTCAGGTGCCCGCCTGAAGAATGGAATGGCAATTTAATTTCTGTTAGGCGCCCACCTTCTAATACGGGAATATTTTCTGCATTCGCATTGCACGTTTAAATTCTGTTAGGCACCCACCTTCAAATACGGGAATATTTTCTGCATTCGCATTGCACGTTTAAATTCTGTTAGGCGCCCACCTTCTAATACGGGAATATTTTCTGCATCGCATTGCACGTTTAAATTCTGTTAGGCGCCCACCTTCAAATACGGGAATATTTTCTGCATCGCATTGCACGTTTAATTTCTGTTAGGCGCCCACCTTCAAATACGGGAATATTTTCTGCATTCGCATTGCACGTTTAAATTCTGTTAGGCGCCCACCTTCAAATACGGGAATATTTTCTGCATCGCATTGCACATATCTGCATTTAAAAAGAAAAAAAAAGGAAAAAAGAAAGAAAAAGAAAAATATGAAAAGAAAAAAAAAATGAAAAAAAAAATGAAAAATTCGGACATTCAATAACATGATGTGCCCAGTCACCATACTGGGGCAGAAAAATCTTTCTTTGGTTGTTTAGTCACAAGCAGGGGTCCACCTGGAGAATGGACGAAATATTTCATATTGAAGAGGTTGAACAAGTCACGGCAATAACAGGAATGCCGGTGAAAAGTTGAACATGTTCAAGGCGATAACAAAAATGCCATTGGAGCAAAGATACAAGTTGAAGGGAATAACAAGAATGCCGTTGCAAGGAATACAAGACACAAGATCAAGAAAATACAAAAAGACAAGTTGGAAGACATAGATAGGATTTTTGTAATTCATAGGTTGTAGCTTAGGCTAGCTCCTTTTATCTTTACCCTGGTGTAATAAGGAGTCAGTCAGCAATGACAGCAGTAACAACAGCAACAGCAGTGAGATCACAGTCCTTGGTAGTCTCAGCTACCAGACCTTTCCCGAACTACACCGACCTGATTCATGTTTAGCCCAGGATATGTAGGCAACCTCTGAGGCAGGGTGCGGTCAAAGCTTTTCAAAATGCTTCACAATGGAATACTCGAACGGGTAAAAATCGTTCACAATTGCTCACTTATCTTTGCACGGAAACTCTTCGTGTCCCCGAGCAAAGAGGGGCAGCTGTGAGCACGTGATTTTTACCCTACACATGAGCTATTCCTATAAAATCCAAAATAAATGATTTTCCTCATTGTTATAATTTTGTGTGAATTTTGTGTTAGTTGTTTGCATGTTATTTGCGTGTGATAAATGAAAATACAAAAAAAAAAAAAAATTTGCATCTTTAGGGAATTCGTTCGTTTTTCTAGCAAATTAAAGAAAAAATCAAAAAAAAAAAAATTAGTTAGCTTTTTGCCAAAAAAAAGAGAGTAATTAGTTAGTTCCAAATAATCACAAAGCAAGAAGAATGAACACAAAATACAATACAAGAAAATAAAATACAAAAAAAAAAAAAAAGAGGAGGAAAAATACAATACAAGAGAAAACAAAGGGAAAAACAAAGGCAAAAAGAGTTGGGCCAATATTGCCAACCGAAATCCCAGCCCAACCGACAACTACCCAGCCCAACGCCTAGCCCAGACCGGCCCCCCCCTTTTCTCTCTTAAAATTAATCTCAACCGTGTGTTCTCATTCAATCCAACGGCTTCAAAGGTGTTATTACATTTTAGTATACCCTAAGCCAAGACAAAAACCTTAATTCACTTCTGTCCAAACTCAAACACAACCGACCCTCATCTCTCTTTATCTCCACAGCCGCCGCCTAGGGTTTCGCCGCGGGTGGCGGCGGCCGGCCTCTTCTCCGACCAAAAACAACATCAAAATAACCCCCATCTCCTCCTCATCCTATTTCTTCAACTAATCTCCTTCAAAAACCACCATAACACCTTCAAAACGCAAACCCTAATCGCGCCGCCCCACCTCCCCATTGCGCCGCCACCTCAAATCTTCACCCCACTACTCGTTTTAACGTCACAAACACTGTGACATGAATAAATCGAGTCAAAGTCGCAAGAATAGTCAAGAACAACTCAAATAGCCGCGGAAATTCAAGATTCAAAGTCGGACCCAAGAGAATCAAGAAAAGGCTCGAGTTCATGAAGAAAATGAAGGAAAACGGAAAAGAAACAAAAAAAAAAAAAAAGAAGAAGCAAAAACAGAGAAAGAAAATAAAAATCGGCAGCTAAGTTCTTGTGCTTTTTATTTTTTTAATATATATTTCTACGTTCTTCTCTTCTTTCTGATTTTAGAATGCTTCCTTGTGTTTTTCTTTTCTGTTTTGATTTTTTTTTTTTTTTGTTAAAGAGGGCATCATAGAATTAAGTAGGTTTTAATTTTTAGAATAATACTTGATTAGAATTTTTAATAATTAGATTAACAAAATAGGTATTTACCCATCTTAGTCTTCTCTTCTCTTTGGATTCCGTGTTTAATAGAGCATGAAATTAGTGGTAGGATGATTCGTTTCTTGTCACAGAATTAAGGTTTTAATTGTTCAAAGCCATTAGTATGTTGGCAACTGTCCGAATTTTATTTTTAGTATCATACGATTTATTGTTTAAATTAGATTTTTGGTATTATAGTTATAGTCATTGTTGTTCGATAATTTGATTCTGTTAATTGGGACTTAATTCTATTAAAGTTCTATTAGTTAGTGCAATGCATTTTAGCATGAATTGATTAATTAGGATGTATTGGTTATAGCTGTTAGTTCGATTAGGAAAGTCGTCTCTTAGATTAGTTGAGATTCAAGTTAAGTCGATAGTAAGAATCACATGATTAGTACCCACCTAAGGTGTTTTGCTCGATAGATTCAATTGCGATGAATTATTCTGATTAATAAGACTCACCATCTATCAAATTGTTGTCACGACCCTAGTTCACCAATTGTGAACATGTCGTGATGGCACCCAGTCCCCACGACTAGGTAAGCCTAACACGTTGCGGAATATATAAGTTATAAATACTTAAATAAGAAACAGCGGAAAAATAACATAAAAGATATGTAATTCGTGCCGCTTGGCACATACATCCGTCACACAATGAATAAAACACTACCAAGATCCGGAACCCCACGGTAACACAGACTAAAGAGAAATACAACTGTGGCTCTAAGTGTGAAGAGTATCTAACAACGAAATGAAGAAATGTCCACTAGTAATACTAGAATAGAAGGGAAGCCTCCGGATCCGCGGACGTAGCAGATCATACCTCGAAGTCTCCCAGAAAGCTGCAGAATCACCTAGTACGAGCCTCCTCTGATGTACCTGGATCTGCACAACAAAAGTGTGCAGAAGAGTAGCATGAGTACACCACGGCGGTACTCGGTAAGTGCCAAGCCTAACCTCGATGGAGTAGTGACGAGGAAGGTCAGGGCCCTACTGAGAAACAATAATAATATGATGATAACAAAATAAACAGTTTGACAGATAACAACAAAATTTCCAAAATAACAACATTTACTGAAACTGTCTACAACCAAGCTAATAACAAATAACCAACTCAAATAAACAAATCCGGGATCTGTGGGAATTGAACCCCCAGTCCCATTCTCAGTACCCCTGGGTCTCCGGGAATCGAACCCGCAGCCCATGTCTCAATAATATCACAATAACTCAGGATCTCCGGGAATCGAACCCGCAGTCCCTACCAATAACTCAGGATCTCGGGAATCGAACCCGTAGTCCCTACCAATAACTCAGGATCTCGGGAATCGAACCCGTAGTCCCTACCAATAACTCGGGATCTCGGGAATCGAACCCGTAGTCCCTACCAATAACTCGGGATCTCGGGAATCGAACCCGTAGTCCCTACCAATAACTCAGGATCTCGGGAATCGAACTCGTAGTCCCTACCAATAACTCATCGGGTCTCTGGGAATCGAACCCACAGCCCTGGGTCTCCGGGAATCGAACCCGCAGTCCACAAGCACAGCCAATTAAGGAAATCCAGAGAGAGAAATAATTATGCTCAACTATAACTTCACCGAAAAATAGTGCCAATAATTAACAAGGAGTTCAAATAAGGCAATTAGGCAACTAAACAGTTAAGTGCTACCTAATCATGCTCTTCTAACCACTACCGGGTAAAATATCAAATTAACAACCAAGACAGGGATATCGCTCATCGAACATTTGAATAAAGTACGTGTTCAACAACCAGCGCATGTACACGCCCGTCACCTCGCGTACAAGGCATTTAAACTATCACATAATATCCTAGGGGTGAAAATTCCCCCACACGAGGTTAGACAAGCCACTTACCTCAATTCCGGTACAAAACCGCTAAGCAATAACCCTCTTGCCACGAATGTCGGCCTCCACAAGTGTAGAATCCGATAAAAATCAATAGAATCACATCAAAATAGGCCAATTGGGCATTACCCAATCAAATTAACTCAAAATTCACCAAAACCCACAAGTTGCCAAAACCCGACTTTCGGTACGCTTATCGAAAAATCACAAAAATTATATATTCGGGTTCCTTATCTCAATACGAGTCCGTGCATATAAAATTTATCGAAATCGGACTCCATTTGCCCACTCAAATCAGTGTTTTTCTTAAATTTAGGCCTAGGGCTCAAACCCACCTTAAATCTTCCATTTACAGGGATTTAACCAAGGATTTCATGTTAAAATGATGTAATTAAGCCACAAAACTTACCTCCAACGAATCCCCAATGAATTACCAGCAATTCCCGTGAGTTTCTCTCTCTAGAACTCAAAAATGGCGTCTTTGGGTATTAAACCCGCGACTGGTTCTGTTCTGAACTTAACATCACTGCCAGCCTCATTTCTTCATCGCGTTCGCGACGCCTCTCACGCGAACGCGATGCCTTCCTCCTCTTCTTCATCGCGAACGCGGCACTCTCTCACGCGTCCGCGAAGATCAAATCCTCAGCCTCCTGACTTTTACTCAACGCGAACGCGACGTGAAGTCACGCGTCCGCGATGCCTTTCCTTTCCCTCTTACGCGAACGCGACCCACCCCTCGCGAACGCGATGACCAACTGGCCTCACCCTTCGCGAACGCGGCATTGACCTCGCGAACGCGATGCCTTACTGAACCTGGCCTTCGCGAACGCGGAACCTTCCTTCGCGAACGCGAAGGCTTGTTTTATGCCCGGTGATCTGCAGATTTCAGCAGACCATTTCATGCTTCCAAACGCCGGATGATGGTCCGAATTCATCCCGAGGCCTCCGGGACCCCAACGAAAACCACCAACATACTCCAAAACACGATATGAACTTATTCCAATCATAAAAACACGTCTAACAACATCAAAACCCATAAATCACATCGATTCAAGCCTAAGTTTCTTCAAAACTTTCAAAACTAACATTCAATCCAAAACCCGGCCAAATGACGTCCAAATGACCTGAAAATTTGCGGACATATCCAAAATCACATAATGAAGCTACAGAAATTGTCGGAATTCCATTCCGACCCCCGGATCAAAATCTCACCTATCGTTCGGATTCGCTAAAATTTCAACCTTCGGCATTTCAAGCCTAATTGAGCTACGGACCTCCAAAATATATTCCGAACGCGCTCCCAACCCCGAAATCACCTAACGGAGCTAATGGAACCATCGGATTTCCGTTCCGAGATCGTCTTAACACTGTTCCGGCTACGAACCGTTTTCTAGTTTCAAAGCTCTCATTTAGGGACTAAGTGTCCCAAAATGCTCAAATTTTTGGAACCAACTCTCCCGGCAACTCACAATAGCAGAAATGAACTTAGGGGAACAGTTAAATTAGGGATTGGGGCGTAATTTTCTAAAACGACCGGTCGGGTCGTTACATCTTCCCACACTTAAAGATTCGTTCGTCCTCGAACGAGCATAGAAAACATACTTGGAGTAGTGAAAAGATGAGGGTACTGGCTGCGCATATCCTGCTCGGTCTCCCAAGTCGCCTCCTCGACCGGCTGGCCCCGCCACTGAACCTTTACCGAAGCGATGTTCTTTGACCTTAGCTTCCTAACTTGCCTGTCTAGAATGGCTACTGGCTCCTCAACATAAGAAAGATCCTTGTCTAGCTGAACAGATGTGAAATCCAATACGTGCGACGGGTCACCATGGTATCTCCGGAGCATGGAGACATGAAATACGGGGTGAACTCCGGCTAGGCTGGGAGGTAAGGCCAACTCATAAGCAACCTCCCCAACACGCCTCAAAATCTCAAAAGGGCCAATAAATCTAGGACTCGGCTTCCCTTTCTTTCCAAACCTCATAACGCCCTTCATGGGCGAGACTCGAAGCAGAACCCGCTCACCAACCATAAAAGCCATATCGCGAACCTTCTTGTCCGCATAACTCTTCTGTCTAGACTGGGCCGCACGAAGTCTGTCCTGAATCACCTCGACCTTGTCCATAGCCTCCTGAACCATATCAGTACCTAGCAACCTGGCCTCGCCCGGCTCAAACCAACCCACGGGAGAACTGCACCTCCTACCATATAGGGCCTCGTACGGTGCCATCTGAATACTAGACTGGTAGCTGTTGTTATAAGCAAACTCCGCCAGTGGAAAGAAGTGATCCCATGAACCTCCAAACTCAATCACGCACGCACGAAGCATATCCTCCCAAATTTGAATAGTACACTCGGACTGACTATCAATCTGGGGGTGAAACGTTGTGCTCAGCTCCACCCGAATGCCTAACTCCTACTGTACGGCTCTCCCGAACCGTGAAGTGAACTGAGTGCCTCTATCTGAAATGATGGAAACTGGAATACCATGCAGCCGAACTATCTCCTTGATATAGATCTCCGCCGGTCGCTCCGATGAATAAGTAGTGCTCACCGGTATAAAATGGGCGGACTTGGTCAGCCGATCCACAATAACCCAAATAGAATCAAACTTCCTAATAGTCCGTGGAAGCCCAGATACAAAGTCCATGGTGATGCGCTCCCATTTCCACTCTGGAATCTCAATCTGCTGCATCAATCCACCCGGACGCTGATGCTCATACTTCACCTGCTGGCAATTTAGGCATCTAGAAACGTAATCAACTATATCCCTCTTCATCCGCCTCCACCAGTAATGCTGTTTCAAGTCCTGATACATCTTCGCGGCACCCGGATGGATGGAATACCGCGAACTATGGGCCTCTGCTAGAATCAGCTCTCGAAGGTCATCTACATTGGGCACACAGATACGGCCCTGCATCCTCATAACTCCATCTTCCACGATGGTAACATCCCGAGCATCACCACGCCGAACTCTATCCTGAAGGACAAGCAAGTGAGGGTCGTCGAACTGACGCTCCCTGATGCGGTCAAATAGAGAAGACCGAGAAACCACACAAGCTAGAACCCGGCTGGGCTCCGAAAGATCCAGTCTAACCAACTGCCTGGCCAAAGCTTGAACATCCATCGCCATAGGCCTCTCCGAAGCTGGTAGATATGCCAAACTCCCCAAACTCTCTGCCCG
Organism: Nicotiana noctiflora; assembly: GCA_032618575.1. Taxonomy (NCBI): domain Eukaryota; kingdom Viridiplantae; phylum Streptophyta; class Magnoliopsida; order Solanales; family Solanaceae; genus Nicotiana; species Nicotiana noctiflora. The sequence goes on from JASVEL010007624.1 coordinate 13,482, forward strand.
ACGACTCAAGGCATCAGCAACCACATTAGCCTTGCCCGGATGATAGAGAATAGTAATATCATAGTCCTTCGGTAGTTCCAACCATCTCCTCTGACGCATATTCAGGTCCTTCTGCTTAAGCAAGTGCTGCAAGCTCCGGTGATCAGTGTAGATCTCACAAGGAACCCCATATAAATAATGACGCCAAATTTTCAAGGCGTGAACAATGGCAGCTAGCTCCAAATCATGAACAGGGTAATTCTTCTCATGCACCTTCAGCTGTCTCGACGCGTAGGCAATCACCCTACCGTCCCGCATCAATACCGCACCGAGTCCAACTCGTGAGGCATCACAATATACGGTATAGGACCCCGTACCTGTAGGCAACATCAATATAGGGGCCGAAGTCAAAGCTGTCTTGAGCTTCTGAAAGCTCGCCTCACACTCGTCTGTCCACTGGAAAGGGGCACCCTTTTGGGTCAATCTAGTCATAGGTGCTGCAATCGAAGAGAACCCCTCTACGAAACGACGGTAGTAGCCCGCCAAACCAAGGAAACTGCGTATCTCAGTAGCGGAGGAGGGTCTGGGCCAACTCTGCACGGCCTCCACCTTCCTCGGATCTACTCGAATACCATCACTCGACACCACGTGGCCCAAAAATGCCACAGAACTCAACCAAAATTCACATTTAGAGAACTTGGCATAAAGCTGCTTCTCCCTCAGGATCTGAAGCACTATCCTCAAATGCCGCTCGTGCTCTTCCCGGCTCCGAGAATATACTAGAATATCATCAATGAAGACAATCACGAACGAGTCCGGATAAGGCCTGAACACACTGTGCATCAAATGCATAAATGCTGCTGGAGCATTAGTCAACCCAAAAGACATCACGAGGAACTCATAGTGACCATACCGGGTCCTGAAGGCAGTCTTCGGGATATCTGGCTCCCGAATCTTCAACTGGTGATACCCAGAGCGCAAATCAATCTTAGAAAACACCTGTGCGCCCTGTAACTGGTCAAATAAATCATCAATACGGGGCAAAGGATACCGGTTCTTCACTGTAACCTTATTCAGCCGACGATAGTCAATACACATACGCATAGAACCGTCCTTTTTCTTCACAAACAATACAGGAGCACCCCAAGGCGAAACACTGGGTCGAATAAAACCCTTGCCCAATAACTCCTGTAATTGATCCTTCAACTCCTTCAACTCAGGAGGAGCCATACGGTACGGTGGAATAGAAATGGGCTGAGTGCCCGGCAACAAGTCAATAGCAAAGTCAATGTCTCTGTCAGGCGGCATGCCCGGAAGATCAGCTGGAAATACATTAGCAAAGTCACGTACCACATGAACAGAATCAATAGAGGGAGGGTCAATACTGACGTCCCGCACATAGGCAAGATAAGCAGCACACCCCTTCTCAACCATACGCTGAGCTCTGAGAAAAGAAATAACACGGCTAGGGGTGTGATCTAGAGTACCACTCCACTCAATACGTGGAATGCCTGGCATAGCCAGCGTCACGGTCTTGGCGTGACAATCAAGAATAGCATAATGGGGCGACAACCAGTCCATGCCCAGAATAATATCAAAATCGACCATCCCAAGCAGCAATAGATCCGCTCTGGTCTCAAAATCACAAATGGTAATCAAACACGACCGATATACGCGGTCCACAACCAAAGAATCACCCACCGGAGTGGAAACATAAATGGGGGCACTCAAAGAATCCCGAGGCACACCCAAATGAGAAGCAAAGTAAGAAGACACATATGAAAAAGTGGAACCAGGGTCGAATAGAACCGATGCCTCCCTGTGACTAACCAGAATAATACCTGTGATAACAGAATCAGATGCAACAGCCGCAGCGCGATCAGGAATAGCATAGAATCTGGCATGTCCCCCCTCTCGAGGGCGGCCTCTAGAACCCTGACCCCCGCCCCTGGCCGGCTGGGCAGGTGGAATAGCAGCTGGAGCTGGAATGATAGCCTGCTGACCCTGAGAGCCACGCTGATGCTGCGAAGACTGGTGAGGTGCCCCCCTCCTACGCCTGGGGCACTCCCTCACCGGATGGCGAGTATCCCCGCACCCAAAGCAAGCTCTGGGAGGACACGGTGACTGTGACTGACCGGCCTCTCCCCCACTAGCTTGACCTCTGGAAGGACCCCGCGCAGGAGGTGCACTGGAAACTGGGGGAGCATAATAAGGCTCCTGAGGTGCTGGAAGACCTGGAGTACTACCTGCTGCGGGCAGTGCTGAGTGAACTGGTCGGCCGGAATAACCCCTGCCAAAACGACCGGCTGCTGAAGTGCGGGCACCGGAGAAATGGCCCGACTCACGAGACCTCTTGGCCTCTCTATCTCCCCGCTCTCTAGGGAGCATACTCTCGATCCTCCCGGCGATGCTCACCGCCTGCTGATAAGATATATCCGTCTCCAACTCTCTGGCCATGCTGGATCGGATAGGCGGAATCAGGCCCTCGATAAATCTCCGTACTCTCTCCCGAACCGTGGCTACCAAGGCCGGTGCATGCCTGGCCAGACGGGTGAAACTGATGGCATACTCCGATACTGACATGGAGCCCCGTCGCAACCGCTCAAACTCCGAGCGCCAAGAATCCCTAAGGCTCTGTGGAACAAACTCCCTCAAAAATAGATCTGAAAACTGCGTCCAAGTCAATGAAGCGGACTCCTCTGGACTATCCAACTCATACGTGCGCCACCAATCATAAGCGGCCCCGCGAGACTGAAACAGTGAAGGAAACCCCGCCGGTCTCCACAATCCCCATAGTACGAAGAATACGATGACACTCCTCAGAAAACCCAATGCATCATCCGAAACCAGACCACTAAACACCGGAGGGTCATATTTTCGAACCTCTCCAATCTACGTCGCTCGTCCTCGAAGGCGGCTGGTCCACCTCCGGGTTGTGCTCTGAGGCGGCGAGGCATAACCAAAACATCCGGAACATGTCCCACCGGCACACGCTGCTCTCCGAGTAACGGCTACGGGAGTCCGGGCCCCTCCCCGGCCCGAGATGTGGCCGCAACAAGAGGAAGCAACCCTGCCCGGGCCAAAGTGGTATACATGCTCGTGAACTGAGCCAGGGTCTCCCGTAGTGCTTGGAGTAGTAGCAGTCGTAGTCGGTGTGCCAGGTGCTTGCGCTCCAACCTGGTCTACCGGTGGCACCTCAGCGGCAGCGCGCGATGGTGCCGTGGCTGCACCTCGGGCGCGTCCTCGTCCTCTACCTCGGCCCCGGCCTCTGACGGCAGCAACAGGGGGCGCGGGTACCTGATCATCGCGGTTAGCTCGTGTCCTCACCATCTGTGAGAGAATAGAAAGCAATAGTTTAGATTTTTGATGCCAAAAATGTCGCACGACAAGGAATCCAAAAGAAATGAAGAGTTTCCTAAACAGTTACATAGCCCCTCGTAGATAAATACAGACGTCTCCGTATCGATCAGCGAGACTCTAAGTAACTTATTTATGAGTATTTACACACTTTAAAATGAATTCAATACTGGAAATGTCACGACCCTAGTTCACCAATTGTGAACATGTCGTGATGGAACCCAATCCCCACGACTAGGTAAGCCTAACACGTTGCGGAATATATAAGTTATAAATACTTAAATAAGAAACAGCGGAAAAATAACATAAAAGATATGTAATTCGTGCCGCTTGGCACATACATCCGTCACACAATGAATAAAACACTACCAAGATCCGGAACCCCACGGTAACACAGACTAAAGAGAAATACAACTGTGGCTCTAAGTGTGAAGAGTATCTAACAACGAAATGAAGAAATGTCCACTAGTAATACTAGAATAGAAGGGAAGCCTCCGGATCCGCGGACGTAGCAGATCATACCTCGAAGTCTCCCAGAAAGCTGCAGAATCACCTAGTACGAGCCTGCTCTGATGTACCCGGATCTGCACAACAAAAGTGTGCAGAAGAGTAGCATGAGTACACCACGGCGGTACTCGGTAAGTGCCAAGCCTAACCTCGATGGAGTAGTGACGAGGAAGGTCAGGGCCCTACCGAGAGAACAATAACATAATGATCAAAATAGTAATAAGCTTGACAGATAACAACAAAATTTCCAAAATAACAACATTTACTGAAACTGCCTACAACCAAGCTAATAACAAATAACCAACTCAAATAAACAAATCCAGGATCTGTGGGAATTGAACCCCCAGTCCCATTCTCAGTACCCCTGGGTCTCCAGGAATCGAACCCGCAGCCCATGTCTCAATAATATCACAATAACTCAGGATCTCCGGGAATCGAACCCGCAGTCCCTACCAATAAATAACTCAGGATCTCGGGAATCGAACCCGCAGTCCCTACCAATAAATAACTCAGGATCTCGGGAATCGAACCCGTAGTCCCTACCAATAAATAACTCAGGATCTCGGGAATCGAACCCGTAGTCCCTACCAATATCACGTCGGGTCTCTGGGAATCGAACCCGTAGTCCCTACCAATAACTCGGGATCTCGGGAATCGAACCCGTAGTCCCTACCAATATCGCGCCGGGTCTCTGGGAATCGAACCCACAGCCCTGGGTCTCCGGGAATCGAACCCGCAGTCCACAAGCACAGCCAATTAAGGAAATCCAGAGAGAGAAATAATTATGCTCAACTATAACTTCACCGAAAAATAGTGCCAATAATTAACAAGGAGTTCAAATAAGGCAATTAGGCAACTAAACAGTTAAGTGCTACCTAATCATGCTCTTCTAACCACTACCGGGTAAAATATCAAATTAACAACCAAGACAGGGATATCGCTCATCGAACATTTGAATAAAGTACGTGTTCAACAACCAGCGCATGTACACGCCCGTCACCTCGCGTACAAGGCATTTAAACTATCACATAATATCCTAGGGGTGAAAATTCCCCCACACGAGGTTAGACAAGCCACTTACCTCAATTCCGGTACAAAACCGCTAAGCAATAACCCTCTTGCCACGAATGTCGGCCTCCACAAGTGTAGAATCCGATAAAAATCAATAGAATCACATCAAAATAGGCCAATTGGGCATTACCCAATCAAATTAACTCAAAATTCACCAAAACCCACAAGTTGCCAAAACCCGACTTTCGGTACGCTTATCGAAAAATCACAAAAATTATATATTCGGGTTCCTTATCTCAATACGAGTCCGTGCATATAAAATTTATCGAAATCGGACTCCATTTGCCCACCCAAATCAGTGTTTTTCTTAAATTTAGGCCTAGGGCTCAAACCCACCTTAAATCTTCCATTTACAGGGATTTAACCAAGGATTTCATGTTAAAATGATGTAATTAAGCCACAAAACTTACCTCCAACGAATCCCCAATGAATTACCAGCAATTCCCGTGAGTTTCTCTCTCTAGAACTCAAAAATGGCGTCTTTGGGTATTAAACCCGCGACTGGTTCTGTTCTGAACTTAACATCACTGCCAGCCTCATTTCTTCATCGCGTTCGCGACGCCTCTCACGCGAACGCGGTGATGCCTTCCTCCTCTTCTTCATCGCGAACGCGGCACTCTCTCACGCGTCCGCGAAGATCAAATCCTCAGCCTCCTGACTTTTACTCAACGCGAACGCGACGTGAAGTCACGCGTCCGCGATGCCTTTCCTTTCCCTCTTACGCGAACGCGACCCACCCCTCGCGAACGCGATGACCAACTGGCCTCACCCTTCGCGAACGCGGCATTGACCTCGCGAACGCGATGCCTTACTGAACCTGGCCTTCGCGAACGCGGAACCTTCCTTCGCGAACGCGAAGGCTTGTTTTATGCCCGGTGATCTGCAGATTTCAGCAGACCATTTCATGCTTCCAAACGCCGGATGATGGTCCGAATTCATCCCGAGGCCTCCGGGACCCCAACGAAAACCACCAACATACTCCAAAACACGATACGAACTTATTCCAATCATAAAAACACGTCTAACAACATCAAAACCCATAAATCACATCGATTCAAGCCTAAGTTTCTTCAAAACTTTCAAAACTAACATTCAATCCAAAACCCGGCCAAATGACGTCCAAATGACCTGAAAATTTGCGGACATATCCAAAATCACATAATGAAGCTACAGAAATTGTCGGAATTCCATTCCGACCCCCGAATCAAAATCTCACCTATCGTTCGGATTCGCTAAAATTTCAACCTTCGGCATTTCAAGCCTAATTGAGCTACGGACCTCCAAAATATATTCCGAACGCGCTCCCAACCCCGAAATCACCTAACGGAGCTAATGGAACCATCGGATTTCCGTTCCGAGATCGTCTTAACACTGTTCCGGCTACGAACCGTTTTCTAGTTTCAAAGCTCTCATTTAGGGACTAAGTGTCCCAAAATGCTCAAATTTTTGGAACCAACTCTCCCGGCAACTCACAATAGCAGAAATGAACTTAGGGGAACAGTTAAATTAGGGATTGGGGCGTAATTTTCTAAAACGACCGGTCGGGTCGTTACAATTGTCTCCCGAGTCTTGTTAATTGGATGATTAATCATAAGTGGCTATGTTTGTAAGACTACCTAGGATTGGCTATTGATGTAAGTGATTCTAATTAGCGGTTTAATTCTGAATTTTAAGTTAGTTGAAGGGTGAATTGGCTAATTGAGCAATAGTCACTTAATTGAGGCTATTTGACAAATACAATCTGAAATGGGGTTAAAATAGGCATAAAATACAGAATTTAGAAATGTAATAAGCCTTAAGTAGTAGGGGCGAATTGGGAAAAGGAAGTTGGTAAACTTGCAATAAGGTTAAAAGGAAAAGGGTACAATTGGGATAGGAAGTGGCATAGTTGTTATAAATATAGAGCTTTTAGGGTAATTTGGTCATAATAAAAGGTATCTTAGTTAATAATAGAAGAGAATGAGGACACAATAGGTAATACCTAGGAAATAGAACATGGTAGAGTATTCTAGAAGGGGTTATAGTGTAGTTTTCACTAGAATGATTGCACTAACTTGTGCAACAAGCTAAGAATTGAAGGGGTTTTAGTGAAATAATAGTATTCAGATTTTTGCTTATTTTGGGTCTATAAATAGGTGATTTTAGCATTAATAAAAGGGGGTTCCATCTGATTTTTAATCAGGCTTTTAGAAATTGGAACCAAATAAACCCAGAAAAATCCAAAAAAAAATATATCTACTATATTTTCAGATCTGAAATCAGTATTTCAGATTAATTCTCTTCTTCTATATCTCAAATGATCTTCAAAAAAAACTAAACAAAATTACTGTTTCATTGGTGATTAACCTATATCTTAATGAATTACTGGATTCTGCTATGATTTCTGTGGAATAATTGTATTGCTGCTGGGTTTCTATTGAAGTTGTGTGGGTTTGGAAGTTATTTTGGTCCCAAATTACTCCTATCTGGACTGGATTGCTACTTTGTGGTTGGGATTGCATTGTTGTTGGACTCGCATTTCATGCTGTTAACTGTTGCTCCTAATTCTGATCCCGTATTCTGTTGTTTGTCGATTTCCAGGTACTCTCCATATCCTTGTATATAATTGTGAAGAATCAATAAAATTTGACTTGGGAAATCAACTGAAGAAGCCCATACGAAGCAGTAGATTGAGATCATTTGACTTCTATTTTGTATTCATTTGTGAAATTTTCAGCTAAATAATCATTCAATGACTTAGAATTGGTGATGAATATTAGATTAGAATTATGTGATTTAGACTGTTATTCCTTAATTGTAGACGGACGTTTGGATTGTTTAAGTTTTAATTGTCATATGTAATTAAAGTATTTAGTAATGATTGATTAATAGTCAAAAACAGCAAGTTAGTATGTCTGATAATTGAAGCATCATTAGAAGTACAAGCTGTTTGGGGATTGTTTCACATTTTTAAATGTCGTAGGAAACTGAAGTATTTGGCAAGTGATTAATTAGTAGTAGTAGATGTGAATTTTTAAAAAGGGGTAATTAGTTTGAAATCGGTGTAAATAACCACTATCCATTCTTAACTACAAAAGCAACACTGTTCGCGTAATTGGTACCAATGTAAGTGATTTCCGTTCTGAAATATATTGAAGGAAATTCCAAACCCTGATTTGTTATATTGTTGGGTAAAGGATCAAAATATTTTGGATTTTAGTTTGTGTATTATCTCCCTAAATTAGGATTACTAATGCAATCAAATTGACTCAAATAGTAAGAATGAGATTGCCAGGAAATGGACACACGTATGGGCTAACAGCCCAGTTTGTTTTCTCTTCTATATTGGGCTCATTTGGAGCCCAAATTTCTAAACACTCGTTCAATATAACTGAAACAGCCTTTTCTTTAGAATAAATTGGAACCTTGGTTTATTATTAGAGATCAATTAAATAGAAAATCATAGTTATGTTAGGTTTGGCTTTTAATGAAAAAATGAGATGAGCCTCGTTAGAAAACAACACACATGGGGCCCTCAAATTAATTGTTATAAAACATGTAGACTCGGGAGGACCGTTTAGCAAATTTCACGGTCTTTCCCAAAGTTAACAACACGATAGACTCTTTAGGCACGATTTTAATATATACTTTCCTATGAAACGAGTGTGCACTTGGTGCGACTCAAATCCAAATCTCGGTAAAGCTGAAATACACCAAAAGTCATAGGCGTACTGGTTGCGGTATGACTCGAGGCGTGTTTTCGCGATACCGCAAATTCCTAAAAAATGATATTTAACGTAAAAGCACATTATGTTGTTAAAACCTATAATTGAGTCAAACAAAAGTCAAGAACGACAATGGAGCGACCGTGCTAAAACCACGGAATCCGGGAGTGCCTAACACCTTCTCCCGGGTTAACAGAGTTCCTTATCCGGACCTCTGCTTCGCGGACATTTTAAGAGTCAAAATTCCTCGGATTCGGGATTAACCGGTGACTTGGGACACCATTGTCATTCCCAAGTGGCGACTCTGATTAATCTCTAATAAAATCCCGAACCGATTGTCCTTTAATTGGAAAAACTCCTTCCCTTACGTGATTTTATCCGTTTCGGCTAATTGAGCGTCGGGGTATACCCTACAAGTGTATTTATACGCTTTTAAGTGTGTCGGGGTAGTAAAAAGGGAGGTGTGACAGCTCTGGCGACTCTGCTGGGGAGTCAACCCTGAATTTCGATTTCAGGGTTTAAGAACTCGAGCTCCTTAGAACTGCCGTTCGCGTTTTTGTTTGACTTCATTATGAGATTTTGAATAACATGCTATGTGCTTTATCGCTTTTGATATTATATGAACTGTATATATAAAATTGTGCCAAAAACCCTTCTCTCTTCTTCCCCGGGGATGTGCTTACTGGTTGAGACTCCCCTTTCTGTTAAAGTCACCTTAAACTAAGAAAACAGAGGCCGGATAAGTTACAAAGCCGATTGACTCCGCGGGTCACCGGTACGTAGCCCCCTCCTCGATTCGAGTTGTCCGCTCGGGTACACGGTCTAGCAATCCATGAAACCGTAAGATTTTGAACATAGGTCTAGGACGATTATTTGCATCATATCTGACTTAGGGGACTCAACACAGGGGTTGGGTCCGTCTAGGACAGGTAACCCGGTATTGAAAAGACCGAGCATGCTATGTGTTGCATTTTTATTATCCTTGATCGTTATGCGGACCGGCGGAAATCCCGAGATTAGAAAAATTGTTTGTAGAAAATATGTAGATGGAAAATTTGAAAATTTGAAAAAAATAGGTGGAACATTTTTGAAATAATTGGTCAAATAATCTGACCGAACTACGCAGGTTTGATTCTCGCCATTAGGTGGGATACGTAGGCAACCCTCATCGGGTCCAACCACCCCTTTTAAAAAATCAAAAAAAAAATGTGTGTATGTTATCAATAAAATCAAAGTGATGCCGTTTTTGTAAATAGCCGAATGCTCTGAAAGGACGCCGGAAGGCTGTTTTTGCAAAAAATAGCCACTTTGAATCATTTTTAAATAATTTGCGGGCACAGCCTTGAAATATTCCTTGTGGAAATGTTGCAAGGCCAAAGCCTCAAAATCAAGTCCGGGTTCACACCCGTTTTGCAAAAATAACCAAAAATGTCAAATTTTTGATTCTGTTATAAATAAATCGGGTGATGCTATTCTTGCTTAAAATAAGCCGAATGTCCCTCAAAAGGACGCCAGAAGGTCGTTTTTGCAAGAATAGCCACTTTGAGTCATTTTAAATAATTTGCGGGCACAACCTTGAAATATTCCTTGTGGAAATGTTGCAAGGCCAAAGCCTCAAAATCAAGTCCGGGTTCACACCCGTTTTGCAAAAATAACCAAAAAATGTCAAATTTTTGATTTTGTTATAAATAAATCGGGTGATGCTATTCTTGCTTAAAATAAGCCGAATGTCCCTCAAAAGGACGCCGGAAGGCCGTTTTTGCAAGAATAGCCACTTTGAGTCATTTTAAATAATTTGCGGGCATAGCCTTGAAATATTCCCTCGCGGAAATGTCGAAAGGCTGTATCCGCAAAAATCAAGTTTGAGTCATCGCTCAACTTCTCAAAAATAACCATTTTATCAAATAAGCCATTACATGGCCGAAATTTTGCTGAAATAGCCACATTTTTGCATTTCAACTTCCTCAGTCTTGTGTTGGCCTGTGTCGGTGCTGAACGATGCCCCATAGGCCCCGGGATAAAATTTTGAATTTGCATCTTCTCAAATAAAATTTTGCAAAAAGAGCCACTTTGCCTGAATAAGCCATTATATGGCCAATTTATGAAAAATAGTCTTGTGTTGGTTTATGGTGATGCCGAACGATGCCCCATGAGCCACACGATAAAAAAAAATTTCAAGTTTATCTTTCTTAAATAAATTTTGCAAAAAGAGCCACTTTGTCTAAATAAGCCATTACATGGCCAGTTTATGAAAAATAGTCTTGTGTTGGTTTATGGTGATGCCGAACGATGCCTCATGAGCCACAGGATAAAAAATTTTAGTTTTATCTTTCTTAAATAAATTTTGCAAAAATAGTCATTTTATCAAATAAGCCATTATGTGGCCAATTTTGTAAAAATAGTCATAATTGACACCAAAAATATTCTTATTCTTGTAGAAATCTCCTACACAAGTTTGTAGTTGGAATCGGTTTCTATAATTTTCCTTCAAAGAAAAGAAAAAAAAAATGAAAAAAAAAAAATCAAATAAACGTCTCTTTATTTCTTGCATTAATTTGCAAGAACTACGCTCGGTCTGATTCATGCGGGGTCATGATACGTAGGCAATCCACATAGGATTCGACCATATCCATAACCAAAAAAAAAAAAAAAAAAAAAAAAAAAAAAAAAAAAAAAGAAAATAGTAGAAAAAAAAGAGAAGGTAATCAATAAGCGGGATACCTTAATGCTGACATGGTGGCTTTATTTTGTTGTGTCCGTTTCCAGGAAGGTGGTTGGTTGTGGTTCTAAGATAACTCTTCCCTGTAATACAACGTCAGAGGACGATGGCAGAGAATCTCAAGGCTGAGTGGGTTGGTAGCGGCACCCGACAACAGTTGGTTGAACGGAACCACATGTTAGTTGAAGAAGTCAAAATGTTGAGACAACACGTGGCTGAAATGTATCGGGCGTCGATGGATGGAAAAGCACTACCTCCGCCACCACCTAATTCCATGGACCCTGTCCTTACACTGAACCCGATGCCAAATATACCTGCCTATCGTAGCCTTTCCAGCCACCCCAATAGCTCCATCACTCGGTATCCATCTATTTTCCCCCAGGAATGCGCTCCAATCACATCCACTGTTCCCGACGATAAACACCCAACCGAAGCTCATGTTGCCCAACATTACCCCTCCGAGGTTGCTCATCGGGACCCCAAACAGAGCCCGCAGGTTGAACCTCCCCAACGACAAGGTCCAGTGGTCGTCTTTGCTAAAGGCCCTCTATATCGAACCCATGGATATTCCCCTGGCCCTTACTTCTCCCCACGAGCATACCAGAAACCCCGCGGGTCAGGTTTTAGGCCAAATCAGGCTTTTAGAAATGAGAGGCTACTGAAACGAGAAAAGTCTCTTACCCCTTTGGGAGAATCGTATGCCAGTTTGTTCCACAAGTTGAAGCAACTGGACATGTTGAAACCAATTCGGATAAAAATGCCAAATCATCGGTCAAAGAGGTGTGATTTTTCTCAAACGTGCGCATATTGCTCAGGCGCCCCGGGGCATGACACAGAAAATTGTTGGAAGCTAAAAAAGGCAATTCAGGAGCTTATCAATGCAGGCTACATTACCGTACAAAATCCGGATATAGTCGACACCCGTATGGTTGATGCAGAAGGCAGTGGCTAAAGATATTGTGCTTGGTAGTTGGAAATATGCTTCATTTGGGGTTTATCCAAAGTAGAATTTTTGGTGGCTTATTTTGTTGTCATTTATGTTACCCGGGTTATTTCAGGGTTGTAATCCGGACGTTGTCTTGAAAGTCAAAACCCTTCTATCTTACTACTTTGCTTTGTTTAGTGTTGTCTAGGTTTGTAATTTTAGTCTAGTCTGTTCGTTTTGTTGTTCGTCTTGTTGTTTCAACCCGTCAGTTTAATACAACTCTTTGTTTCCCGTCATCTCTAGTCATTCCATTTCTAATTACTTTGCATTTCTTTTCATACTGACTTTAGCAACATGACATGCACATAATTCTAAGCCTGGTTTTTAAAAGTCAATGGGACAATGTAGAAGATGTAATGATACTCGGAAGAAATATTGAAATACTGTGAAGCCGGAATCAAGTGAATACTGGGGGAAAACAGAACATAAAGAAATGCCTTGGAAATGCATCATGCTTCATCGGTTTAAAGCCAAAGGCAAAAGTACCCCAAGGCTAAAGGAACCATTCGTGGTATCGAGATTGTTGCCCAATGACATTGGGAATCGTCAAAAACAGAAGGCAAATATGTGAATTGGTCGAAAGTTAGCTTGTACTCGGTAGGTTTTGAAGATTGGAATGACGAAGGCATTTTATTCGGCTATCCCAAACACTTCGTCCATTGTTATCCCCTTTGAGCCATATTATATTTTCTTTCATACCCCTCTTTCGGAATCAACAACAAAAATTGAGGTTTGAGCGGAGAAATCCAAATGGAGAAACAAAAAGAAAGAAGAAAAGAAAAAAAAAGAGAAAAGAAAAGAAGAGAAAAAGAAAAGAAAAAAAAAAGAAGAAAGAAAAAGAAAAGAAAAGAAAAAATCGGGAGAAGTCAAGATGCAACAATGAATACGGACGTAGTCTGAACTACGTTTGACTTGATCCCGAAAGGGTACGTAGGCAGCCTCACTGAGGTTCAGTCACAATAAATGAAAAATCTGAAAATTTAAAAAAATCCCCCCCCGAGAAGGAAACTGGGGCAGAATTTATGTTAGTTAAAGTTATAAGATTCCGAAAGTTGTAATCATTAACCCACATTGAAATAATTTTGAGCCTTTATATCCTTTTTTCTAAATCCCATCCAAAAGCCTACATTACGGTCCAAATGAAGACCTTCCGATCAATCTTCAAGAAATGCCGAGTCAAGCGAACAAAGGTCAATCACATCAGGGGCAACACTCCAGGAGTGTAAAGAACTCAAACCACCACGAGACTCCAAGATGAGAGAAGTCAAAAGGAGAGAGTCTTATCGGTGAAAACCCGCACGGGCACCGTAAGGCGACGGTGAGTTGAAAGAAAGAAAGATCAAATGAGAGAGGCTTGTTGGCGAAAACCCTACGGGCGCTGCAAGTCGACTAAAGATCAGATCAAAGAAATGAAGTACTAAAGACCGGTTTCACAGCAGAACTTTGCAACAAGAGTTGAACATCAACTTTGCTATACGGAGAAGGCCAAAAGTGCATGTCTAGGTCGCTAGAGTCGGTATTCAAAGTCCGTTAGGTCATTCGTCTGTAGGTTTCTTGTTAGGTATAGTATTTTCCTTTCTCTTTATTCTTCACACTTTGTTTTACCCTCCTTCTTATCGAGTTAGTCACGTCATAACAAGTATAGAAATAATTTCAAAATTTGCCACCAAGCTCTCCAATTGCACAAGATGAGATTTGGCCAACACGACAATTGTCGTAAGTCAGGAAAAGGCAAGGCCAGTGCTTTAAGCCAAAAGAGCAACATGTGCAATGGAGCGGGCAACAATAAAAATGTTTGGGGTGCGTACAAGACGCAAAGGTCGGCAAAGTGCCAACTCGGGGGGAAAATATAACAAATGGAAATATGGGAGTGTGTTCTGACAAAAGAAAGAGCCAGTCAAGAAACACCCAAGGTTGTCCAGTGAAATCATTGAAGAAATCATAGACTTCAAGATCGGAATTGTGGGATCCGTCAAGAAAGGGACAATATACATACCTAAAGAGAGTTGGATTTTGAACAAAGAAGAAGTGAAAATGGATAGTCGGTGAGCAGGCAAGGCGCTCGGGTGGAAAGCAGTCGCCATCAAAGTTCAAGGCCACAACCAACCACCGCATTTAAACTAACATCTTTTTCTTTGTTTTGAAACAGGGGCATAGAGTTTATTGATCCGATAGAGCCAGCAGCTTCCAAAAAGCATAGGCTCATTTTGTTTGCGATGCGTATCTTACCGTATTGGGTCGAGGCAAAGGGCAAATTTGTGTCAAATTGGCAGGGACCATTTGTAGTATCGCGGGTGTTGTCCAATGGAGCATTATATTTAACAGATGTTGAAGGAAGGTGCGTAGAGACTGCTATCAATTCAGATGCGGTCAAAAGATACTATGTATGATTCCTTTTCAACTATGTGTTCTGTATTGTGTTGTGATTTTGGAATTGAAATGACGAAGGCGTTTTATTCTCTATCCAAACACTTTATCCATTGATAACCCCTTTGAGCCTAAATGAATAAATTCTTTCATATCCCTCTCTCGGAATCGCTTTAGCGCAATAAGATCGAAATTGCCAAAATGAAAAAATGATGACAAATGAAAAAAAAAATGAATAAATGAATGAAAAAGAGAAAAAGACAAAGAAATCAAAAAGAAATCCATCTAACTTATGAAGTCGGATGAACTACGTCTGACTTGATCCCGAAAGGGTACGTATGCAGCCTCTCTGAGGTTCAGTCACAATAAAGTAAAATCCAAAAATTCCCCACATATTGAAACTGGGGCAGAAGTTATGTTTAATAATTCCGAGAGTTGTAAATATTTTTAACCCTCGTTGAAATTTTGAGCCTTTATACCTTTCTTTCTTAACCCGCCCAAAAGCCACGTTACAGTCCAAAGAAAGACCTTCTGATCAATTTTGAAATGATAACAAATACAACGAAGGAGGAGCGAAGCGTCGGACAACACCTGTGGCAAGAAAACAAAATACAAAAGGGAAAAATGAGAAACAATGAAAAAAAAATGAATAAAAAAAAATGAGAGAGTCTCATCGGTGAAAACCTTAATCGGCACTGTGAGACGATTGTGAGGTTGAGAGAATAAATGAGAGAGTCTTATTGGTGAAAACCTTTCGAGGCACCGTAGGGCGATCATGAGGACTATCAAAAAGAGAAAAAGCAACAAAAAAATAGTATCGGTTTGGGTTGAAAATAATGTGGAGACAGAATAATGATTGGAACGAACTGGGTCAGAGTTTAAATACATGCCATGGTCAGCGGAATCAGCCAGCAAATACCCAGATAAGTTCTAACTATCAGCTCCTGATAATGAAGGTTGAAACAACACTGGATCAGAAAAGAAGAGTTGGGAAGGAAATAAGGAAGCTTGGCAAACATGACCAAAGGAAAAGAAAACAAAACAAAAATGGGAAAAGTGAGAAAATACAAAAAAAGAGTTCGCAAGAGATAGGCAGCTGAAAATCCACACAGCAGGAGAAAAAGCAAAAAAGAGGAAAGCAATAAGAGGCAGGGACGGCAGATGCCAGTTGCCAGCAGTTTATATCTAATAAATTTTGTTTCATGATTCATGCAGGAACAAAGTGTCATTATTCACTTTAAAGCGAATGTGACCAATGTGGAAAAATAGAAAACACCCAAAAGAGGAAAGTTTGACGATAAGTGGAGAAATTCACAGATGAGAGACAATTGGTAAAAGAAAATACCAAAAAGAGGAAGTTTTAAATCATGGTTGAAATCAGGGTGCCCGCCTGGAGAATGGTATGGCAATTTATTTTAAGTTTTAGTTGAAGTTTTAAATCGTTGTTGAAATCAGGGTGCCCGCCTGGAGAATGGAATGGCATTTTACTTTAAGTTTTAGTTGAAGTTTTAAATCGTTGTTGAAATCGGGGTGCCCGCCCGAAGAATGGTATGGCGATTTATTTTCGAAGTTTGTTGGTGAAAATCAGGGTGCCCGCCTGAAGAATGGTATGGCAATTTATTTTCAAAGTTTGTTGTTGAAGTCGGGGTGCCCGCCCGAAGAATGGTATGGCAATTTATTTTCAAAGTTTGTTGTGAAAGTCAGGATGCCCGCCTGAAGAATGGAATGGCATTTTACTTTAAGTTTTAATTGATGTTGAAGTTTTAAATTGTTGTTGAAGTCGGGGTGCCCGCCCGAAGAATGGAATGGCATTTTACTTTAAGTTTTAGTTGAAGTTTTAAATTGTTGTTGAAATCGGGGTGCCCGCCCGAAGAATGGAATGGCATTTTACTTTAAGTTTTAGTTGAAGTTTTAAATCATTGTTGAAATCGGGGTGCCCGCCCGAAGAATGGTATGGCGATTTATTTTTAAAGTTCATTGTCGAAGTCAGGATGCCCGCCTGAAGAATGGAATGGCATTTTACTTTAAGTTTTAGTTGAAGTTTTAAATCATTGTTGAAATCGGGGTGCCCGCCCGGAGAATGGAATGGCATTTTACTTTAAGTTTTAGTTGAAGTTTTAAATCATTGTTGAAATCGGGGTGCCCGCCCGAAGAATGGTATGGCGATTTATTTTCGAAGTTTGTTGTTGAAATCGGGGTGCCCGCCCGAAGAATGGTATGGCGATTTATTTTTAAAGTTCATTGTCGAAGTCAGGATGCCCGCCTGAAGAATGGAA
Organism: Nicotiana noctiflora; assembly: GCA_032618575.1. Classification (NCBI taxonomy): domain Eukaryota; kingdom Viridiplantae; phylum Streptophyta; class Magnoliopsida; order Solanales; family Solanaceae; genus Nicotiana; species Nicotiana noctiflora. Next base: position 30,447 of record JASVEL010007624.1, read on the forward strand.
TGGCATTTTACTTTAAGTTTTAGTTGAAGTTTTAAATCATTGTTGAAATCGGGGTGCCCGCCCGAAGAATGGTATGGCGATTTATTTTCGAAGTTTGTTGGTGAAAATCAGGGTGCCCGCCTGAAGAATGGTATGGCAATTTATTTTCGAAGTTTGTTGTTGAAATCGGGGTGCCCGCCCGAAGAATGGTATGGCAATTTATTTTCAAAGTTTTTTGTTGGAATCAGGGTGCCCGCCTAGAGAATAGAATGGTATGGCAATTTATTTTTAAAGTTTGTTGTTGAAGTCAGGGTGCCCGCCTGGAGAATGGAATGGCATTTTACTTTAAGTTTTAGTTGAAGTTTTAAATCATTGTTGAAATCGGGGTGCCCGCCTGGAGAATGGAATGGCAGTTTACTTTAAGTTTTAGCTGAAGTTTTAAATTGTTGTTGAAGTCGGGGTGCCCGCCTGGAGAATGGAATGGCATTTTACTTTAAATTTTAGTCGGGGTGCCCGCCCGAAGAATGGTATGGCAATTTATTTTCAAAGTTTGTTGTGAAAGTCAGGATGCCCGCCTGAAGAATGGAATGGCATTTTACTTTAAGTTTTAATTGATGTTGAAGTTTTAAATTGTTGTTGAAGTCGGGGTGCCCGCCCGAAGAATGGAATGGCATTTTACTTTAAGTTTTAGTTGAAGTTTTAAATTGTTGTTGAAATCGGGGTGCCCGCCCGAAGAATGGAATGGCATTTTACTTTAAGTTTTAGTTGAAGTTTTAAATCATTGTTGAAATCGGGGTGCCCGCCCGAAGAATGGTATGGCGATTTATTTTTAAAGTTCATTGTCGAAGTCAGGATGCCCGCCTGAAGAATGGAATGGCATTTTACTTTAAGTTTTAGTTGAAGTTTTAAATCATTGTTGAAATCAGGGTGCCCGCCTGGAGAATGGAATGGCATTTTACTTTAAGTTTTAGTTGAAGTTTTAAATCATTGTTGAAATCGGGGTGCCCGCCCGAAGAATGGTATGGCGATTTATTTTCGAAGTTTGTTGTTGAAATCGGGGTGCCCGCCCGAAGAATGGTATGGCGATTTATTTTTAAAGTTCATTGTCGAAGTCAGGATGCCCGCCTGAAGAATGGAATGGCATTTTACTTTAAGTTTTAGTTGAAGTTTTAAATCATTGTTGAAATCGGGGTGCCCGCCCGAAGAATGGTATGGCGATTTATTTTCGAAGTTTGTTGGTGAAAATCAGGGTGCCCGCCTGAAGAATGGTATGGCAATTTATTTTCGAAGTTTGTTGTTGAAATCGGGGTGCCCGCCCGAAGAATGGTATGGCATTTTATTTTCAAAGTTTGTTGTTGGAGTCAGGTGCCCGCCTGAAGAATGGAATGGCAATTTAATTTCTGTTAGGCGCCCACCTTCTAATACGGGAATATTTTCTGCATTCGCATTGCACGTTTAAATTCTGTTAGGCGCCCACCTTCAAATACGGGAATATTTTCTGCATTCGCATTGCACGTTTAAATTCAGTTAGGCGCCCACCTTCTAATACGGGAATATTTTCTGCATTGGCATTGCACGTTTAAATTCAGTTAGGCGCCCACCTTCTAAATACGGGAATATTTTCTGCATTCGCATTGCACGTTTAATTTCTGTTAGGCGCCCACCTTCAAATACGGGAATATTTTTTGCATTCGCATTGCACGTTTAATTTCTGTTAGGCGCCCACCTTCAAATACGGGAATATTTTTCTGCATCGCATTTCATACATATCTGCATTTAAAAAGAAAAAAAAAAGGAAAAAAGAAAGAAAAAGAAAAATATGAAAAGAAAAAAAAAATGAAAAAAAAAATGAAAAATTCGGACATTCAATAACATGATGTGCCCAGTCACCATACTGGGGCAGAAAAATCTTTCTTTGGTTGTTTAGTCACAAGCAGGGGTCCACCTGGAGAATGGACGAAATATTTCATATTGAAGAGGTTGAACAAGTCACGGCAATAACAGGAATGCCGGTGAAAAGTTGAACATGTTCAAGGCGATAACAAAAATGCCATTGGAGCAAAGATACAAGTTGAAGGGAATAACAAGAATGCCGTTGCAAGGAATACAAGACACAAGATCAAGAAAATACAAAAAGACAAGTTGGAAGACATAGATAGGATTTTTGTAATTCATAGGTTGTAGCTTAGGCTAGCTCCTTTTATCTTTACCCTGGTGTAATAAGGAGTCAGTCAACAATGACAGCGGTAACAACAGCAACAGCAGTGAGATCACAGTCCTTGGTAGTCCCAGCTACCAGACCTTCCCGAACTACACTGACCTGATTCCTGTTTAGCCCAGGATATGTAGGCAACCTCCGAAGCAGGGTGCGGTCAAAGCTTTTCAAAATGCTTCACAATGGAATACTCGAACGGGTAAAAATCGTTCACAATTGCTCACTTATCTTTGCACGGAAACTCTTCGTGTCCCCGAGCAAAGAGGGGCAGCTGTGAGCACGTGATTTTTACCCTACACATGAGCTATTCCTATAAAATCCAAAATAAATGATTTTCCTCATTGTTATAATTTTGTGTGAATTTTGTGTTAGTTGTTTGCATGTTATTTGCGTGTGATAAATGAAAATACAAAAAAAAAAAAAATTGCATCTTTAGGGAATTCGTTCGTTTTTCTAGCAAATTAAAGAAAAAATCAAAAAAAAAAAAATTAGTTAGCTTTTTGCCAAAAAAAAGAGAGTAATTAGTTAGTTCCAAATAATCACAAAGCAAGAAGAATGAACACAAAATACAATACAAGAAAATAAAATACAAAAAAAAAAAAAAAGAGGAGGAAAAATACAATACAAGAGAAAACAAAGGGAAAAACAAAGGCAAAAAGAGTTGGGCCAATATTGCCAACCGAAATCCCAGCCCAACCGACAACTACCCAGCCCAACGCCTAGCCCAGACCGGCCCCCCCCTTTTCTCTCTTAAAATTAATCTCAACCGTGTGTTCTCATTCAATCCAACGGCTTCAAAGGTGTTATTACATTTTAGTATACCCTAAGCCAAGACAAAAACCTTAATTCACTTCTGTCCAAACTCAAACACAACCGACCCTCATCTCTCTTTATCTCCACAGCCGCCGCCTAGGGTTCCGCCGCGGGTGGCGGCAGCCGGCCTCTTCTCCGACCAAAAACAACATCAAAATAACCCCCATCTCCTCCTCATCCTATTTCTTCAACTAATCTCCTTCAAAAACCACCATAACACCTTCAAAACGCAAACCCTAATCGCGCCGCCCCACCTCCCCATTGCGCCGCCACCTCAAATCTTCACCCCACTACTCGTTTTAACGTCACAAACACTGTGACATGAATAAATCGAGTCAAAGCCGCAAGAATCGTCAAGAACAACTCAAATAGCCGCGGAAATTCAAGATTCAAAGTCGGACCCAAGAGAATCAAGAAAAGGCTCGAGTTCATGAAGAAAATGAAGGAAAACGGAAAAGAAACAACAACAAAAAAAAAAGAAGAAGCAAAAACAGAGAAAGAAAATAAAAATCGGCAGCTAAGTTCTTGTGCTTTTTATTTTTTTAATATATATTTCTACGTTCTTCTCTTCTTTCGGATTTTAGAATGCTTCCTTGTGTTTTTCTTTTCTGTTTTGATTTTTTTTTTTTTGTTAAAGAGGGCATCATAGAATTAAGTAGGTTTTAATTTTTAGAATAATACTTGATTAGAATTTTTAATAATTAGATTAACAAAATAGGTATTTACCCATCTTAGTCTTCTCTTCTCTTTGGATTCCGTGTTTAATAGAGCATGAAATTAGTGGTAGGATGATTCGTTTCTTGTCACAGAATTAAGGTTTTAATTGTTCAAAGCCATTAGTATGTTGGCAACTGTCCGAATTTTATTTTTAGTATCATACGATTTATTGTTTAAATTAGATTTTTGGTATTATAGTTATAGTCATTGTTGTTCGATAATTTGATTCTGTTAATTGGGACTTAATTCTATTAAAGTTCTATTAGTTAGTGCAATGCATTTTAGCATGAATTGATTAATTAGGATGTATTGGTTATAGCTGTTAGTTCGATTAGGAAAGTCGTCTCTTAGATTAGTTGAGATTCAAGTTAAGTCGATAGTAAGAATCACATGATTAGTACCCACCTAAGGTTTTTTGCTCGATAGATTCAATTGCGATGAATTATTCTGATTAATAAGACTCACCATCTATCAAATTGTCTCCCGAGTCTTGTTAATTGGATGATTAATCATAAGTGGCTATGTTTGTAAGACTACCTAGGATTGGCTATTGATGTAAGTGATTCTAATTAGCGGTTTAATTCTGAATTTTAAGTTAGTTGAAGGGCGAATTGGCTAATTGAGCAATAGTCACTTAATTGAGGCTATTTGACAAATACAATCTGAAATGGGGTTAAAATAAGCATAAAATACAGAATTTAGAAATGTAATAAGCCTTAAGTAGTAGGGGCGAATTGGGAAAAGGAAGTTGGTAAACTTGCAATAAGGTTAAAAGGAAAAGGGTACAATTGGGATAGGAAGTGGCATAGTTGTTATAAATATAGAGCTTTTAGGGTAATTTGGTCATAATAAAAGGTATCTTAGTTAATAATAGAAGAGAATGAGGACACAATAGGTAATACCTAGGAAATAGAACATGGTAGAGTATTCTAGAAGGGGTTATAGTGTAGTTTTCACTAGAATGATTGCACTAACTTGTGCAACAAGCTAAGAATTGAAGGGGTTTTAGTGAAATAATAGTATTCAGATTTTTGCTTATTTTGGGTCTATAAATAGGTGATTTTAGCATTAATAAAAGGGGGTTCCATCTGATTTTTAATCAGGCTTTTAGAAATTGGAACCAAATAAACCCAGAAAAATCCAAAAAAAAATATATCTACTATATTTTCAGATCTGAAATCAGTATTTCAGATTAATTCTCTTCTTCTATATCTCAAATGATCTTCAAAAAAAACTAAACAAAATTACTGTTTCATTGGTGATTAACCTATATCTTAATGAATTACTGGATTCTGCTATGATTTCTGTGGAATAATTGTATTGCTGCTGGGTTTCTATTGAAGTTGTGTGGGTTTGGAAGTTATTTTGGTCCCAAATTACTCCTATCTGGACTGGATTGCTACTTTGTGGTTGGGATTGCATTGTTGTTGGACTCGCATTTCATGCTGTTAACTGTTGCTCCTAATTCTGATCCCGTATTCTGTTGTTTGTCGATTTCCAGGTACTCTCCATATCCTTGTATATAATTGTGAAGAATCAATAAAATTTGACTTGGGAAATCAACTGAAGAAGCCCATACGAAGCAGTAGATTGAGATCATTTGACTTCTATTTTGTATTCATTTGTGAAATTTTCAGCTAAATAATCATTCAATGACTTAGAATTGGTGATGAATATTAGATTAGAATTATGTGAACACAACGATATCAGTCCCCAAAGGACAACCCGGAAGAAATATATGAGTTTAAGAACTCCAATAATAATAATACTGAACAAAATACTGACACTCCCAAAGATCCGGAGCCACAAGTCTAGAGCCTCTAACAAAACCCAATAGGAAATAGAGAGTACGATATAGAAGTACTCAAGTCTGAATACAAAATATACAATAACAACTGGAATGAGAGGAGAAGCTAGGCTCTGCGAACGTAGGCAGCTACCTCGGCAACTCGATGTGACAATGTAAACGCTGGAGATGTCCGTCTACTGCTCCTGTGTACCTGAGTCTGCACACAAAAGGTGCAGGGAGTAGGGGTGAGTACTAAGTACTCAGTGAGTAACAAATATATACATGTAGCTGACAGTAAGAAATCCACAAAATACCACAATATGAAGCTACACTACAGTCCGAATCTCCTACGAACTAGCAACAACAATACAATACGGCTACCACAGAGTAATTCAACAAATACGGATGCAATGCAATGCACATAACTGCTACGGCGTGTAGCCCGATCCCATTTAACGTCGACGGCGCTCACTGGGGGTGTGTACAGACTCCGGAGGGGCTCCTACAGCCCAAGCGCAATACTGCTGCGGCGTGCAGCCCGACCCTCATAACAATTACTGCGGCGTGCAGCCCGATCCCACACTCGGTCCACAATAAGCAATTAAGTCACAAAACAATTCATTTTTCCTTATTTCCAGTTCTCAATTCATAATTTATGAAAAATACTTTAACTTTATTAATTTTGCAAAAGCCGGTGACTTAGCATTTCAAAAGTGTGATTTCAATTTCCAGGACTGAGATCAGTGATTTAAGCAATTATAGCTATCACATAAATATTGTCCTCTAAGGACGCTACAGATCGGCACAAGGCCCCAAACAAGGCTTACAGCCCACAAATATAGCAAATACAGTGTATTTCCAACACTAACAACATGTTATTCACTTTCCGGGATGGACCAAGTCTCAATCCCCAATCACAATCAATCCCGCACCTGCCACGGTGTGCGAGCCACGCCCTATTAGCGTCACAATGTGCTAAGCCGGGGTTTCGAACCCTCAGGCTACAATATACACAAACTACTCACCTTTAGCCGGTCGTAGAATCGTCCGCGATGCCTTTTCCTTTGAATTGCGTTGCCTCGTGTGTAGAATCTAGTCAAATAACAATAATTATATCAATTACGGGTCAAGGAATCATAACCCACTTCAATTTATATGAAATTCGTAAAATTACACTAAGTTGGTAAAACCCGACCCCGGGCCCCACTGCTCGGAAAATTCCGAAATTAGTACCAACGCGATCCTTATCTCGCCACGAGTCCGTGCATATAAAATTTATCGAAATCGGAGTTCAAATGACCCTCCAAATCCAAAAATCCCGTTTTTAATACTTAGGCCACATTTCTTCAAGATTTCAACCCAATTTCATGAAGATTGATGTTAATACTACCATAAATTGATGTTTTTGAGTCAAGAATCTTACCTCCGACGATACCCGATGACTTCTCGGTGATTTCCTCGAGTTTTCTTCTCTCTAGGGCTTGAAATTGAGTTTTGGGGGTGTAAACCCGTAACTCTCTGTTTCTGGACTTAAGTTCACTGCCAGAACAGGTTCTTCTACGCGATCGCGATCTTCCTCACGCGATCGCGATGCTCAAATTCTCGGCCTCACGCGATCGCGACTTCCTTCACGCGATAGCGATGCACAGTCACCCTGCCTCACGCGATCGCGTCCTTCATTCCTGCGATCGCGTAGCTCATTCTCCCTGGACCCATTTCTTCTTCTACGCGATCGCGTATATTGGCCTGCGATCGCGATTAACACCCGATCAATTCTACGCGATCGCGACTCTTACCCTGCGATCGCGATGCCTTATCTCCCCGCTCTACGCGATCGCATCCCCATCCCCGCGATCGCGGAGAGCAATTGTCTGCTGAGGTTATGACAACAACCAGATTTTTCTCTTTTCTTTCAACAATGGTCCGCTTGGACCCCCGTATTCATCCCGAGACTCCCGGGACCCCAACGAAAACCACCAACATACTCCAAAACATGATACGAACTTATTCCAACCATAAAAACACCATACTAAACATCAAAATCACCAATTATCTACGGATTCAAGCCTAAGTTTCTTCAAAACTTTCAAAACTAACATTCAACCCAAAACCCGATCAAACGATGTCCGAATGACCTGAAAATTTGCAGACATATCCAAAATCACATAACGAAGCTACAGAAATTGTCGGAATTCCATTCCGACCCCCGGATCAAAATCTCACCTACCATCCGGTTTTCGCCAAAATTCAACATTCGCCAATTCAAGCTTAAAACTACACCGGACCTCCGAATTCAATTCCGATTGTTCTCCTAAGTCATAAATGATCCCCGGAACTAGTCGAATCATCAGAATCCGGTTCCGAGCACTCTAACTCAATAGTCAACTCTTGGTTGACTTTTCATATTCAAGCTTTCTTCAAACATGCTATTTGTTTCATTTTCAATCCAAATCACCTCTAACTCACCCGATATACTCTAATATTGTTTTAAAAGCATAACATATGAAAATGTAAGGTAACGGGGTGGTAATTCCCGTAACGACGGGCCGGGTCGTTACATTCTCCCCAACTTAAACAAACGCTCATCCGCGAGCGGGTTAAGAAACATACCTGGAGTATTAAACAAGTGTGGATATCTGCTTTGCATCTCCTGCTCGGTCTCCCAAGTTGCTTCCTCCACGGGACGACCTCTCCACTGCACTTTCACTGAAGCTATATCCTTAGATCTCAGCTTACGAACCTGTCGACCCAAAATAGCTACTGGTTCCACATCATAAGTCAAATCCTCATCTAGCTGTATCGTGCTGAAGTCCAACACATGAGACGGGTCTCCGACATACTTCGGGAGCATAGATACATGGAACACCGGGTGAACCCCCGACAAACTGGGTGGCAAAGCAAGCATATAAGCCACCTCCCCAACTTTCCTAAGCACCTCAAAAGGTCCAATAAACCTTGGGCTCAATTTCCCTTTCTTTCCAAACCTCATAACACCCTTCATAGGCGAAACTTTCAGCAACACCTTTTCACCTACTGAATAAGACACATCTCGGACCTTCCGGTCCGCATAACTCTTCTGACGCGAGCTGTGCGAAGTCTCTCCTGAATCACCTTCACCTTATCTAAGGCATCTTGGACTAACTCCGTCCCTAACAACCTAGCCTCGCCGGGCTCGAACCAACCGATTGGAGATCTACACCGCCTCCCATATAAAGCTTCATACGGTGCCATCTGAATGCTGGACCGATAGCTATTATTGTAAGCAAACTCCGCCAAAGGCAAATAATCAGCCCATGAACCACCAAAATCAATGACACAAGCACGCAACATGTCCTCCAATATCCGAATAGTACGCTCAGACTGCCCATCCGTCTGTGGATGAAATGCTGTGCTCAGCTCTACCTGTGAACCCAACTCTCGCTGAAATGTCCTCCAGAATTGAGATGTGAACTGGGTACCTCTGTCCGATATAATGGAAATAGGAACTCCATGCAATCTCACTATCTCACGGATGAATATCTCTGCCAACCGCTCCGAGGTATAGGTAGTACACACTGGGATGAAGTGAGCTGACTTAGTCAACCTATCCACCACCACCCAAACTGAATCAAACTTCCTCGCTGTCCGAGGAGTCCACTAACAAAGTCCATAGTTATTCTTTCCCACTTCCACTCCGGAATATCAATACGCTGGAATACACCACTAGGTCTCTGATGCTCATACTTGACCTGCTGACAATTTAGACACCGAGCCACATGGCTCACAATATCTTTCTTCATCTTTCTCCACCAGTAATGCTGCTTCAAATCCTGATACATCTTCGCAGCTCCTGGATGAATAGAATACCGCGAGCTGTGGGCCTCCTCCAATATCAACTCACGAAGGCCATCGACATTGGGCACGCATATCCGGCCCTGCATCCGCAATACACCATCACTATCAATAGTGACATCTCTGGCATCATCATGCTGAACTCTGTCCTTCAGGACAAGTAAGTGTGGATCATCATACTGGCGCTCTCGAATACGATCATATAAAGAAGAACGAGCTACTACACAAGCCATCGCCCGACTGGGCTCAGAAATATCCAGCCTTACCATCTGATTAGCTAACGCCTGAACATCAACTGCTAGGGGTCTCTCCCCAACTGGAATATACGCCAAACTGCCCATACTAATAGCCTTCCGGCTCAATGCATCAGCCACTACATTGGCCTTTCCGGGATGATACAAGATAGTAATATCATAGTCTTTAAGCAATTCAAGCCATCTCCGCTGCCTCAAATTTAGATCTTTCTGCTTAAACAAATGCTGAAGGCTACGGTGGTCCGTATATACATCACAAGATACACCATATAGATAATGCCTCCAAATCTTCAAGGCATGAACAATAGCAGCTAATTCCAAATCGTGAACAGGGTAGTTTTTCTCGTGGGGCTTTAGCTGACGAGAAGCATATGCAATAACTCTACCCTCCTGCATCAACACACGACCAATGCCCACTCCTGAGGCATCACAATATACAGTATAAGAACCTGAAGCTGTCGGTAGAATCAAGACTGGTGCTGTGGTCAGTGCTGTCTTGAGCTTCTGAAAGCTCTCTTCACATTCATCAGACCACACAAATGGAGCATTCTTCTGTGTCAGCTTAGTCAACGGTGAAGCAATAGATGAGAAATCCTGAACAAACCGACGGTAATAACCTGCCAAACCGAGAAAACTACGAATCTCTGTAGCTGAGGAAGGTCTGGGCCAATTCTGCACTGCCTCGACCTTCTGAGGGTCAACCCTAATACCATCACTGGACACTATATGTCCCAGAAAACCCACAGTATCAAGCCAAAACTCACACTTAGAGAATTTTGCATAAAGCTTCTCTTCCCTCAACCTCTGCAATGCCACTCTCAAATGTTGTGCATGCTCCTCATGGCTGCGTGAATATACAAGGATATCATCAATAAACACAATCACAAAAGAATCAAGGTACGGCCGAAATACACTATTCATCAAGTGCATGAATGCTGCTGGGGCATTAGTCAACCCGAAAGACATCACCAGGAACTCGTAGTGCCCATATCGCGTCCTGAACGCTGTTTTCATAATATCCGATTCCCTGATCTTCAACTGATGATAACCCGATCGAAGATCGATCTTAGAAAATACACTAGCTCCCTGGAGCTGATCAAATAGGTCCTCAATACGAGGCAATGGGTATTTATTCTTCATTGTTACCTTGTTCAGCTGCCTGTAATCAATGCACATCCTCATTGTGCCATCTTTCTTCTTCACGAACAGCATAGGAGAACCCCAAGGCAAAACACTGGGTCGAATGAAACCCTTACCCAATAACTCCTGTAACTGATCCTTTAACTCCTTCAACTCAGGATGAGCCATACGATACGGTGGAATAGAAATGGTCTGAGTGCCCGGCAATAAGTCAATACCAAAATCAATATCTCTGTCGGGCGGCATGCACGTGAGATAAACTAGAAATACATCAACGAAATCACGTACCACTAGGGACCGAATCAAGACTGGGTGTCTCGGCCTCAACATTTCTAATGAAGGCCAAATAAGACAAACAACCCTTGCCAATCATTCGCTGAGCCTTTATATAAGAAATCACCCTGTCGGACACATAATCAGTCAAGCCACGCCACTCGATCCTCGGATTACCTAGAATAGCTAGTGTGACTGTCTTGGCATGACAGTCCAGAATCGCATGGTAAGGAGATAGCCAATCCATGCCTAGAATTACATCGAAATCTACCATGCCCGGTAGTAATAAATCAACTCGGGTCTCCGGACCCCCAATAGTAATAATACAGGATCGATATACCTGATCCACAACAACAGTATCCCCCACTGGGGTAGACACATGTACGGGCAAAGCAAGAATACCACGGGTCGTACCCAAATGATGTGCAAAGTAAGTAGAGACATAAGAATAGGTGGATCCGGGATCAAATAAGACGAAAGCATCCCTTGGCAGACTGAGATAATACCCGAAATAACCGCATACGAAGCACTAGCATCCTTCCTCTGTCCGAAAGAGCATAGAAACGAGCATCTGGCCTCCACCGGTACGATCCTCGCCCACGGGGCGACCTCTAGATACACGGCCACCAGTCCTAGCCGACCGTGCTGGCGCCGAAGAAACCAGGAGTAGAAGACGAAGGCTGATCCCTCCGCCGTGACCTCTTACGAAGCCACCGAGGACACTCTCTCCTGATATGGCCCAAATCACCGCACTCAAAACAACGGCCCGAAGATGGAAGAAGGGGCTGCCGAGGACCCCTCGCTGCGATGAATCCTGTCGTCGAGGAAACGAGGAGCGAGCTACGAGGCCGGAAGAGCACTCGGTGCGGTCGGCTACTGCGGCGGCCCTGCCGACCACGATAATCCTCGCGCGGCCTTGGCGACCACGATCGGATGAAACCCCGGCCGGACTGCGTACGTCCAGACTGATGAGATCCGAAGGAGCGACCTCTCGCTGTGCTGAAATTGGCCCCTAGACGGAGCACCACTGCAACTGCCAGTGCCACGAGGCCTCTTAGCCTCTCTCTCCTCTCGCTCTCGCGGCGATCTGTCTCGATGTGACGGGCCGCATCAACCACCTCCTCGAAGGTAAACTGCAGAAACTCTCTCCCGGGTCATCAATATGCGGATGGGATAAATAAGACCATCGATAAATCTCCGGATCCTCTCCCTGTCGGTAGGAACCATCCACATGGCATGACGGGCCAGCTGTGTGAATCTCATCTCATACTGATTAACTGTCATCTCTCCCTGCTTCAACCACTCGAACTGACGTCGCAGCTCCTCTCTCTGAGACTGAGGCACGTACTTCTCCAAAAATACCGTGGAGAACTGCTGCCAAGTGAGGGGCACTGCCCCAGCGGGCCTACGCCTCTCAAAATCCTCCCACCACTGGAAAGCTGCACCTGTGACATTTATCAAGAAAACCCTGGGCGTCCTCGCCCTCAGCACCACTGAATGCTGGAGGCTGTAGCCTCTCAAACATCTCCAAACGACGCTGCTCATCGTCGGGCATAACTGGAACCACATGAGCAGGAGCTGGTGCAACGGGTGCAACTGGCTGAACTGGAGCTGCCCCAGGTGCCTGAATACCCTGTACTACCGGCTCGGGTGTGCGAGCCACGGGGGTCCGATTCCCTTCCCCTGCCTGTGAAGAAGATGCTGCACTAGAGGCTGCAACTACCTGAGCCAAGCCAGTGCATACTGATAGAATCTGAGCCAAAGTCTCCCGAAGACCCGGTATCACAATAGGAACTGCCGGTGCCTGAACCTGAGCTACCGGAGCGTCTGCAGCTGGAACATGGTCCTGAACCTGGGCCATCGGTGCTGGAATTTGACCTTGAGTCTGGTTAGCTGGTGGGTCAGCAGGTGCTGGTACTGCTACCCTACCTCTACCACGATCACGGCCTCTGGGTGCCAATGGTGGTCAGATTTAATTTCATGATAACACAAATCGCACGATATGAATTCAAGAAAATGAGGTTTTTCCTAAAGTTTCTGTAGCCCTTCGAAGATAGATACGGACGTCTACGTACCGATCTACGAAAGCCTACTAAACCGGCTCATGACTCGCGAGTCCTAATAACCTAGAGCTCCGATACCAACTTGTCACGACCCAGATCCGGTCGTGATGGCGCCCAACAATCAAGCTAGGCCAGCCAGACCAACAATTTAATTATAACACAATACCAGTCCCCAAATGGACAACCCAAGAAGAATATATGAGTTTAAGAACTCCAATAATAATAATACTGAACAAAATACTGACACTCCCAAAGATCCGGAGCCACAAGTCTAGAGCCTCTAACAAAACCCAATAGGAAATAGAGAGTACGATATAGAAGTACTCAAGTCTGAATACAAAATATAAACGAACAACTGGAATGAGAGGAGAAGCTAGGTTCTGCGAACGTAGCAGCTACCTCAGCAACTCGATATGACACTGCAAACGCTCGAAATGCTTGTCTTTTTCTCCTGAGTACCTGAGTCTGCACACAAAAGGCGAGGGAGTAGGGGTGAGTACTAAGTACTCAGTGAGTAATAAATATATATAAGTAGCTGAAAATAAGAAATCCACAGATTATCACATATGAAGCTACACTACAGTCCGAATCTCCTACGAACTAGCAACAACAATACAATACGGCTACCACAGAGTAATTCAACAAATACGGATGCAATGCAATGCACATAACTGCTACGGCGTGTAGCCCGATCCCATTTAACGTCGACGGCGCTCACTGGGGGTGTGTACAGACTCCGGAGGGGCTCCTACAGCCCAAGCGCAATACTGCTGCGGCGTGCAGCCCGATCCTCATATCAACCGCTGCGGCGTGCAGCCCGATCCCACACTCAGTCCACAATAAGCAATTAAGTCACAAAACAATTCATTTTTCCTTATTTCCAGTTCTCAATTCATAATTTATGAAAAATACTTTAACTTTATTAATTTTGCAAAAGCCGGTGACTTAGCATTTCAAAAGTGTGATTACAATTTCCAGGACTGAGATCAGTGATTTAAGCAATTATAGCTATCACATAAATATTGTCCTCTAAGGACGCTACAGATCGGCACAAGGCCCCAAACAAGGCTTACAGCCCACAAATATAGCAAATACAGTGTATTTCCAACACTAACCACATATTATTCATTTCCGGGATGGACCAAGTCTCAATCCCCAATCACAATCAATCCCGCACCTGCCACGGTGTGCGAGCCACGCCCTATTAGCGTCACGATGTGCTAAGCCGGGGTTTCGAACCCTCAGGCTACAATATACACAAACTACTCACCTTTAGCCGGTCGTAGAATCGTCCGCGATGCCTTTTCCTTTGAATTGCGTTGCCTCGTGTGTAGAATCTAGTCAAATAACAATAATTATATCAATTACGGGTCAAGGAATCATAACCCACTTCAATTTATATGAAATTCGTAAAATTACACTAAGTTGGTAAAACCCGACCCCGGGCCCCACTGCTCGGAAAATTCCGAAATTAGTACCAACGCGATCTTTATCTCGCCACGAGTCCGTGCATATAAAATTTATCGAAATCGGAGTTCAAATGACCCTCCAAATCCAAAAATCCCGTTTTTAATACTTAGGCCACATTTCTTCAAGATTTCAACCCAATTTCATGAAGATTGATGTTAATACTACCATAAATTGATGTTTTTGAGTCAAGAATCTTACCTCCGACGATACCCGATGACTTCTCGGTGATTTCCTCGAGTTTTCTTCTCTCTAGGGCTTGAAATTGAGTTTTGGGGGTGTAAACCCGTAACTCTCTGTTTCTGGACTTAAGTTCACTGCCAGAACAGGTTCTTCTACGCGATCGCGATCTTCCTCACGCGATCGCGATGCTCAAATTCTCGGCCTCACGCGATCGCGACTTCCTTCACGCGATAGCGATGCACAGTCACCCTGCCTCACGCGATCGCGTCCTTCATTCCTGCGATCGCGTAGCTCATTCTCCCTGGACCCATTTCTTCTTCTACGCGATCGCGTATATTGGCCTGCGATCGCGATTAACACCCGTTCACCTCTACGCGATCGCGGCTGTTACCCTGCGATCGCGATGCCTTATCTCCCAGCTCTACGCGATCGCATCCCCATCCCCGCGATCGCGGAGAGCAATTGTCTGCTGAGGTTATGACAGCAACCAGATTTTTCTCTTTTCTTTCAACAATGGTCCGCTTGGACCCCCGTATTCATCCCGAGACTCCCGGGACCCCAACGAAAACCACCAACATACTCCAAAACATGATACGAACTTATTCCAACCATAAAAACACCATACTAAACATCAAAATCACCAATTATCTACGGATTCAAGCCTAAGTTTCTTAAAAACTTTCAAAACTAACATTCAACCCAAAACCCGATCAAACGATGTCCGAATGACCTGAAAATTTGCAGACATATCCAAAATCACATAACGAAGCTACAGAAATTGTCGGAATTCCATTCCGACCCCCGGATCAAAATCTCACCTACCATCCGGTTTCGCCAAAATTCGACATTCGCCAATTCAAGCTTAAAACTACACCGGACCTCCGAATTCAATTCCGATTGTTCTCCTAAGTCATAAATGATCCCCCGGAACTAGTCGAATCATCAGAATCCGGTTCCGAGCACTCTAACTCAATAGTCAACTCTTGGTTGACTTTTCATATTCAAGCTTTCTTCAAACATGCTATTTGTTTCATTTTCAATCCAAATCACCTCTAACTCACCCGATATACTCTAATATTGTTTTAAAAGCATAACATATGAAAATGTAAGGTAACGGGGTGGTAATTCCCGTAACGACGGGCCGGGTCGTTACATTCAGCTAAATAATCATTCAATGACTTAGAATTGGTGATGAATATTAGATTAGAATTATGTGATTTAGACTGTTATTCCTTAATTGTAGACGGACGTTTGGATTGTTTAAGTTTTAATTG
This sequence comes from Nicotiana noctiflora, assembly GCA_032618575.1. NCBI lineage: Eukaryota > Viridiplantae > Streptophyta > Magnoliopsida > Solanales > Solanaceae > Nicotiana > Nicotiana noctiflora. The sequence continues at coordinate 46,445 of JASVEL010007624.1, forward strand.
TCATATGTAATTAAAGTATTTAGTAATGATTGATTAATAGTCAAAAACAGCAAGTTAGTATGTCTGATAATTGAAGCATCATTAGAAGTACAAGCTGTTTGGGGATTGTTTCACATTTTTAAATGTCGTAGGAAACTGAAGTATTTGGCAAGTGATTAATTAGTAGTAGTAGATGTGAATTTTTAAAAAGGGGTAATTAGTTTGAAATCGGTGTAAATAACCACTATCCATTCTTAACTACAAAAGCAACACTGTTCGCGTAATTGGTACCAATGTAAGTGATTTCCGTTCTGAAATATATTGAAGGAAATTCCAAACCCTGATTTGTTATATTGTTGGGTAAAGGATCAAAATATTTTGGATTTTAGTTTGTGTATTATCTCCCTAAATTAGGATTACTAATGCAATCAAATTGACTTAAATAGTAAGAATGAGATTGCCAGGAAATGGACACACGTATGGGCTAACAGCCCAGTTTGTTTTCTCTTCTATATTGGGCTCATTTGGAGCCCAAATTTCTAAACACTCGTTCAATATAACTGAAACAGCCTTTTCTTTAGAATAAATTGGAACCTTGGTTTATTATTAGAGATCAATTAAATAGAAAATCATAGTTATGTTAGGTTTGGCTTTTAATGAAAAAATGAGATGAGCCTCGTTAGAAAACAACACACATGGGGCCCTCAAATTAATTGTTATAAAACATGTAGACTCGGGAGGACCGTTTAGCAAATTTCACGGTCTTTCCCAAAGTTAACAACACGATAGACTCTTTAGGCACGATTTTAATATATACTTTCCTATGAAACGAGTGTGCACTTGGTGCGGCTCAAATCCAAATCTCGGTAAAGCTGAAATACACCAAAAGTCATAGGCGTACTGGTTGCGGTATGACTCGAGGCGTGTTTTCGCGATACCGCAAATTCCTAAAAAATAATATTTAACGTAAAAGCACATTATGTTGTTAAAACCTATAATTGAGTCAAACAAAAGTCAAGAACGACAGTAGAGCGACCGTGCTAAAACCACGGAATCCGGGAGTGCCTAACACCTTCTCCCGGGTTAACAGAGTTCCTTATCCGGACCTCTGCTTCGCAGACATTTTAAGAGTCAAAATTTCTCGGATTCGGGATTAACCGGTGACTTGGGACACCATTGTCATTCCCAAGTGGCGACTCCTGATTAATCTCTAATAAAATCCCGAACCGATTGTCCTTTAATTGGAAAAACTCCTTCCCTTACGTGATTTTATCCGTTTCGGCTAATTGAGCGTCGGGGTATACCCTACAAGTGTATTTATACGCTTTTAAGTGTGTCGGGGTAGTAAAAAGGGAGGTGTGACACTCATTAGCCTTACAAGTTTGGCTTTATGAGTGTTGCTCATCTGTAAGTTCCGAGCTTGTCGTGAGGTGTTCTGACTCAATACCCCGAATATTAAGATGGACTTCTAGTAAAGGACAGATTTGGCTGACAGCATTTGAGGAGAAGATGATAAAGTCTGAATGGGTTAAGGTAATCTTTTTATTATTTGGTTATAACTACATTTAACTTCATTCTAAATTCATTATAACTACAATTTAATTTTGTTTATGTAACTAAATATATTTTCCAACATTCAGTTTTCAAACATGGTTGAAACTGGCCAAGAGATTGCAGTTCTTACCCTTCCACTAAAGATTCAGGATGAAGATGAGCATGGTGCTCAATCATCAGAGGTTCCAGTTGTTGGTTCTGCAAAAATTGAACCCAGAAATAAAGAGGTTAAAGATTACAATGACTCTGTGGCCACCAAATTGAGGAAACTTGAAAAAGACATTGAGACTGTAAGATTTATGACTCTATCTACAATTTTTGTACATTTAATCTACATTGACTGTTATATAATTATATATTGAGCCCTTTTAGTATTGCACACATTTAAGTTAAGTTGTAGTTAAAATATAGTATTTTGAATAAAATTATCTGCTAACTTTATTTTAATAATTAGGTTGATGGAAAAATTGATGACTATAAGAAGTCTGTATTTGTTGAACTCTCAAGCCTTCGAGAGTTCATAGATCAGTCTGTGAAGAGTATTCTAAAGATCAAATCAGCTAGTGTTGAAGTGCATGCAAGCACTTCCTATCTTGGACCACATGTTCACATATCTCCTGAAGTTCAACAAGCAACTGGACAAGTTAAAGAAGGTAGCAAAATCAGACTTTTATTATAGTATCATAATTTTATTTAACTACAAATTCCTACACATTTGTTCAATATAACTATCTTAAATAACTAAAAAACAAACTGTAGTTCCAGCAGAACATCTACAAAAATGTTTTGAAGAAGAACAAGTATTTGAAGATATTCCTTATGTACAACAACCAGGTATAATTTCATAAGTGAAATACATTTATATTTATTCCCATTAATTATATATTAATACATATGTCTACATTTATCTACAAATGCTAATGGATGTTCTCCTGCAGGTGTTCCAGCAGTTGTTGAGAGATATTGAGTTTTTAATGAAAGAATTGCTGCTGAAAAAGAAGATATAGTATTTACATATAATTTGAACTAAATAAGGTTGGTTATACAGATTTTTATTGATGTTTTGTATTTTAAATTTTTATATAACAGAGATTGTAGATAATATTGTCCGGTCCCCAATTCATGGTGTGACTGTAGATGCTCCCACAGAAAAAATTGATGAAAGTGAAGGTGGAGATCATTTGAATGCATTTGTTCCTGTAGTTTCAAGCACTGAAAAGAAGGGAGTCACATTGGATGACTTTGATATCCCTGAAAATCTAACACAGTTGGTCATGTATTGTGAGCCAATACAACAAGAAACTACCCCCATTCATAATATAAGAACCGGGCTTCCTGGGAAACATGCACGATCTCCTTTCACACTTCTCTATAGTTCTAGAGGAAGCAGCTCTATTGGAGTCAAATATTTCTACCTCAAGCATCCATTCACAACTGTTATAGGTGAAGATGTAGATGTTGAATTGATTGAGAGGTTCACCACCTGGTTATACCTTCGTTCTGATAAAGCATCTAAGAGGTGAGATTGAGTATCTTTGTACAATTTCACATTTAAATTGCTAAGCTTTAAATATTTAATTTAATCTTAAATTTGTTCTTTTAATTCTATATTTACTTGTTATTTCAGGAGGAAGGAATACTTCTCCAAAAAGGATAACCAAATCAAACCTTGGTTAGACCTTGATTGTGAAAAGGTGGATAAGAAGGGGTGGTTTTATGCACTTGCTCACCCTGGACAGCTTCTTAATAATACGGTTAGTAGCTATACTTTATATATAGATACCCATATTTTTCGTAGTGTAATTGTAGGTATAATGTAGTCTGTTTTTATAACTAACCATATTTTTGTAGTTACATTGTAGGAAATTGTAGTTGAGTTGTAGATATAATTGTAGATATGTTATAGTTATATTGTAGTGTAATTGTAGGTATAATGCAGTTATACTTTATAATAGTAGATATTTTGTAGCTTAATCTATTTTGTTTCAATTTTTGCAGCACCTTGATGTTATAATGTATTATTTAAGAAAAAGAGGCAAATATGGCCCCAACAACAACTCAAGATTCACTACAACCGATTGTTTATTCAAGACTAAGATTGAACAAACTTATGATAAGTTCATTAATTCTCCACCTGAACTTAAGTATTCGGTTGTCAAACCATATGATGATGTTGCAGAATATATTCTTGGTTATAGAATTTTTGCCAATGTTGCTTGGGATTTAGTTGATTATGTCATAATGCCTGTCAATATAGTGGAGAATTTTCACTGGTTGTTGGTTGTTTTCGACATAGCGGACATGCAACTGTATGTTTATGATTCAATGGTGGCTTCACATCATCATAAGTCTGTTGAATCAACAATTGATAAGTTCTCAACCATTATCCCTTTGTATTTGTCTTGCACTGGTTTCTACGGGAAACGCAAAGACATCGACTTCAAGACAACAAAGGCATACATTGATAAATCTGTCACAGATCCCCTTACCATACAGTGGCTTGTTACGGAAATTCCACAACAAAAAGAAGGATCACTGTAATTTTTCTATCCTTTATTTCTATCTGTTTAAATATATTTTTATAAGAAATAGGTTAAATTTTCATAGTTTATTTATTTTATGCAGTGATTGTGGTGTGTTTGTGGCTGCATTTGCGGAGTATGTTAGCCTCGGAGATTTGGCAATCCCAAAAGAAGACCTTTCTGATATCGACCAACACCGTAGACACTATGGAGCTCTACTTTGGGACTATGCAACTAAGAAGCAAGAAGATGGGTCGATAAGTGAAAGCGAGGTCACAGGAAGGCTAGCAAGCAGGAAGGATGCACCTGCAAAGAATGAGAGGACTAGAGTAATTAGAAGAAAGAGATAGAGTAGTCTGTTGTTAGTTGAATGTTTAATTGTAGCTGTCTATAATTTTGTAGTTTAAGTTGACTAAATTGTAGGTAATATGCTATTTTGCTTGTTTACACTAGTTTATTTTGACTAATCTGTAATACATATTACAGATTATGAATTTACAATACTTTATATGTTTAAAGTTTACTAGTTTGATTTCATTTTATAATACTTGCCTGCAATTTATCTTCATATACTTTTTATGAAATACATCATAGTTAATTGTAGTTTATAGTTCCAATTAAACTACTATGCTTTATACTCTTTAGTATAAGATGTTTGTAGTTTAATTGTTATTAAATGTAAAAAAATATATATCTTCTACAGGTGACCTAAATATTTTTTCCTTTAAGCTATGTATGTAAAGACAAATTGTAGTTAAAATGTAGTTAACTATTACTTTTTGTCGTTAAATTGTAGTTACAGGCGAACTGAGTCATTAAAGGACTAACACCAAAATTGTATTTGAAATGTAGTTATATATAATTATCTGTCGTTAAAATGTAGTTACAGTCTAACAGATTCAACAAAAAACTAACCCAAACCATCTTAAAATGTTGTTTCAGATAATTACTTGTAGTTGTAGTTACATTCTAACATAGTCAATGAAATAACAGCACAATCCATCTTAAAAACAAGTTATATCAAATTTTATGTAGTTAAAATGTAGATACATACTACCAGAGACCATGAAAGGCTAATTTTCTTTCACAAGTTAAACTGTTACACCACAACTTTCAGTAATACTGAACTCACTACTATTTATTTCTAAAAACTATTCCAGTACATAGCGATCAGTTTTTTTTGGTGCGTTCTTGCAAGTTCTTTTGTTATGCCCTTCACATCCACAGTTTCCACATGACACCTTGTATTTCTTTGTCTTTATTTCATCAAATGTTTTATATCTTTCCTTTTGAGGTCTGCCAGGCTGTCTTTTATCCATCGCCGGTGGCTTTACTATCTCATCCAAAATATATTGTGGCACATCCCATTTGCTTTCATCAGGAAGAGGATTTACTGGCATTTTATATGTAAGCAAAAGGCTATTCCTTGTGTAATAACAACTGCAATAGTTTTCGTATGTTTCCTTCCTATGCCTTAATGCCGCCAATGCATGTGCACATGGAAGTTCATCAAGTTAAAATTGTCCACAACTACATTTCTTGTTTTGTAAACACACAATGTACCGCTTCACACCATCTATCACAGTATGTAAATGATCTGTTGAAGCCCTCACCTAAATTTCAATTAGAAATAGCAAAAATATTAGCTCAATTAGTAATAAAAGATTATATAAAGCTTACCTACAAAACAGTTACAAATACGATTATATCAAATGTAGATATATAATCTACATTTACCCACAATATAAATACAATTAATCTACATTAACTGTTAACAGTATTTTTAAAGATGAATCTGTAGTTAAAACTAATAGGTCTTACCCTTAATTTATGAGATATTGTACTATTATCCTCCAATTGTTTGTTGAATTTGTGGCCAGGGTATGTGAAAGTACCCTTTGCCTTCAATAACTTCTCTTTCGTCCAACGTTCAAGAAGCGTCCTCATATACTCTAATAGATCAAAGATTGGCAGCTCTCCTGCCTCTTTTGTTACAGCATTCAACGACTCCGCAATGTTTGATGTCATAGTAAAAGTTCTATTCACCGTTGCATGTACTCTTGACCATCTATGATATCCAATATCATATAGGTAAGATTTCACACGCGGGTCTACCTCTTCAATTTTCAACATCAATTCATTAAATTCATCTAGTGTGTATGCACGTGCTGTAGCAAAGTACAATTATTGTAATTGTAGATGTCCCTTCTTGAATTTGGATCTTATATTTGTCCAAATGTGCCACATGCAAGAGTAGTGTGGCATGCTCGGATATACAATTGAGGTTGCCTTCATTATACTCCCATTCCTATCTAAAACAACACACATTGAAAGTCTTTCACCATATGCCTCCTTGAATTGCTCAAAGAACCACTTCCAAGACGCGTCGTTTTCAGAATCAACCACAGCATAGGCCAAGGGCAAGAAAGTACCTACATTTTTGTTTCAAAGAATATTAGTTTGCAGATCTCAATATGTACAAACTACAAAATATTTACAAAATATTTACAAATTAACTACAATTAACTACATTTAACCTGCTGCATCCATGGTTCTTGTTGTCAGCATTATCCCTCTGTATGCTGACTTTAAGCATGTCCCATCCACAACCACAACTCGCCTACAATGTTGCCAACTACTAATTGATGTACAAAGAGCAATAAATGCATATAAGAAACAATTATCTGCTGATTTTTTAATTTAACAATAGAACCAGGATAAGTTGTTTCAAGAATGTAAAAATATTTAGGTAATTTGTTGTATGAGTCAGCAGAATTCCCTCTTAAAAAATGTAAAGCCTTTTCCTTTGCTCTCCATGCTTGCATGTAGCTTAGATTTAGTCCATTTTCGAATAACATGTCCGTTTGAATGTCCTTTGGTGTGTAAACAGTCTTGGGATCACAATACTTTGGAACGACCATGCTACCAACTACTGCCGCAGTACGTTCGCGCTGTATGAATGATTTGTCCATTAAACAACAAGTGTGTTGTCGATTGACACTCCTTATCTTGAACATTGCGGAATCATTAATTGATGTTGCCTTGAAGTGCCATTTACAATTTTCAGAAACGCATACAAGCCAGTAGCTACAAAAAAAATAAGGAAAAATGTTTAGTTTAATATAAACTACATTTAACTACAATTTGACTACAATATATCAATAAGTTTAATTCAGTTTACAGTTAACTACAATTAACTACAATTTGACTCCTTACCTTCTGTGGCTAGACCTTTTTACTCTGAACTGGAATTTCTACATCACTGAAAAATTCTTCATTGCAGCAGCTACAGTTTGCTTGTCTTGATACACTTGTCCTTCTTCAATATATGTTTGCTTATAATCAGTTATTATATGACTTTGATATTCCTCTATAGCTGGAGATGATGGAATTTCAAGTAACTTTAACGATCCAGACGAACCTGTATAGTAACATATACATTAATGTAGAGAATATGTAGATAAATTGAAAAAAATAATATTTCATAAATTCCAGAACAACATTATTTGTAGTTTCATTGTAGATATATGTAGTTAATTATAATGAAAACAAAAAACCAGTAGATTTCTGCAATGTCGAATTAGACAAACCTGCACTTGTGCTCTCGTTTGTGATTGCCAATTCCATATTGAAATCGCTTACACTTATGCATAAAGGATACGAACCTAAGTTTTTATTCTCTTTTTTTGTCTCCATATACACATGAACACCCATATCATTACGGATCTCCATTGGAGGACAATTTTCGTTCACAATATATTTGATTTCAATAATTTTTTCTGATGTATCAATCGAAAGTTGTTCCGCAATTGTAGAAATCAGATTTCCGTAGCTTGAATTATCATCAACAACAATCGCATCAACTTCAAAATTTATGTATCTTCCACAATTATCCCAATTTCCATTGACTTTAAGCATAATTGGTATTTTTGCCATCGTTTTCTGTAGTTGAGATATAGTTTGTCAACTATTAATGAAGAATACTGAGAGAGAATCAGTTGAATTGATATGCGTCTTTTGAATTTATAGTTAGACAGAGAATTTTGCAGCTTCTTTATAATTTTTCGCAGCTTGAGTTTCTCGAATTTGAATAATAATGAGAGAGAATCAGTTGAATTGATATGCTTCTTTTGAATTTGTAGTTATTCAGTGATTTACGCAGCTTCAATGTATGTTTTCCGTTTTGAATTTCTGTATTTAATGTGAAAGAATCAATCCCAGATTCTTTGCCCTGTTTTTCGCGCGCTATAATAGGCAGATTCTGTCTATTTTTGAATTGGTATAGATTTTGTAGTTAAAGCATACACAGGGCGGGTAATTTCCATAATTTGCACAATTTTGGTAAAAAGAAAATTTCTCTTTCTTTTTTTTTTCATTATGTCTACAAGTAATACTTACATAATTAGATCATTTATAAGGTAAAATATAAGTAAATTTCTAAACTAAAGTTATACATACTGACGTTTACAAGATTATGTGATTTTAACTTATGATAACAAGTTAGTTTTTATTTTTACTTGATTAATAATTAATTTTTATCAAGAGATCTTACTTGCAATTACCTAGTAAGTGAGTTAATTATGTAATTATCTTTTGTTATATTAGTGCATGAAGCTCAAACTCAAATTTCTATAATAATTATACTTAATTATTAATTTGAGTAATAATTATACTTAATTATTAATTTGATAAAATCGTAAGTGATCTACTATCACATGTTAAATAATTGGGTTAATGGGTTCACTCATCGAGGACCTGTAACGTGGAGTGTCAATCACTACCTTCGAATTTTACATTGTGGGAAAGATTTTTGGACTGTAGCTATAAGTCTATCTATCTATGGAAGGAATAATGAACAAAGTTCCAATGTTAAACTCTTGTTGTCAGCCCCAAACTTAAATTGTGACTCCCTATAGAAAGGAGAATGGGAGTGGTTTCTTGAAATTCACAAGCGGTCTTTGTTTTCATATAATTGTCTTCTTACTTATGTTTTAGGACTCTTTTGTAACTTGAGGTCAACGTCTAACCTGTATCCAAGAAGATCGTTGTGATAAAATCTATGCACGAAATAGAAAGAATAACTTGTGTTATAAATATATCAGGTGCTAACTAAGGAAAGAAATAAAAGAGATTCCTACAAATTTGATATTTATGCACACTATTAAGAAATAGTCTACATTCAGTCTATAATAAGTGTCTAGATTCATTCTATAATAATTGTATACATTCATTCTCTAAAGTCTTCACGTAGCTAGTAAAAATCAAGTTCTCTTGAATTTTCTCACGAATAAAATGACAATCAACTTCAATATTCTTGGTTATTTCATGATACATTGTATTTAAGGCAATATGGAGCGCAACTTGGTAGGTGACCAGAGCTTTGATGGAGTGGGATGCTTCAACCGTATTTCAGTTAAAAGATGGTGTATCCACACTATCTCACATGTTGATTGTGCCATAGCTCTATACTCTGATTCCGCACTGGACCGAGATACAACATTCTATTTCTTACTTTTTGATGATATCAATTTTCCACTGATAAATACACAGTAACCAGTAGTAGATCATCTATCAATATTGGATCCAGCCCAATCTACATCTGCAAAACAATCAATGCGAGAATGCACATGATTGATATATAATATTCCAAGTCCAGGAGCTCCTTTTAAGTAACATAGAATCTGCTCCAAAACCTCCTAATGTTTGACCGTGGGTGAGAACATGAACTGGCTAACCATACTTAGCGCAAAAACAATATTTGGACGAGTCACAGTAAGATAGTTTAATCTCCCAACTAACCTCATGTATCTATCTGGATCATTAAATGGCTCACAATCATCTTTCATAAAATGCAAGTTAGGAACTATTGGAGTACTGCAAGGCTTGGTAACCAACTTACCAGTTTCTGCTAGTAAGTCAAGAATATACTTTCGCTAGAAAAATCCCCTTCTTGCTTCTAGTTACTTCTACTTTCAAGAAATATTTGAGTAGTCCCAAGTCTTTTGTATGAAACTTAGTATGTAAGAAAGACTTGAGAGAAGAGATTCCTTCATAATCACTTCCTGTAATCACAATGTCATCAACATATACAACACGGAGAATAGGTCAAGTTGTTGATTGCCGGTAGAAAACTTAATGATCACATTTACTCTTTTTTAGCCCAAATTCTTGAACTACCTCACCAAATTTACCAAATCAAGCACGGGGACTCTGCATCAATCCATATAAGGACTTCTTTAAATGACAGACCTTTCCATACCCTCCTTGAGCAACAAAACGAGTTGGTTGCTCCATATACACCTCTTCATGAAGATCACCATGAAGAAATGCATTCTTAATATCCAATTGATGCAAAGGCCAATTATTAGAAGTTGCTAGAGAAATGAACAAGCGGACAGAAGTAAGTTTGGCAACCAAAGTGAATATGTTTGAATAATCCACTCAATGAGTCTGAGCATACCCTTTGGCCACAAGTCTGGCCTTAAGTCTTGCCACAGAGCCATCTGGATTAACTTTGACCGTGAAGAACCATTTGCATCCCACTGCTTTCTTTCCACTAGGTGAATTCATTAAATCACAAGTATGAATTTTCTCTAAGGCATGTATTTTGCTTCAGACCATCCAGGATGATTCAAAGCCTCTTTTACCGTTTTGGGTATAGAAATAAAGTCTAGAGACGCAGGGGATAAGTGGTCACAGGAAACAAAATTAGTAATAGAATATGTGAATTTTCAAGTACGTGTACCTTTGCGTAAAGCAATAGGAAGGTCGAGGTCATCTGGAGGATTAGACGGAAGAGGAACATGTGACGAAAGAGCTGGTGCATGAGACGTATCATTTGTCTCTTGCCTGCGCGAGTAAACTTGAACAACTGGTGGTCTTGCTAACACCGTCAGAGCAGGTGTTGAAGGCACAATAGTAGATTGGTGCACGATAGAAGAGCTAGGAGATGAAGGAACATTATCTGACTGTTCTGTCAAAGTACGGGTAACCTGATATACTAGCCACTCATATTCTTCCCTCTGACCTGTAGAAACAGAGGTGCATAGAATAATGGTATAGTCTCTGAAAACACCACATTAATTGACATCAGATATTTTCCAAGTTCGGTAGAATAACAGTGATACTTCTTTAAAGGCAAGAATAACCAAGAAAAAACACTTCAATGCCTTGGGATCCTACTTGGTAACTGATGGTCGAATATCTCGAATATAACATGTACTTCCAAACACCTTAGGTTCCATTGGAGATAATGACTTATTTGGAAAAAGAATATTGTAAGGCATATTACCTCCAAGTACAGTAGATGGAATGCAATTAATCAAAAAGCAAGCCATGGAAATGGCATCACCACAAAACTGTTTAGGGACTTTCATTTGAAACAGAAGTGCCCGATCTGTCTCAAGTAGATGCCTATTCTTCCTTTAAGCAACTCCATTTTGAGAGGGTGTATCAACACACGAAGACTGATGTAGTACATCATGTTGTCTCATGTAGGACTAAAATAACTCTGACATGTATTCTTTAGCATTATCACTCTTTAGAATACGCACTAAAGCACTGAACTGGGTTTTGACTTCAGCACAAAAGGCAGAAAAGTGAGTAAACACTTCAGAGCGACTCTTCATAAAGTAAATCTAAGTCATTCAGGAAAAATCATCTAACTTAGTAACAAAATACTTATGTTCGATTTTAGAAACAACAGGACGTGGTCCCCAAACATCATAATGAACTAACTCAAAAGCAGACTCAGCTCGTTTGTTAATCCTTGGATCTAACGAGATGTGGTGATGTTTTGCAAATCGACATGACTCACAATCCAATGAAAAAATATTTTGAAATTGAGGACATAGCTTCTTAAACAAAGGTAAAGAAGGATGCCCCAATAGACAAATGTACTTCAAAAGGAGACACGACACTAGAGCATGCAATAGACTATGGCTAACTGAAGAGGATACTTTGTGTGATCGAAAGCTTAAAAAATATTTGAATTACCTGTCATGTGATTTGTGGCACCTAAGTCAATCACCCATTTATTTGAAGAGGTGATAAGACATTTGATATGGTTGACTTTGGTCAACATTTTTGGTAAACGGATTCGGAATACCGGTGATGTGACGATCCCCGGAGGTCCGTAGAAAAATATGGGACTCGGGCATGTGACCGGAGTCGAAATCCGAGGTCCAGAACCCTAGTAAAAGAATTTTTCCGTTAAATTGTTTTCTGAAATTAATAAGGAAAAATAAAACTGAATTTTGATTAAAAAGTACTGTTATCGGGCTCGTATTTTGGTTCCGACGCCGGTTGTTGGACTAGAAGTTGTACCATTATTTCCTCTTTGCATACTATTATAGTCATTCTATTTCCAACTAATAAAACTCATTGTACCAAAATAAGTGATGGAGAATCCAACTGAAAGATCCAAAAAGACTATATTCGAAAGCAGAATTCAGATAATACTTGAAAAAGACAGTAGCTAGCGCAATCAAAAACCTTAGAATAGCCAAACTCAAGGTTGCACTCAAAAAGATAATTTTTTTTGAAATCTAACCAAGCTTAAAATAACCTCCAAGAGACTATTAAATCAAAAATTAGTGAGCAACAATCCAATTCACTATTGCATTTGTAGAAAACCTCAATCAATTCCCAAAATCAAAATAACAATCAACAACTAATAAACAAATTTAAAACCCGACCAAAAAGAATGTTCACACATTCACGTTTCAAGGCTTTACTCCAAAAGATGGTCAATCATCACATGACCACCACAATTTAACCAAAACTTCGAGGCAAAGTCATAACGGGAAGCTAGACCAAGATTGGTCTACGAACGTGCCTCCACACGCAGCTTAAACAGAAGTATCTCTGGCAGTTTCGTCGGTGCGTGAGGTGCACATGCTTCTCCTTCGACCACCAGATTTTGGGGTTTTGTAGATCGGGGGAGTTTCTGGTCTAAGTCGGACAAAGCAGGATATGCTGCTCTGATACCATGTGCACGAAATAGAAAGAATAATTTCTGTTCTCATTTCAAGAGGTAAGGAATATAAATACTTATACATCAGGTGCTAACTAAGGAAATAAATATATGAGATTCCTACAAATCTGCTATTTATGTACACTACTAAGAAAGAGTCTACATTCATTCTATAATAAGTGTCTAGATTTATCCTATAATAAGTGTCTAGATTCATTCTATAACAAAACCAAAACAGGGAAAATAAACTGAAAGAAACACAAAAAGTCCATGGGAGCAAGAACAAAAGGTAACTTTTGAATACGTATCTATATTCAATCCAAACACTCACTTTTTAAGTCTTTACTACTCTAGTTTTATAAATAGCGGTGTAATTTCAACATAAACAATTCTTAGAAATAATTTGTTTCTGTGATGAAAATCGAAATATCTCTATGACTTGTTAGAGCCAAGTAAAAGAATTTACATTGTTCCGTTGCATCTTAGAAATGAACTTGCATCTGCATTTCCGCAATGCTAAAGAACTTGATGAGTAATAATGCACACGCTTCAAATGACATAAATTCATCTAGTGCATTGATGTTGTCTAACAACCTTACAAATGCATATTTATCATCTTATAGAACAGCACATGTTGGAGGTCCAAGTAGAATTCTCAATTAATAGACATGGAGCACACGTTGAGCATGGTCAAATTACAATATTAGGACTTGATTTCGTTGAAGTAGGTAGGTACATTACTTGAGAACCTTCAGTACAACAAAAAGCAATAGCCTAGCATGCACGTGTGGACATAATTTACCCGCAGGAAATTACTGTGCAATTAGTATTCTTACAGAAGGTAAGAGAGAAAGAAAAAAAAAGCACTGCACAAAGTGTAAAAGAGGTTTCTTCCAGGGCACAACATAGACACCTAAATGTCAAATCTTGGTAACTCATGGTTGTTCAGTATCCAATTGGCTGACAATGAAAGAGGAGATCCTCATTACTAGAGGATTTGTTCAGCCATGGATCAAGTTTTACAATCATAAGATAAATGGAGAAGTGATTACCCTTGTATATATTTGACAATAGGATGGTTTCATGAGGCTGTTTCAACCCCAATAAAGCTACCATCTGCTCCTTCATCGTTTGATGCATTCTCAGAAGTCTCAAGGCAGGGGCTACTGTTCAGTTTATCCACTTCATTATGAGAGGTAGAAGTTTTTAGTCCCTGGTGAGCTGTGATTGAATCAGTTTCAGAACTCTGGTGTAAAAAGCTGCTCGAAAAGCTCTGTGAACCAATTGCTTTTCTTTCACATTTGAGCATGGAAGACATTGATGATTTCGGTATTTCAGCAAGTTTTGATGTCAACTCCGACGGATTATGGAAGAGCAGATGAGCCACAATGCGGTCTACTGGATTCGTCTCAGTCTCTACATTGGGCGGTCTCGCAATTCTGTAACAAAATGGAAACAGAAAAATGATGAATATGCTCACAAAGCCCTGGAAATGACCGATGTTCCCCTAGATGAATATGAATGAGCAAGGATACTAGAGCTGCAATCTCACAGCTATCCATGATCATAATTCAATGTAAATTTAAAGCTTACATAAAGATGAGTAATTGAGAGCATGGGACACATTACAAAGCTGAGGTCAGTTCTAAAATGCATGTAGTAGTAAGTTGTTGCTAGGATTTAGCTCGATTCACAATCTTGAAGAAACCATTCCCACAAATATTAAATCCTCACTGCATGGGCTCTCTTGGAAACTGATAAGTACTGAAGTAAATGAATAATTCTACTGACTTCAATAAGCTCTATTAAACAAGACCGCGTTAGCAAACAAGAGAGCAGAAAATGAAAATGGCAGGGTCTGTTCCTATAAGTGGTGTATGCACGTGTCTTTGGATAACTAGGGATTTGAGCTTACATTTTTAACATGTTTAAGTACAATTCTGGGTGGATGCTGAATAAGCAACCTGATCTAGACAGGCTGATAGTGCAAAACAGCATTTCGGAGAGAGAACTTTGATTAAAGGAAAAAAATGCAGTCTTCCACTCATCATGCATCAGACGGTAGAACTACAAAAGCAGAGATGAAGCAGATAATGCATCTTTGAAACAACGATGAAAGAAACATTTATATTGCATAAAATTCAATGATCAGAGGAAGTCATATCAGTTATTCCTTCACCTTTGCTACTTCAATTTGGTGGTACTAAATCAAGTAGATGTTATATTTTCAATTTCTTGTTCAATTCTGCAGTATCCAAATTTAATTTCAGCTTTAATTTGAGTATAGAATTAGATACTTAATACTTCATAGATCAAGGGAATACTTTCTGAACATCAATAAAATCACTACTAAACTTGTCGTATTTTTTTACACCTTAACAAAGAAGTATAATATTTCTAATTAACTTTAATTTTGAAATTGAATTACAATCACATATATGCGCACAAATAGATGGTTGATCCAGGCCAACACGAAGCTCCAACCACATCTAATTCTGTTTCCGTTAGTTCTTCTTTTCCATACTAGTAGTATTAGTACATATTCTCGTATTTTCTTATTCTTAGATTTCTACTACTATGTGTTGTTTCTTTCTCTTCAGTCATCTTATTATTTTGTTGTTGTTACTGCTTCTTTTCATGGCTTCTACACTACCAAATTTCTTTTTCATTATTGTTGTGCTTGTGCTTTTCTTGAGATGAGGGACTATTGAAAACAGTCTCTCTACCTCCACAAGGGTAGTCTACATACACACTACCCTCCTCAGACCCCACAATATAGGATTACACTTGTTATGTTGTTGTTGTTGTTGTTGTATCCTCTAGAAATGGAGTGGTTTGATCAAGAGATCCAATTTCTTTCTGTTGTTCAAGACCTGTTAAAAGAAATAGGAATTATTGGCTGCAAGCATGCTACTACCACAATGTATTCAACCATCAATTTGGGGTCTAAAAAGAATAGCACACTGGTAGACAAGGAGAGAAATCAAAACGCTGGTTGAGAAACTAATTTATCCTTCCCCTACAAGATCTGGTATTAATTTTCAGTCAGTATGGTAATCTATGATGATCCAGATAAAAAACTTGCAGAGGAATTTTATAGAATCTTGAGGTTTTTAAAGAGGACATTTGTCAAAGGTCTGTACTTCGAGGAGAATACAACAAGGGACACTAAAAATTTCACCAATGGTGATCGAACTGCTTCAAAAAAGGACTAAAGATCAGCTTCATATTATTGTATCCACATCTGAGGAAATTTGGTTACTTGAACAAGAAACAACAGGTCTATCAAGAAGTACAGCAGAAACTGAATTCAGAATCACGGTCCAAGGCAATTGTGAGTGACCAAGGCTTGAAAGAGTATGAAAGGACCTAAAGATCAAAGTTAAGGAATCTGTAAAGATTTACTTTGATAACCAATCACCTTGAATCCCGAAGAATATCAAGTATTTCAGCACACTATGAAGAGCAGAGCACAATAGATTTTTACTGGAAATGAGTTAGAGTTCAATGACTTTAAGTAAGCTAGCAGTTTACTGGAGATGAAATACAGTTTAAAGATTTTAGCTATTGCTCTGGCAAGACTATCCTGACTATTCATTTCTTTTGAGTTTTCTGCCACATCGGGTCAACTTATTGATTAGCAAATACAAGCTGTTTCATCGACTCAAATATTTTTGATTTGCAAATACGTCTATGTCACCACCTTGATCTTGAAAGAGTACCAAAATAAGTTGGGACAGAAGGGGTAGTTGTGATAGATACAAGTTGAGTGCCCACAAGCAAGTTAGATCATGCAATTATCCATCTCTCTTATATTATGAAAGGCTAAAGTAAAATAAAAAAAAGGATCTCAGATCTGTTGGGGTTTTAAACCCAGAGCATAAAATGAAGCACGTGCTTTAGTTAAGAACGGCGCAAATGTAGAAGAAAATAAAAGCTTTATAAGTATATAAGTCAAGAAAATTAACTATAAACACTAGAAACAATTATATGTACAAAAGAAATGAAAAAATTATAATTATTGTTTAGTGCCTCCCTCTTCAAGACACAGCCCAGGGGTGATCAGAAGCACATATAAGTACCTTAGTACTTGCATTGATGGGCTGGATAAGTGAGACAAAGCACTCAACTGGTTTTGCACCTATATTCTGGGCTTAAGCATGCCTAAAGCGACTCATTGACAACACTTATCCCCCCCCCCCCAAGATTTCGATAAATTGAATACAAACTTGGATTTGACATTATTGGTGTACAAGCCAAAAATCCTCTAGTAAAAGTTATATATGATATTGCTACAATCTAAAAATGATCGGCCTTTAACATACCATTATTGCATACACTTCTTTAGAAACAGACATATTTATGCATTCCTTTCGCAAAGCAAGAAGAACGAAGGCTTGACATTAAGAGCAAACCCCTCAAATCTCGTGGCTAGGAACATCTATAAATATATTCAATGGAGATTTTTGTGATGCAGGTCATATTATGAAAGCTTTTTACATGCAGGCTCTTGTTTTTCCTAGAACAGAGACCCGCCGGAATGAGATTGCTAGATTGCTGCTGGCGAACAAGAACCATATTTGAATTGTGAGAGAGTGTTAATACTAAGGGACAAACCTGTTATCGGTGTTTATTTCTTCGATGCTGACTTCTCTTCCACCCTTCTTGGAGCTGCAACTATCATTGCCACATTGCCTCTTTGTAGCACTTTGAGCCAGTCGGAACAAGCTATCTCTGATACAAAGTCTTATTTGGAGGTCCAACTGAAAGGAACCATCCATTTGACCATTAAGATTCAGTGGAGAAGAAATAATACCATGAAACTTTATTTGGTGGCAGTGCGAGCACGAACCTTTGAGATAACATCCCGAAGAAGATATAGTGCCGTATCTTCCACTAAGGATTCTTCAACTGCCAAACAAACGGTGTTGGAGTCACCCTGTTCCAAAGGTGAGGTCGGGTCAAGAGAAGGGATGCAGCTCATATTCTCTTCAACAGATCCTCCTTGCTTTGCAGATTGTTCAGGGGATAACATTTGATAGCTAAACTGCTGCTGCTGTTTCTGAATGGCAAGCATTGCTCTCAATTGCTGCCGCCTTCTCAGTTTTTCAATTTTTTCCTGAGGTGTCATCATCAAAGGTTTTGACGAAGCATCTAGAGACTTGCTGAAATGACTTGAATTGCCTGGAGAAGCTTTATAACTTGAAAGGACACGCTGATGGCTTGCTTGTCCAGAATGGACCTGTGACCAGACAGGCATGGGAGAATAGTGATTCCCCATATCCCCATAGGTAGAAGAAGCAAAAAGTGGACCTGAGAAATGTTTGTGCGGCAAACATTCTGGTCCTTGAAGCTGGTTCTGTTGACTGAGCTCTGAAGCGAAATAAGGTTGATTCATTACATATGGCATGCCAAACTTGTTCACTTGAGGAGACAAAGATCCACATAATTTCTGCAACTGAGCAAGTTCATCTTCTTGTTCTAATTTAAATCGCCCCTTCAATATTCTTTCCTGCTTATTTCCCTGTACACATGAAAACAACTAGAACAACACTTTGAAGTTCAAAAACAAAAAACGCGATAAATATATGACACTTACTCAAATCAGCATACTCAAATTTAGTTTCGCATGCAAGTGCAGGGGGAGTTATTTTTCTTTGTCCACCTTTCCTTGAGGGATGACAATCCATGTTGACGTAAGTAGAGTTATGCCCAATTACTTCACAGTTTTACAAGGTGGAGCCTTAGTAATTGTTACAATGATATCCAAGAATAATCCCACAATTTCACAGAAGCATAAATTTCCAGTTGATTGTCCTCTGGATTTACGTTATGTCCAAGATTTATCAGCATCAAACTTTTCCTTTGTAGAAAAAGTATGTAGATATGATTTTCTTATAAGGTAAATAATGTTATTAATAATGGGAAAATTTCCCCTGCACAAGCACTATACCTAAAGGTAAAGGATCTACAGCATAATATGATTCTCAACGAACGACACTCAACCTTCTATATATACTGAAACCAAATGGGTTCACCAAAAAGAAACTAGGAATGAGAGGCTATTCCTCAAATGTACATAGTCATACTCTATGCCATCAAAAGCTCTCCTATTGCTTTCCTTCCGCTGGAACTCCATGAGTGCTTAGTGGGTCAACCTCCAAGCTCCTTGATTTCTCTTCCTTCTTTTGAAATTCCAAGCTGGATAGTGCTTCCTTCACTATTTCCACATCTCCATTGCATCCCGAACCATCTCAAAAACTCATACCACAAGTGAGTTTCCACTTGAACATTTGTAACATGAAGCTAATAGCATTTTGATTTACTTCCCAAATTCACAATGCCGACCACCTAAGGAAAGAGAATTGAAGAAAAACTGTGATAAATCTTGTAAAGCCATGTGCACAGTGACAAAAGCACTTTCCAGCGAGAAACTAAGAAGAAGAGAGGTCGAAGAGCCTGGGATGTTGCGCCGCTAGTACTTATGTGGGTCCTATGGAAGGAAAGAAATAGGAGAGCTTTTGATGGAATAGAGAATAGTCATGTACACTTAGCCTCTCATATCTAGTTTTTTTTTTTTTTTTGGCTACACCAATGAAGTTCCAGTATCTATAGAATATTATGGGAGATGTTCCCACAACACCTATGCTTCAGTCCGAAACATGTTGGAGTCAACTATATGAATCCTCATTGACTATGTCTCTCCAAAAAAAGAAATTATTTACCATATAAAAAGAAGAGCTTGTAGAGCCATTACCTACATAAACTAAAAAAAAAAGGAAAAAAGGAAACAGGAAAAAGGAGGATGTAAAGAACAACTGCATAGGAAGCGCTCCTTATTCCTGAAAGCCATGATTTTAAGTACAATCACGTCCCTCTAACAATCTGGGTCCACTAGACGTATTCTCTTTCCCATTTATATCATAATTTTACAAAGTAGGACACAAGTTATGCGTTGATTAACAAAAGATCAGAAAATAATACACCAAATTGTGGATCGGAGGAATCAAATGTTCAACAAATTTTACCGTAAGCAAAGGAAGAAAAAAGAAAAATGGCAGGTGAGAGAGAGAGCTATCCATTGTATTTAAATATATATGTGGTCATAATCATCACAAAGTCAATAATGGACTTTCTTCCGCAAGAAGTCTTATTTTTGCTATAAGGTAAAAGTTTCATTAATAAGTACCAAGATGGTACAAAATGTTACTGTTAGATAACTATGTGTAAATAATCCTAGTCCCATATGTAGTAGGAGTAAAATATGTCCTAGTCTCATAATGTGGTAGGAGTAGAATATGTATTTTATATATGGGGCTCATTGTACTATTCTTAAAAATAGATTTTTCTCCAGTTCTCTCTCACATGGTATCAGAGTTTCAGTGAGAAAATTATTGTTGTGCGTCATTCCAACGACATCGGGAAGAAAGATCTCATCACCGTGCAATTTTTCGGTAATTCCCAAGGTTCATCACTGCTACAATGGTAATGTGCATATACCAATATCCCATCAGATTCGAAACACTTGTGCGACCAAACTCCAGAAATCTTAGTCCCATCGGAACAAAAAAGTCGGTCACCGTGCGTCTTTCCGTTGATGATTCAAGATTGATTTGCGTTATCTCCTTATCGGTAAATATTGTGCGAAAACCAACACTACCATCTTGTACGAAAAAGTTAGGCGACAAAACCCCAGTCAATTGCTTTGGCAGAAAGTCCCTCACCTGCCTCCACGCGTTGCCAAAACTAGGGTTCCACGCGAGCTACAGTAACTTTTCCGGCGTGTGTGAGCCATTCCGGCCACTTTTTGACAAAACTTCTTCAGGATAACTTACTTGCCCCATGATCCGAGCCTACCCATATAAATTACATCAAACTTATAACTTTTATTTTTCCCGCGTGAACAGTGATTTCCAAAAAAAAAATTGCTTTCAGGAAGTGTTTTAGAACCTATTTTGCAGTGTGGAATTCGGCTCGGTCTCACTATTTTCAAATTTTTCCGGCGACTTTTCGGCCAACTTTTGTTTATCAACAACCACTTTGTTTTGTTGCTCAGGGGGAGTCCACTGGCCCTGTATGTTAAATGATCAACTTGCAGATATTTTCACCGAGTCTCTCGTTGGTCCTCGTATTCGTTACATATGTAACAAGCTCGGTACATATGATTTGTATGCACCGACTTGAGGAGGAGTGTTAGATAGTTATGTGTAATAATCCTAGTCCCATATATAGCAAAAGTAGAATATGTTCTAGTCTCATATGTAATAGGGCAGAATATCTATTTATATATTAGGCTCATTGTATCATTGTTTAAAAAAAGATTTCTCTCTCGTGCATTCTCACAGTTACATAGAGCACCTCAGAAACAATCATCTCTGCAAGATGTCTTATTGTACTTTCAACAAATATAAGGTTTGCATCTTGGAGCTATTTTATCCATGAAACTCTTAATTTTGCTTCACAGCTTCTCACACTAAAAGCTATTTAATGATCTGAAGAAACTATAAAGATGATTTCACCAGCTATATGAAGTAGGCATTGCCAATTAGATCGAAAATTAACGATCCTCTTTTTCTCTTAACTGGATATGAAAGAACTTGATGAATGAGAAACTTCTATTTTGATGTCTCCCCAAGTAGAGGATCCACTATGAAAAACATGCTCAGGTCTAGAAGACTAAGAAAATTGAATAACGTGGAAATCAGTTAAGCAAGATAGTTTGTCATAGACCCTTTTTTTCTCTCAGTAAATTTTGAAACCCATTTCTGGCTCTACCAATCTCCGCAGAGAAAATTTTGTGAAAGAAAAGATAACAGATGTCAAAGAAGAATTCTGTCTTAATTTATCCTCACATCTTCCTTAACCTGCTTAGAAATTGTGAAATGCATACAGATAAGCACATATATACCAATGGTATGAGGGAAAAACATTGGCAGCAAGAGGGGATGACCTAATACTACAAGCGATTATGACATCTCTCCTACAGACTCTTCTCTGCTAGAACATCTGAAGAAACAATATATCATCGATTATATGCGAGGGTAGGGACTGAGGCCTAGTTGTTGTTGTCACTGTATATGTGATGTTAGGCTTCAGTCCAGCTTAGGTAGAAATCTTTTTACTTCCTATTAACAAATACCAATCAATACAGTCACAGTGCACAATTAACTAGCACCATGAGACAAATAATTATCATGCATGTCACTTGCCTAAATCTTCTTTGAACACCTGAATCCAGTTTTCTATCTAAACTTCTTTTCATACTACCTTGATAATACTTACACAACAAGAAGTGGAAGGGGTGAAAATGAATGATCATCCCTATGTAATAAGTATTGTGGATTAGTTCTCACTGGTGAACCAGGGATCATTAAAAACTATTCCTTCTAAGATCTAGCAGGGACTGTGATAGTTCCAGCATTTAAATGGTAGACCCTATCCTCCTACCTGCGAAGTTGTCTGTTCAAGCTACAATATGTATCCTTTTTGCTTTAAAAAATTATTGAACAGAAGAAAATTTGATGGAGGTTAGCAATGGTGGAGGTTGATCCCAGCATGTATTTCGTGGACAATTTGGTTGGAGAGAAATTGAAGATGCTTTGAAGATAGAGCTAACTCTGAACAGAAGATCAAGACGAATTGTATATTTTTGTTTCACTTTTGGTGTAAAGAAGCTCTGGTAGAGAATGTAGAGTCTATAGTGGATATTATTGGGTCTTTGTAACTACCACAAGTCCGGGTTAGTGTTTTTGCTCTTTTTCGAGGGTCTTGTAACTCTCTTTAACCTTTAGCATAATCTTTATGCTAAAGGTTGCTCTACTTAATTTATAGAACTTGTTACCTTCTCAAAAAAAAATTATTGAACAAGAAACACAATCATTTACATACTGAAGAAAATACAATTGGTATGAGATAGTTTTAGATCCGGTACCATTACCTTTTTGTTCTGTAAAAGCACACTTTTGCCTCCACCATGGTCCCTAGCATCAGTAGGCAGATGCACATTAGATGTGATATCACTAGCATTCTCTTCATCACCAGTGGAGAACTTCTCCTGATCTAGCCCGTATTCTGCTTTAACTTCTAATCTTTCTGATGCGCTTTGCGGAGATCCTAGCGCCAAACTCAGAGAGTCAATAGATAGGGGAACAGACTTATCTGAACTGCTTGTCACATCTTTACTAGATGACCATATATCGTGAGTGTTAGGAAGGCTTGTATCTCCAAATATTGGGTCGATGTTGCTGCAAAATATAGTTGTGAGAATATTGACTCGGGTGAATATAATCGCGGATGATCTAAAATCCATCGAAGATATATATAACTATGTCGCATAACAGACAATATTTTAAGATAAATGAATCTAGCATGCTTTGTTACTGAAAACTGCATAACACACAACATATATTCCTATCTAGCACACACAAAGTACAGTTCATGCAAGAATTTAGTGGAGACAATAGAAGTGGGTGAACTCGTATAGGAGGAATCGGAAGGGGAAAAGGAGACAATAGTAGGTTCTTTCCCAATTGTACAAAGAAAAGGAGGAATGGAGACCTATCCTGGGTGAGACAAGGTTTAGGCCTCATTTGTTTGCACTTAATGGAGGTCTGAATTTTAATAATTCAGATCTGAGTCATTAAGTGTGTTTGTATTTTAGATTTGAATCTCAATTATTTAGATCTTATTTTTCATTTTACAAACCACTTATGGGTCTGCATAATCTTATCGATGAAGATTTATAACAAAGTCTTAATATTATTAAGATGTTGTATATTCAAAAATTTATGCAAAGATGACATTTCACCATAACTCCATACACTTTCATGGCTAACCACCACTGTTGCCGCTGCCGCCATTATCACCTACCGCCGTTGCCGCTGCCGCCGCCGCCCACTATTATAGACTACACCACACACCACCATCACTCACAACAACCATCAGCGGTCACAACCACCACCACCACCGTAAATCACCAATGTTAGGTGTCAGCACCATTAATCACTATTTACTACCATCATCACCAACTACCATTACCACATACAACCACCCATTACTGCTGACCATTATCACTATCAGCCTCTATTATATATTGTTAGTTTGGTAGTTAAACAGTTATATGTAAATAACCCGAATTTCATATATAGTAGGAGTAGTAGAACATGTATTATATATATAGGAATCATTGTATCATTGTCAATACATCAATAATATAATGTTTCGAGTTATTAATTCTCACATGGTATAGAGCACACGTGAGACATTCCGAAAAGGTCGAACAATCGTCGTGCATCAACTTCCGGCGACTTTTTCCAGATTTGATAGCGTCACCTCCTCTTTGGTGTGTGTTGGACTTTTTCCAGATTTGATCGCGTCACCTCCTCTTTGGTGTGTGTTGTGCTAAAACCAACACCACCAACATATTCGGAAGGCTCCGGTGACCAAAGCCCAAGAAACCAAACCGGTAGAGGACCTTCCACGCACCGTCACGCGGCTAGAACCTCCGGCGCCGGCGACGCGCCAGTCAAGCGTGTGAACCCCTTTCTAGCCAGTTTTTGGCGTAACTTCTTTTAGACGATTGACTCGCGGGGTGATTCCGAGCCTATCAGTCCAAGTTACACCAAATTCTGATAATTTTTTGTATTTTCAGGCAATTGTTCCAGTTTCTGGCGGATACAATATCTTTTTTCTATTGCCTCTCAACTGTTTCTGTGACCTTTTAATTGTTTGGTCCAACAATATCTTTGGGAGTTGATATATTTGGTTCAAAAGCCTCGGGTTCTGGAAATTCAAACTTCACGATTACTTCGAAGGCCTTAATGGGAAGTTCAAACTATTTAGCTTGGGCTTCCTTTGTTGAATTGTGGCGCAAGGGTCAAGGTGTTCAAGATCACTTAATCAAAAAGGCTAGTGAAGGAGATGAAAAGGCCAAAACACATTGGAAAAAGATCGATGCTCAATTATGTAGTATCATGTGACGTTGATGCCCTTGTTTTGTCCATTCCAGACATGTCATTTAGTTTGGGAAAAGGCTCGCACTTTATACAGTAATGACATATCTCGTTTCTATGATATGATATTGCGAATGACAAGCTTGAAGAAAATATTTGGGACAAGTACAGGCAGTCATGGAGGAATTCGAGAAGTTGATGCTAGTTTCTGCTAGTATTGAAAAGCAACAAGAGCAACGACAGAAGATGTTTCTAGTTCTAACCCTCATTGGACATCCTAAAGATCTTGATTCAGTACGCGACCAGATTTTGGCTAGTTCGATTGTCCCCACAGTTGATGAACTAGTCTCTCGATTACTTCGCCTTGCTGCAGCACCAGTAATCTTATCACAGTCACATGACTCTTCTGTTTTCACATCCCAGACAGTGGACAATCGGGCATCCCAATCTATGGAGAATAGACGAGGAGGAGGTCGTTTTGGAAGATCTAGACCAAGCGCCCTTATCGTCACAAACTTGGACACACTCGTGAAATATGTTATTTTCATGGTCGACAACCCAAAAATACTTATGTTGCTCAGACCAAGACTACAGGTAATGAGGGATGTTCCTTGTCTAAAAGAGAATATAATAAATTCCTTCAGTATCAAGCAAGTAAACAAACATCTTTACAAGTAGCCTCGGTTGCTCAAACTGATACTTCTGTTGCTGGTAATTCTTTTTCTTGTGTTTCCCAGTCTAGTACTCTTGGACCATGGGTCATGGACTCAGGCGCTTCTGATCATCTCTGGTAATAAATTACTTTTGTCGAATATTGTGTATTCACGGTCTCTTCCCACTGTTACTTTAGCCAATGGGTTTCAAACTAAAGCAAAAGGACGCTAATCCCCTATCTTCTATCACTCTAGATTCTGTTCTTTATGTCCGAGGCTATCCTTTTAGTCTTGCATCTGTTAGCCGTTTGACTCGTGTCCTCAATTGTGGTATATATTTTATCGATGATTCTTTTATTATGCAGGACCGCAGTACGGGCCAGACGATTGGCACGAGGTGTGATTCAGAAGGCCCTTACTACATTAACACACTCAATCCCTCCACAACATGTCTACTTACAGATCCTCCAGACCTAATTCATAGACGTTTAGGATATCCGAATTTATCCAAGCTTTAGAAGATGGTGCCTAGTTTGTCTAGTTTGTCTACATTAGATTGTGAGTCGTGTCAGCTTGGGAAACATACCCAAGCCTCCTTTCCACATAGTGTTGAGAGTCATGCAGAGTTTGTTTTCTCTTTCATTTATTCTGATATACAGGGTCCTAGTAGAGTTAGTTCGACCATGGGATTTCGCTATTTTGTTAGTTTCATATGATTATTCAAGATGTACTAGGCTTTTGTTAATGAAAGATCGTTCTGAGTTGTTTTATATATTCCAGAATTTTTGTGCTGAAATCAAAAATCTATTTTGTGTTTCTATTCGCACTTTTTGCAGTGAAATGCCTCAGAATATTTATCCTTTCAGTTTTAGTAGTTTATGAATTCTCAAGGAATTATTCATCAGACATCTTGTCCTTATACCCCTCAGCAAAATGCGGTTGCAGAGAGAAAAAATAGGCACCTCATTGAGACTACTCGCACACTTCTCATTGAATCTCGTGTTCCACTGCGTTTTTGGGATGATGCAGCGCCCACAACTTGTTATTTGAATAATCGGATGCCTTCATCTCCCATCCAAAATCAGATTCCGTATTCAGTAATGTTTCCCCAGTCACCCTTATAGTCTCTCCCCCTCATGTTTTTTGGAGCACATGTTTCGTTCATAACTTAGCCCGTGGAAAAGATAAGCTAGCTCCCCGTGCTCTCAAGTATGTCTTTCTTGGTTATTCTCGTGTTCAGAAGGGATATCGTTGTTACTAATCTAGTCTTCGTAGGTAAGCACCGAACGCTTGTAGAATAAAAAACCACTAAAACCCAATTAAAAGGTGAAAACCAAGAAAATAACACCAACTAAGAAAACAAGAATATATAAAAATGAAAAGCTTCCTGGTCTTAAACATCGAACAAATAATACACTTTTTCAACTTCAAATATTCTTTTTTAACTTCAACCAAATATTGTCCAAACACCGACAAAACTTCAACAGAAGCCAATTTCTTCTACTCATTTGTTTTGTCATACATCAGTTCATCTTGAGGTGCAGAAATTTCACTGTCAAGTTTTAACTTCCCGTTGCAAATAGAATGCCTATGTAGTCCTCCATCTTTACTTTCTTTTGATTGTCACATAAATTTAAGCGTGGCCCTGTTATCCCCCTTTGGCATTTATCCGCTCTTGCACAACACTAACCAATTGTAGAAACCTTTGGCGGGTTTCAGCATAAGTAATTGTCATCATAAAGCACTAATCATTGACTTAAAATTCTAGGAATGCATGCAAATTTCTAGATACCAATGTTATAATTCAACATCTTGTTGGTGATCATGACTTGATTGCTATAGAGTTTTCTTGAATCATTTGTTACCTATGATGCTTTTTACAACCTTACCTTGAGGGTTTCCAAGGGGATTCTAGGAGAACTACAAGACTCTTTCCTTCCCTCATATTTCCAAGTGCATTTACGTGAATTTCCAACATGCTGGAGAACAGCCATCGTTCATTCCAACTTTTGCTTCTATATGCTTCAAATCGTTACCCATCGTTTAGTTACCCACAGCCCATCAAGCACAAGTACAGTATTACATTTCTCAGTCTCAATGCCCCATAGGATCTGCATCAGGTCTACTGTTTTTCTCAGTGACAGTAGTATGTTAGTGATTTACCACGTTAGCTGTTTCTACCGAGAGCCTGATTGCATGTTAGTGATTTTCCAAAAGTAAGACATTTTGGATTACCTTATAATTTCTACAGCATTGTATAAGTTTCTCTATTTTTGTATAGATATAGCTTGAAAATCGTATCATATCAACAAAATATTATTTTCATAAAATAACTTTGCAGTTCATATGTAAAATTTTCCACGTTGCCTAAAAAACACAAAGTTCCGTCCCCAGACTCCGCTTTAAAATTGTGAAAGATCAAAGGAAATGACGGGATGCCGAAACAACTGCATTACAAAAACTGACATATACAAGCCTATATATTTTACAGCAATACACAAGTCAGAAAGAACAGAGAAAGAAAGGTAATGTCAGCGTTACCTAAATATCTTATCAAGGTCATCAAAACTTCCGATGTTAGCCCAGCCATAATCAATAAAATCACCTTGCTCCAGGCCCTCACTCTGATGGTGAAAAACTCGAGAATCATCATCAAGCCGATTTCTCTCATCTGGTCAGAAGGATGATCAATTAAATCCAACATTTAACTTTTGTTTCTTTATTTAAGTAGCAAAAAATCCAATTCTTAACTATGACTGAAGGTTATTTTTTCCTGCAAAAGACTAGAAACATTAGCATTAGCACCTCTAAAACATTCTTGTTTTGAAATTTCTGTCAGATTATTAGATGCTTTAGCACCCAAGGAATCTTGAATACTCTTTGTAGCATTAGTCAATGACAAATCAGCGCTTGATTCCACCCTGTATCCAGCTGTGATAGTAGCTCCGCCAGTGTCATGTTTGGAACTGCCGTCTAGTTTAATATTACTCAGATCAGTTTTAGTTGTAGGTTTCTTCTGATCAGTAGGCTTGAAACTAGAAGCTTCCACATCCCATTCCTTCTTAATGTTATCTTTATAAGCTGGAGCTTCCTCTTCACTTCCGTCGGGATATGGCACTGTGTGGTCATCACTCTGACCAGTATCACTCCATATTATATCTGTTAGCTGATTCAAGTAAGAAATGTGTCAGAAGTAAATGCAAGTATAATAACTTGAAAGTAAAATGTACAGCACCTAAAGTCGTAAAGAAATGCATAGTAGGCACGCGTTTATATATGTAGGTGAGTGATGTGGAAAAGGAGAGGAGAAACACTTCAGTAGTCAACACTACGGAAATTTTGTGATCTCGGCTGCTACTTGTCTACTCAATCAGTGATGTGAAGCAAATACTAACTTAATCATCAACGCAAGGCAAAAGTGACATAATATAATTATATTACAATTCACATAGAGACCAGCTTTAGTATACCATCAAATCTCAAAATCTGGAGAAGGCATACTAGCAAAACAAAAAAGCAAGTCGGCATTGATGGAGCTGAACTAGCATAATTCCCCGCATGCATTAAGCAAAGTGAGTGCTTGCTTTCTGACATTGGACTGAAAAGAAAGGGTCTCTACCAAAGAATGATGTCATACGTTATAACCCAACTAATGGTGAAACAGGAAAGCACACCATCAATGTGTTGTAATTTTGTTGATGAAACAACAAAATGAATTAGATAGAGTTATATTCTACGTGAGGAGGAGATAACATGAGGTTTTATGAACAGTCCTAGTATTAATCCCTTAATGATGAAAAATGCACATTCCCGTCATCCAAAACCAGGCCAAACTGGCTCTAATGTATCCTTGTATTTACCACACAAAGCCAACTAAGTCCTCCAAGTTATCTCACTGACTTGGTTAGTCCTGCAACATCAAACAAGCTCTTTTGAAGCTATGATTTCACCTAAGGAAATGGATTTTGAACAGCTAAAAACAGCTTACTTCTCGGCATTCTCAGTTTAACATATACATATCTAACAGAATTACAGAAGTATGAAAGAAAGAAAACCCAGGAAATTGTTTTTTTAGGAAATTTTACACCCTATTAAAAACCTTACTACCCTATTTATCAATAATAAATACCATTTAAAAATATTACATCATATAGATACCTTTTATCCTAAATAGCAAATTAATTATTTATGGTTATATCCTAAATTTAAGGCACCATATATACCAAAAAAGATATTTCTCTCTCATTTTTTTTTAATTTCTCTCACATACTTACCGTAAAACTTCCCCCGAATACTTTCCCTCTCTTTTTCACATACACTTTCCTCCACCATTACCACGTCTTCTACTTTGAAATAATTTGTGCAGCCAAGTACAGATAAAGAATCTGCTTAACTCTTCAAACATTAACAAAAAGAAGAAAAAGAGGAATCAATTGTATTCAGCTGTATTTTATTTATATTCAGTTGTATTCATACAACATTCATATTCAGAAGTATTGCAGTTGTATTTACATTTGTTAGTAAATTGTATTCATCTGTATTCAGACGTATTTTTTCAATAATTCTATTGTATTCAACTCTATTCATAAGTTTTTAAAGAGTTCTCTTGCATAAGTTGTATTCTACAGAATGTTTTTCATATTACTTGTATTTAACTATTTTAAAATATTAGATGAATTAAGTAGAATTTAAATGCATCCAGCAGCTTGTATTCAGCTGTATTCAGACGTATTTTTTCTTCATTCTCTTGTATTTAACTCTATTCATAAGTTTTTAAAGAGTTCTCTTGCATTAGTTGTATTCTACTGAATTTTTTTCATAACTTCTATGTTGCTAACAAACTTGGTGAAGGAGGGTTTGGTAGCATATATAAGGTAACGATTCCTAAATATGTTTGAATGCCTTTACAAGAATCTTCAATATTGAAAATCCACATATTGCTCTATTTTTGAGTAATTTCGGGTGAAAAATCTTCAATGGGTGGGGAAGTACAGATTATGGGTGATATAATTGTGTTAGTTGAATTATATTAGGAGACTATTTGCTAGATTGATTGTGTTTCCGTTTTAAATCAGTTGAAAGGTCCCTTTTTTAAGAAAAATACGTTACTGTATTCAATGTTAAAGATCTTGAATATAGTTGAATACATAATCTTATTAATTGGATTTCCACGATTGACGCCTTTTTTTCCTAATGTATTCAAAAATACAGTAATCTAAATACATTAAATACATCTAATAAATTAAAAAACGCATCTATAGGATATAATATAGCAAATGGTATCTATAAATAGTTAATTACCACTAAAAGATTGTGCTTCTTGAAAATTTCTCTTTTTTTTATGACGATCAACCACAGCCTTCGAAACTCGGTGTATAATGGCCCGCCCCTCTAACCCAGGAAATTGTTATTCAATTTTTTTTAATAATGTGATAATTCAATTAAAAATACTAACTGATTGAAGGAGCCTACTGGTGATAGCTTCAAGTGCAAGCCTAGTGGTAGCAGTTCTTACGTTGCACCGTTTTGAGGTGCGGGGTTCAATTCTCATTCATCTTCTCCTTAGCTTTACCTTTATCCCATGCCACTAAAGAAAACAACAATAACTATGCCTCAGTCCCAAACAAGTTAGCATCGGCTAATAGTGACTAACCATGCTTCTCCATTTAAGCTCAAACTCATGTCATCATTGTACCAAATAACAATAGAAGTGAAAAATAAGTTGATTATATTAAAATAACTGTAGTACTACCCTACATTCAAGCTGAAGAAACTTAAACGCACCTCTTCGTCGTTCCAATCAAACATAGCTGTAAAACCGACAATAGTTATCTACTCCGAACAAATTTAGCCCAAACATGGCCGATTTTTCTTCACTGGATCAGGTTATGCATCTCAACTCCCAAAAAACGAGTCTACGAGAAAACTGAATTTTGCAGAGGACGTATGCCAGAGATTCACATAATAGAGAGGAGAGAGAGAGAGAGAGAGTTTGTGTGTTGTGTGTGCAGATGAAGTCTATGGTTGTGTTTCGACTTTCGAGTGATGGCGCGCGTGGGACCCAGGTGTGCTCGAGCGAGTGGGTTAATTTGTATGGTTCGAGCCTCTACACGTGTTAATGAGCGTATCAAAAGTTGTGGCTTAGGAGTGTCAGATCTAATGCTGAATTTCTACTGGTTCACTTGACCCTCCTTAAATTATAGGGGTCTTTTCGTTTGGGTTTTACAAGAGCTCCTACCCACAAAAAATATATCACCATAAGTTTATTAATATACTACAAATTAGCATTAATTAACTACAACATTTTGAGGGTGCCTCTGATATATTTGAAGATCAATCATGTTTTCAATATGAAATGGAATCTTAAAATTGAGAAACCTCCTAGAAAAATATTTTGGAGATTGTGATATCTATATGCTTCAACAATATTCTTTAGAAAACTTAAGTTTGTTAAATAATTTAAAAAATTTGAAGTAAAAATGATGAGGTTGTTCATGTTTTTTGTAATGTTTATCACCTATTGTATTTCTTAAAAGACTTAATATCACATTGTCTTGTAATCTATTTTTTAAAATATTTTAGAGATTGTGCAACATGCTTAAATAATATTTTTATAGAAAATTATATTTTTCTAATCAATTAAAGGTTGTGAAATAAAAAAGATATAGGATTGTTAATATGAAATGTCATTGACTTTGTAGTATAAAAAATTTAATCACGGATACATATAATTTGAAAACTATTGTAATTTTCAAATAATTTGACTTGCTTAAGTGAGGGCGAATCCGTGAAGCATATTTAAAATCTACTATTCACTAATTCAAATCGCTTATTTGTGAGTAGTCTATATTAGACATCTTTATAATCACATATTGTTTTATTTGTGCTATGAGGTGATGTATTAGTTCAACATGTGATCGAATTGCATATGGCATATTAATTAAAATTAATAATAAAAACAAAATTTAAACATATTTATATCATAATGTTTGTGAATTTTTTACATACTCTTCATACATTATTATATCCTTAATAACAATCACGTTCAACGACAACTTGGAGGACGAAGCTTTAATTTCAACTTTCACGAACACAAAATTATCTCCCATTATATCACCATATACCATGTTAATAAAAGTATATTAAATGATGTTAAAATTATTTATTTCATAATAGATAAATTTAGGCGATCATAAATATATATGAATGATTCATAACACATAGGCGATCCACCATGCCAAATTTCAAAAATATTATAAATCACATCATTCCAATTTGTATCAATTAAAACTAAAAACATAAATTACTAATCAAATGCACATTCACTCAAAATAACAAACATGGACCATTAATACCAACATAATCATGTAAAAATAAACTTTCAATTTTGGAGATATTTGATTAGGAATTTTAAAGCTAAGAATAGTTTTTGACTGCGAAGCAGGTTCATCAAATGCAATAGTTGCCAAAATAATTGAGTTTGAATTATGTTGTACGATATGTTGAGATATTATTATTTTTCAATTGGGTGTTAACATTATCTAGAAAATAGATTACCTTTCTTCAATCCCGATGAAGCAGTAGAAACTTTAATAGGAGCACAGGTAAAAATTATAAATTTATAGTGAAATTGGTAGTCCCTGTACAAAAGTCTTCGACCTTCTTGAAGATATTAGAGTAAAAACCAGATATTTGCCCATGATTGAATCTAAAATCAGATATAAAAATCAACCAAGAAGAAGAACAAATGGAAGGAGAAATAAAAGCTCCATAGTGATGGAACAAATGCATTCAAAGAATTTGATTCTTCGTAAATTTTCTATGACGGTCCAAAAATCTCTTTTTCTCTCGATTCAGTTCTTTTGGTGAGGTCCTCGAGCATCTTCATAATAGCGGGTTCTTTTGCTCGATCTCTCCAGTACCTACTCGACTCGATGAGCCGTTTCCAGTGTTGTTGTGCTTGGGGTTTTTGGTGGCCGCGATCCAAATTAGTGCGGACCGCGTGCCCGAGGTTCAGAGAATGCTATAAGTGTTGATTTCCTCTGTGCGGACCGCGTGCATTTCTGTGCGGTCCGCGTTGACCTTATGTGGCCGCACAACAAAACAGTGCGGTCAGCGTGGGTCAACAGAGTCTGTTTGTGGGGTGCTTGACCTGTGCGGACCGCGTGGCAAAAGTGTGCGGTCCGCATTGACCTCACGCGGCCGCGAGACAAAACAGTGCGGTCCGCGTGGGTCATCTTCAGAGGATACCACTGGGTGTTGTTTAGCCAGTGCGGACCGCGTGTCAAAAGTGTGCGGTCCGCATGGCTCCTGTTCTTCACTGTGCTTGTTTTACTTATAATATTCTGTCATTGTATATTGCTCAATTGCTTCGACTAACCAATATAGATTGTATTTTTGCAGGCAATGAAGAAAATGTTAGCACAACTTGGGGGTAAACAACCCGGGAGGGGTGGACCCTCCTAAGGGGGCAAAGGCAAACGGATAGTTACTCACCCCAGAGGCCCGAGAAAATATAAAGAAAACCCGAAAGATCATTCGGGAAGCTGACAGAGCGGCCTCTCATTCCACGGGGAGGAGTGACTACGTTCCTTCAAGGAGTATCACATCAAAGTCTGCCCACTCCCACATAGAAGTCTCAGTACCACTTGTGAGCACATGATTTTTGCACCGAGCAAACAATTCCAAAATTAAAATAGATATATTTTTTGAGTGCAATTACATGCCTTGTTTGAAATTGAATGCATTTTATGTGTTTGAATAATTAGAAATTAAAAGAAAAATTAAAAATAGGCTAGGTAATTAATTTGGTAGTTTAATTAGTTAGATTTTAAGTAAAACTAAAAATAGTTTAAGTAGTAGAAATTAGGAAAAATAACAGAAAAATCGCAAAAAATACTAGAAAATTAGAGTAAGTAGTAAATTAGGTTTTATAATTTTCCATAAAAGAAAAAAAAAGTATAAAAGAAATACATAAAAATAATAATAAAATCAGAAAATTACAAAATTAGTTTGTGGGTAATGAGTTTGGGCCAATTGAATGGAATTGAAAGGCCCAGACATATTGGCCCAAGGTAATATCCGGTCCAGGCCTTCCAGGAGTTGATCTCAACCGTTCATCAAATTTAATCCAACGGTTCAAGGTCAATCTCACAGTATCTAATAGATTGAGTGGTGAGATTCATCTCTCACCGTTCGATTAGTTTGAATCCAACGGCCTTAAATAATTGGCCGAGTTATTTAGTTAATTAAAATGATAGGATTTGATCCCAGCGGTCGATTTGGATTAATCTAACGATCAAAGACCTTGGCTTCATAAGGCTCAAAACGGTGTCGTTTGAGTAACGCGCACCAGAGCCGTCGATCTCCCTTCATTGGACGGTCGAGATTACCTAAGACGGTCGACCTATAAAAGGGCTTTGTCTGAACGATTTCGCCATTTACACAAACCCTAGAGAACTCAGCCGCCCTTTTACCTCCTTTCTCTTCTCCCTCGTCGTAACCGTCTTCACAAAGAAAACCCTAGATCGCCATGGCGGCCACCACCCTCCACGGTGGTCGCCGGCTATATCCCACACCCCAGAACCTTCATCTTTCTCTTCCTCACCATAAACTCACCCAAACACCAGAAAGAACCATGAGAAACCCTGTTCTTCAAGTCCCGGTCACCGGAACTTACCGCCGGTGACCACCAAAGTATGAATCTCACCTCAAAACCAATGCCAATCTATTCCCCTTCCTCTGATCTACACCCCTATATCATTCACTCCCCTCGAATATGTCCCAGCCGTCTCGAATATTCCAGAGAAGGTCGTCGGAACCCTAACTCCGGCGACCCCCAAACTTAAAACACCCAAAGGTCTCGTCTTTTACCATCCCCTAACACTCCTTACAACTCAAAATCCCAAAAGGCTCCCCCTTTGAGCCCAAAAGAAAGACCAGAAAAGAAAAATTAAAAAAAAAGGAATAAGGGAAAAGAACCAAAGGGAAAAGTCTGGAAGTCGGAAAAAGAGAGTGAAAAGAGAGTGAAAAGAGAGAAATAGGAAGCTCGGGGGACAGGCCCCGCTAAGCTAAGTGCCCCCTTCCTGTTTTTGTTATTTTGCTTTTATTTGTTTGCTTGATCTATGTTTTGCATGTTTCTATATGTTTCCTCTGATCGTATGCTTCGCATGTTAGGCATAGATTTTTTATCTTGGCTTCTTCTCTGTCTTCTGTTTCACGCCTTTTTGCTTATTGTCTCTGTTTTAGTATGTTTTAACCCGTTCATGATGTGGTTTTTGTTTGTTATGACCTAATCTCATGTTTCTGTAGTTCATTCTTTTGTGTCACTTGTCTCTATTGGCTTTTAATATATCTTTCGTATTTCTTATTAGTCTTCATATGTTAGTTTTAGAATCTTTCTACTTATCTTTTGTTTCTTTTCTTTTTCTGATTCATCTTCACTTGTTTCACATCTTGTATATTCTTGTATGTTTCTTTGTGACCACCTCATGTCCTTGACCTGTTCATCTTCCATATCAATCTCTGGGTTACTCACTGTTGTGATTCGAAAAGCCTGTTAGTGCTAGAGTTTCTCTTTGTTGTTTTGGTTTTTGACTTGTTTCCTCTATTCTATCTATCATGACCCTTTCTTCTGAATTCAAAGATCTTGCCTTTACTATTGTTGATCTTTGTTTTATCTCTCGTCTCTTATGTGTTTATTCCTTTGTCTGTGTGATCAAGGTTGTGTTTTACTTCTAATAGGTTAAAGTGGCTTTGATTCCCTTCTTCTCTTCATTTTTAAGTCATATAGTCTGATCTGTTTTGACTCTCATAGCATAAATTCTATTATATTGTCATACATGCTCGGATATCTTCTCATCTTCACATTGAATCACTTTTGTGCATTCTTCACTTTTTGTCTATAAGTGTCTCTGTCTTTGTCCTCTGTTAGTATTAGGCCTTTTCTTCTTGATCGATATTAGATAACTTCTTTAGTCTGAATGATTTTTCTTCTCTGTTTAATCTCATGTTTTGTTTCAAGGTTAGGATTAGCTGTTAGTCCTATGCTTTCCATGTCCTATTTGCTTAAGCATGATTCTAGGTTTAGTACTTGAAAGTGGACTGTGACTATCATTCTTACATTGTTCTGCCAAGGTCCATTGCTCTCCTTATTAAAATAAGTCATGTTTCATTTCTTGTTGACTGTTTTGTGAGAATTTAGTGTCTATATGTTGGTGCCCATGAATCTTGAGTATATTGGAGTCTCTCAGTGAGTCATTTAACATAAGTTGTTTCTAATTAGTTCTGTTCAATGATTAATTGATATCTTTGCTATATGAACCTGAGCAATGTGAGTTGATTAGTTGAGATTCAACATTATCAAATCCCTTTTTCTGAATTTTAATTAGTTGATAAACACTGTTGGGTTTTCATATGGTTATGGGTGCAATTACATGTTGAAATGGCTAAATCTGCAATAGTTCCATGTTAGTTGAACACTGTTTAGGGCCTATCCTACTCTAGGTGAATTGGGTATAGCTGTTAGTGCTAGGTCTCATTAAGTGGTTAGTTTTTAAATAGGTATTAACTAAAAAAAGAATAAAATAGGCTATAAATTAAATAATTGGCTTAAGAATGGTCAACCTTGCAAAAGGTTAACCTATTCTATAAGGCCCTAACACA
The DNA here is from genome assembly GCA_032618575.1 of Nicotiana noctiflora. Lineage (NCBI taxonomy): Eukaryota > Viridiplantae > Streptophyta > Magnoliopsida > Solanales > Solanaceae > Nicotiana > Nicotiana noctiflora. The sequence goes on from JASVEL010007624.1 coordinate 83,742, forward strand.
CAGCCCACTTTTTAAAGTGGCTGGTTGTGCAAAAGGGTTATGTCTGCAAATGCAGACTGGCCCAGGCTCTATATTGAGTCCTGAACACAAAGTGGCCAAACCTGTAAAGGTTTTGGGCCCAGCTGTTCAGTATTTGGCTTTGATAGCCCAAGCTAAGTCTCAACTTGAGACTGGCTAGTTCTTAAATAGTTAATCTCGATAATAACACAGGCTAGTCCTGCAATTGGCTTTAATTTGTAATAACTTAGTCTTAATTAACTGGAACTAATTAAAAGTGGCTAAAATTGAAATAGTTTCTTAAAATAGAAGTGGCCAGCCCTTAAATACTAATGCCAGGGCTGGCTATTAGTTAAATAGGTGCAAAAGATGCTGAGATTTAACCTAGGTAAGCTGTGTAAATAAGCAGTGCCCTTAAGGGCATAATTGGGTATTAAAAAGGTGAAATAGTAAATAGTTAGAACTTAGGAGGGTAATTGAGACACTTATGCTCCTGATTTCTGCAATTTTGCAGAGATTTAAGGGTATAATGGTCTCCTAAAAATGGGAAATCTGTAAAAATCTCAAACCCTTAGGGATACATTGGTAAAAACCCATAAAAAGGAATCTTTAGAACCTTCCAGCACATGCTGGAAGGATTTCTGGTAACTGAAATGGGGGCTTAAGTGTACAGTGGGTAATTTTAGAGGGGGAGAAATGGGATAAAATCCCATAACTTTCTCCCAAAGTTTCAGCCTTGGGTTAGCTATAAATACACCCCAAAAAGGGCTGAAAGTGGGGTTCAGAATTGAAAAAGAATCTGAGATACATCTGGGTTCCAATTCTAAGCAGTTCTGAAATATATCTAGCCTGATTAAATATAAAGTTTCAGAGAGTAAAATAGCAATAGAACAGTAGACTTCACGATTTTGTTGAGCAAAAACTTGTTGGTTCTCTTCTGATTTTGAGGTTTTCTGCTCGAATCTGGGTCTGGATTTCTGTCTTGATTCCACTGGTTTTCCTGCTTATTGATTGCTATTTGGTCTCATTCGTTTGACACTTCATTCTCCTGTTGCATTGGCTGTTTGGATTTGCTGTGGTTATTGCTTACTCCTTCTCCCTTAGAACTCATTGGCTACCATTTTGCTGAACCAGGTACATTCCCTTGTTCAACTGAAGATGTAATTATTAAAGCTCAAACAATGGAATGAAGTTCAGGATGTTGAAATTAACTGTTCTACTGTAGTTCAATTTATCTCTTTGATTGATAGTTTAGTGTAGTTTAGATCTAAATGTCATGTAGTGAAGCATGTAGTAGAATGAAAACAGAAACAAAAATATGTAATAGCTAGTGGTATAGTAGTAGTATAGTAGTAGTAGTATATCACGCCTAATTCAAACAGATAAAACATAAGTAAACAAATCATGATTTAAATTAGCTAATAACTACTGTTTCATAGAGAATGTCGTGAATCAACATAATTTAGCTAATGTAATAGATCTACATTTGAACATGGAATAGCAAACGTTAGATAGTGATTTGTTCATAATCGAATTGATAATCTAATAAGTGAGGTAAGCCGTATTAAAAATCAGTGGTTTAATTATGATAAAGTCTTTGAGCCATTTAGATGAAAGTATTTGAGTTATAACCATGAATGTTTGGGACTGTTTAAACTATGATCATGTAATTAGCTTATTTGGAAATCAATAATTGGGTAGTGAAATAGCTCGATTAGAATCGGATTTGTGATAGGTCTAGTTCACAACGAAACTTGTATATAATCTCAACCCTGTTTACAATCTTGCTTTAATAATCTGTAGGTAATTAGTTTAACTGTTCTTCAAGCCTCTTATATAATCCAAACCGTCTTTCTCAGATTTAGTACTGACCTCAAATAAAAAGTATAAAAAGAAGAAGAAGCAATCTGTTAGTTCTAGTTTGTAGTCTGATAAATTGATGTACTGGCTTCCCTTTACTGAATAAATAAAAGTGACGTGATTTCATTTCCAATTCTGAGTATTTGTTCCTTTATGAAATCTGTATCATGTCTTCTGTTATTACAATCTGGTTTGGGCCCTATGTATAGCGTGGGCCTGAACTACCCTACGAAATTGTTTGGTTCATTGATCGATAGCCTGAAGACTGCCTGGGCTTTAAGGCCTGGGCTGACGCTGATCCAGTTAAGCGAAATGAAGAGATCAGGCCCAACAAAAATTCGAAAGGGGCCTGGAACACTTATTGGTGAATGCGCTTAAGGCAAGAACAAATATAGAAAACTTAGCCAAATATTAGTATCCTTTAATAAAAATTGGGATGAGCCTCGCCCGAATAACAAACACCGGGGCCCCCTATTTAGTAAAAGAATAACATAATGGAACCGGAGAGGCTAATAGCGAATTCCATAGCCTCTCCCAAAGTTAAAAGCCGATATAGACTATTTTAGGGCACGATTTTAATATACCTTCCTATGAATGAGTGTGCACGTGGTGTGACTCAAATCCTAATCTCGGTAAAGCTGAAATACACCAAAAGTCATAGGCGTACTGGTTGCGGTATGACTCGAGGCGTGTTTTCGCGATACCGCAAATTCCTAAAAAATGATATTTAACGTAAAAGCACATTACGTTGTTAAAAATTTATAATTGAGTCAAACAAAAGTCAAGAATGACAGTGGAGCGACCGTGCTAAAACCACGGAATCCGGGAGTGCCTAACACCTTCTCCCGGGTTAACAGAGTTCCTTATCCGGACCTCTGCTTCGCAGACATTTAAAGAGTCAAAATTCCTCGGATTCGGGATTAACCGGTGACTTGGGACACCATTGTCATTCCCAAGTGGCGACTCTGATTAATCTCTAATAAAATCCCGAACCGATTGTCCTTTAATTGGAAAAACTCCTTCCCTTACGTTATTTTATCCGTCTTGGGTAATTGAGCGTCGGGGTATACCCTACAAAGTGTATTTATACGCTTAAAGTGTTTGGGGGTAGTAAAAAGGGAGGTGTGACACCACTCATGCCATCCTCATTTCCAGAGGGAGATCAACCCACAGAGGCTACTTCCAAGGCCACTTCCAAGGCCACCTCCAAGCAAGTCAATGTAGTCTCGGACTCGTCTGATGAGTCTCGAGCTGAAAAACAAAACAGTGATGATGAGTACTCTACTTTTCCCACAGCTTCATTATCAGGGAAGAGTGGAGGCTAGGGTAAGGGAGGTGAGCCACAGGTTGGGGAGATAGAGAGAACTAGGGATCCCAATGTGTGGGCGGATAGGTTTGTTAGTCAACAAGCATGGCACAAGTTCCGAGAGTGGTGGCCAAAGAGAAGATTGATCCCAGAGCGGAGGTTTATAGATGTGGACCTGCTCCCGCACAACCCTCACGTGCAAGCACAGTTTCATACGAGAGAGGGTTAGGGTTTCTTTAAAGAGCGGGTTGAGAATGCTAATGAACATATGGTGAAGGAGTTCTACGTCAATATTCACCATCTAGTCCGGGACTCCACTGCCACAAAAGTTAGGGACCAAATTGTGTTGTTTGATGGGAAGTCGCTAAATGAGTTTTTGGGGTTTGCCGAGGAAGATGAATCTTAGTATCTTGAGAAGTTAGCCCAGAAGGAGGAGGCCCGACCGTGGTTAGCAGAGGTGCTAGCGGCTCCCGGAACTGTTCCGGTGTTGCTTAAAGCACAAGAGAAGATCTATAGGAACACCCTTAGCTTCGAGGCGAAAGGGTGGTTGACTTTTGTCTGCAACCGGCTGGATCCCACTACTCATGACTATTCTGTGCCGATTGATAGAGCGGTGTTGGTAGCGTCGATCATGGCAGACTTCCCAATGAATGTGGGAAATATCATGTACCGAGTCATCTTAAAGGTGGCCAATGAGACCAAGACGAACTACCCCTTCCCCAACACATTGACTATGTACTTCAGAGCGTTGAAAGTGAAGAAGAAAAAGTTTGATGTTCTGGTGCCTCCGGCGGGGGCGTACTCGTGGTATGATCAAAAGGGTCCGGATAACCCTAAGGCGGCCAAAAAGGGTCAAGCCACCACCTCCACCACAACTGGCCAGTCTGAGGAGCCAGCTGTCACCACTACAGAGCAGGCTACTCCACTCCCTCCTGGTCCATCTGCAGCACCCTCCTCTTCTACAGCTGATCCGGAGATTCCAGTCTCTAAGACACACTGGTTCACGGCCAACCAGCTGCCTTACATTTTGACCAGTCTGAACAACTGGATGTTAGCTACGACATCCAAGTTGTCTACCTTGACGACAGTGGTTCAGTCCCACAGTGCACCTGTGACGGTAGAGGTCCTAGCTTCTATTGAGGATACACTGAAGAAAATCCTGGACAACCAGGAAAAGATGATGAAGAAGTAGGATAGCTTAGCTGAGGCAGTTGATTCACATAGCAAGGCACTCAAAAGCCTTGCTAGGGAGCACAGGAAGCTGAGGAAGACCAAGGCCTCAACAGAGTCAGTTGTTGCTATTAAGGAGCAGGTGGACAAACTGGTAGCTGACCAGTTTCCCCTTAATCTCCTATTTGGTGAGCCATCCATAGAGCCACAGCCGGAGCAGCCGCAGGAGGAGCTTAGGCCACGGAAGAAGAGGAAGCTCCCCAAGATGATGCAGCCATTCAGCTGACTGATCCACATGAGACTTACTCCAGACAACCACATGATATACCAGATCAAGAGCCTGTCCAGGTCCAGGTCCAGGGCCCACTAGAAGAGCAGCAGACTATAGGGGACCGGTCCGAGGTCCCCGAGCATAGAGAGGACCCAGGGAGCACACATGTTGATCAGGCTTGAGGGGCCATCTATATCCTTTATCTTTGTTCTTTATTTGATAGTTAGCATTGGGGACAATGCTAGCTTTTATTCGTGGGGGTGTGCCCTACTTTTTGACTTTTGGATTGTATATATTTGACTACTTTAAGTACATTCGTAGATGTAGTATATGTATATATTTTTTTAACGCTTTGATCTACTTTAGTTTCATTTTTGAACATTCTTTTGATTATATATATGGATCCATCTTTGTTCATAGTTCATTTGCTTTTTCATCGTTTGGTTGTTCTCGTAGAATCATTAGTTTTTGTTTTAAAGCTTTCAATAAACCCTTGGTGTTCTTAATGCCACGGTTCTTTCCAAGGGTAAAGTATTGTGTGAACCGGGTGGCTCTTCCCTATGATAGATAGCGTGACAACTTTCATAAGGGTTGAGTCAGTTTTTTTCTTTTTATTCTTATTTTTCAAACTTTTTTGTTGGATAAGGGTACCTCGGGCGAACTTCACTTGGGCCTAGCACATTTGTCTCCGATCTTATGGTCAAAGACATCAAGTTGTGTCTAGATTGGTGAAAGTTGTGGCCTTGAGAGTCTTGTGTTGATCGAACAACCATCGATTGGTCATATGGACCAAAGTGTGCTCAAATCTATTCCGAGGTTGTTGTGGGCTTTTGACTCCATGTCTTGGTGATCTCTGAGTGTAAGTGTGGTGAGAAAGTAGAATTGTGAGCCCAAGCACCGTACCGATGGTCTAGAACTCGCCCCGAATGTTTGTTGAGGCGAAATCCTAGGTGAAACTTGACTTGAGAAGTGAATGTAGGCCACCTTTGATCTAAATGAACATATCATGAATCACTCCTTCCAACCTACCAATAAATGAATCCCTAGTCACCCCTTTTGAGCCTAAAACCTTATTTCTTCATAAACTAAAGTGCAAGCCTATACCCAATTTAAACCTTCTTTTGGCACCCAAAGACCTTCCCTTAAAGTGATTGCAAAAGCATAAGTTTGGGGGAGGAAAGACAAGATATAAACAAGGAAGGCACCAAAGTGGCAAAAAGGCACAAATGCAATAAGAAAAGGAAAAGGCATGAAGAAAAAGGAAACGAAGAGAAAAACAAGCGAGAAATTGAAAAGACCCAAAATGGGGGACCATAAAGAGTTGATAAGTGAAAAAAGGAATAAGGAAAAATGAAATTGAATTGATCAAAGAAGAAGTGCCAATTGCAAAATGGAAGAGTGCCACGGTGCCTCTCTTTCACCCCTTAAAAGAGGAGATGCCAAAAAGAGTCAAAAAGGTGTTCCATGAATGAATCAAAAGAAACGCTTTAGGGAAGGTTGAACCACTAAGAACCAAAGTCTTACCCTACTCAAAAAGCTTTCACAATGACTCCCGAAAAGTCCTATATGATCTCAAGTCGAGAAGAGCCTACATTAGTGGATACTTACATAAAGGGCAAGCCTATGGTACCTAGTGTCGGGCTTACGGTCTCTTTTTTGAGAGCGTGAGTGTGAAATTCTCCACATTGATATTGAGTGTAAATACCTTAAAAGGTGAGATGCACTTGGGGAGAGCCGAAGGTGTGTGAGCGTGGGGTCCACAATAACCAAAGTGCTTGAGAAAGGCTCCTTGATGGATCGAGTCAACCCTCGAAGCTCTTGTGTCACACTTGAACCAAAATGCTTAAAAGTTTTCAAAAAGGTGTCAATGATACATTTGCATTAGGGGCAATTGTTAGTCCCAATTGATGTTTGTGAGGTTACCCCCGGACAAATAGGGGTGAATTGGTGTCTTTTCTCTGAAGGTCAGGTCTTAGTTTTGATTTACTTGAGGACAAGGAAAGGTTTAAGTTTGGGGGAGTTGATAACTAGGAATTTTGCATGATTTGAACCCCATCTTAGCTTTGTGCATAAAATGTGATTAAGTGGCTCTGAATTACTTACAAGTGCGCTAATTTGCAGGTTTGCGCGAATAGATGATGAATACCATCAAAGCGGCTCAAAAAGGAGTGAAACCGGCAAAGTGCCAACAAAATGATGAAGGACTTCAAGGAAGCCTGTGCGGACCGCACTATTTTGGTGTGCGACCGCACAGGCTGGTTCAGAGACTCAGAAGATTCAAACATAACCTGCGCGGACCGCACTTATTTGGTGTGCGGCCGCGCATGTGAACATCAGAGAAGCCCCAAATGCAGACAAGACCCACGCGGACCGCATCCAAAACTATGCAGTCTGCGTCACTGTGCTCACGCAGCCGCATGCCATATCAGTGCGGCCCGCGTGGATAAGAGATCAGAGGCTATGCAAGCAGAGGATTTGTACAGTGCGGCCGCATGTCAAATGTATGCGGTCCGCGTCATTGTTCCCACGCGGCCGCATGACAAGAGTGTGCGGTTCGCGTGCTTGTTCCAGTAGAGGACCTTCAGCAACCCAGTTGCCCTACGCTGCCGCACGACAAAAGTGTGCAGTCCGCGTGAGTCCCGTAGGGGCATTTTTGTCCAAAATTTTCAGGGTAGTATAAATAGCTTCGTTTTCTTTTTTAGGTCAGAATATACGATACACTGTAGCGGCAGAGCTCGTGAGGAACCTTTACACGCATATTTTAGGCAATTTTGTACTAGTTTGACTTTGAATTTTATTTCCCATTAATTATTATGCCAATTTTAGCTTTAATTTCTTCTTCTTCTTCAATTTCTATGTCTAGCTAAACCCATAGCTAGGGTTGTAGCCCAACCCTAGTGTGGGTAATTGATGGGTTAGAATATTAAATGCAAGGATGATTGTGGGTAATTGGTTTCGGGTTGAATGAATGTATTTAATTTGGATTTTGTGGTTGCAAACATGAAGTCTATATTTGTAGGTTTGGTCTCTACTTGAGAAAGAGGGTCTAAAACCTCTCATTCAATCCTAACAAGAACTTGGGATGGACCCTTGAGAAAGGTAGTCCCAAGTAACGAGTATAAACCTCGAGAGAGTAATTACCCAACTTGAGCCTAAAGTTGCTTGGGCAAATTAGCCTACCCAAATTGGTCTCGAGAGAGTCAATTGGGCAAAATTGTTCTCTCTACCGAGTGGTGTGAGAATGAAAGTATAGAGCAACGGCTATCCAAATATCCCATGTATCATCTTCGCATTGAATTTCCATAACCCGTTAGTTATTCCACCTAGGCATAAGCTACTTCCCTAGTCCCCTTTATCCCATTAGAAAAATCATACTTAGAAATAGTCTTTAACATAATTTAGACAACTCAATAGTAGTAAACAAAATAGTTGATACTTTGAGAAAAACCAAAAATGTTAGAAGATAAACTAGAAGCCAAAACTCAATCCTAGTGCAATACAATTATTCACTCCAAAAATCTAACTCCCTGAGGAAATTGACCCCGTACCACTATACGGGTAAGAGTATTAGTGCTCACTCATACCTTTGGGTTGAGTTTGCCACGATCAATAACGTGTTATGAAATAACAGCAATTCAGTAACATATAAATAAGAAGCGAAGATAGAAAGAACGAAGATTGTGTGCTTTTACCCATCTGTTACAAAGCCTTTATATAAGCGTGAAAAGTAAAAATCACTATTGTAAAATAACGAGGGGAATTGCTATTATGGAACTTAGCATGGGTAGCCATATCTACAATTTTTGAACAATATGTAACTTGTTATATTAATTTTTGATTTTTGAAACATTACCCTTTTTTATAACACCGATGAGATACAAATTTAGAGCCGACATATAAGCAGGTGAGTTTTTGGCCAATGTTATCCCTCATCTATGAGGGTATGTCAATTTTGGTCCCTCAAATATAACTCAGAGCATATTTAGTCCCTTAAGTATGCTAAAGTGAAGAATCTTTAGTTTGATTGACACAACGTGTTAAAAAACTAACGGTGTTACCCAACTTTAATTGATGAAGTAAATCTTCTACTCTAAAGCAAAACGTTTTCTCTCCTTTCATTGGATAACACAAATTATTACTTTAATTTCTTATTTTTAGATAATATCTTCTAACATTTTGACCTTGAAAATATCCCTTTTTGTGCTAGTTTTCAATGCGAAAATGACATTGTATAGCCACTATAAAAATATTTGCCGAAAAAATATATAAAATTTGTATTATTTTTGTTGTATGTATATACATTTCGTATGTTAATATACAAAAGTTATACAAATTTTTAAAAGCAATAATACAACCTGGTTATTCGTTTGCTTCAATAATATACCTACAAGTGATCCCGACAGCTCTATTTTTTTTTCAGATTTTAATTTTCTTTTTGGAAAAATTAATCCGATATTTTTAAATGTAAATATATATATAAAAAAATATAATTTTTATATATTTTTCGTCTATTATTTTTATAGCGGCTATACAGTGTCATTTTCTCATTGAAAACTAGCACAAAAATGGGATATTTGCAAGGTCAAAATTTTAGAAGGCATTATCTAAAAATGTGGAATGAAAGTGTTATCCAATAAAAGGAGAAGAAACTGTTTGCTTTAGAGCAGAATATTTGCCTCATGAATCATAGTTGGATAACACCGTTAATTTTTGAACATATCGTGTCAATGAGACTAAATACGCTCCACTTTAGCATACTTAAAAGAATAAATATGCTCATAGTTATATTTGAGAGACCAAAATAGACAATATTGGTCAAAAACTCTAGTGGAGCCCATATTATCATCAACAGAAATTCAAAAACAGTCAGATTTACAATTTGTCATTCAAAAATAGCCCAAGTTTAAAAAATAATCGAAAATTAGTCATTGTCATTTAAAGATAAATATGAACGAAAACAATGTTCAAAATTCAAAAAAATATTCCGGTATAATATACTGGAGTTCCAGCATCAGTATACTGGAACTTCAATATATTATACCAGAGTTAAAGTATATTATACTGAAACTCCACTATAATTTAATGGAGTTTCTGTATAATATACCAGTCCAACATAATATAGTGGAACTTTCTGCGTGTTGGAGTTCCAACATAATATGCTGGGAGTTCTACAAAGGTGCAATCTCTAGTATATTATGCTAGAACTTTCCGTGTTGCAGTAAAATAATGGCTATTTTTAATGACTTTGCAAATGCTAGCTATTTTTGAATGATTAGTCCGAAAAGTAGCTAGCTCGTGCTATTTTTACCTAAATTTTTTGGTTTTACCTTGTCATGGACTTCTATATGGGAGAAATTAAAAAATAGCAAGATTTACAAGTGGTCATTCAAAAATAGTCACAGTTTCAAAAGTCATCAAAATTTAGTCACTTTTCATGTAAAGATAAATCTGAACGAAAACACTATTCAAAATCCGAAAAATATTCCAGTATAATATACTAGAGTTCCAGTATAATATATTGGAACTCGATTATAATATATTGGAGCCATTAGAGTATATCGTTCTAGCATAATATGTTGGAAGTTCATATACATGTGCACCAAACTCCGGTATATTATGTTGCAACGGTCTTTGTTGCAGCAAAATAGTGGCTATTTTTTAACGACTTGGTAAATATTGACTATTTTTTAATAACCATTCCGAAAATTGGCTAGTCGGTGCTATTTTAACCTTCTATATCTTTTTTGTAAAGGGCCACTTAACTAAGTCTTCATTTGTTTGCACTTAATGGATATCTGAATCTTAATAATTCAAATCTCAGATATTACGTGCGTTTGTTTTTCAAGTCCGAGTCTTAATTATTCAAATATTAATAATTAAGCGTGTTTATTTATTTACTTCACAATCAATTAATGAATCTAAATAAGTTCGTATGATTATGATGTATAAGGGAGACTTAATTTTATTAAAATGTTATCACATATTCATTATTAACTGGCGCCACCACCTACCATTATCAATTAACACCATGCCACCACCACAACCACCATACTCAACCACCACTACCACCACGCCATCATTATCCTCAATCATAGCCGCCACCATTATCGACCATCACCACCCACTATCCCTACCACTCCCACTAACATCATTCTCGCCCACAATCAACACTAAGCTACCTCAACTATAAAAAATGACCACCCCATCACTATCAACAACCACATCCGGTACTACCACTCATTATAACATACCACCACCCACCCACCACCACCTACCACCTTCCTCAGTCATAACTACTACCACCACCCGACATTGTTAACTATCACCACCACCACCACCATCCTCAATCATAATCGTCGCCAATACCAACCACTACTAGCTACTAGCATAAACCGCCATCACCAACCAAAACTACTACCAACCACCGCCTCTAATCGGTATTCATGCCTTAGCTATCACCACCAATAACTATCATATTTTTTAAAATAACTATATATTTTAGTGATATAATATGAAATTAGTTAGTATTTAATTTAAATTTTATATTTAGTAATTACTAAAAATAAGTTTTATACATTCTAAAAAATTAAATAGTCTTAATTATTTAATATTTAGATCTTAATACATATCTTATATATATATTGAGAAGTGTATTCAAATTTTAAATTTCTTAATCTTAATAACCATCTTCATATTCAAATTAGTATTTAGATTCACCTCCTAATCTTAAAAAATAAAATAAAATGAGGCCTAACTTTTGTGTTCCTCAGCTTAACTATTTTTTCAGTTGAAGATGCGAATCGAAAGAAAAGCGACATGAAGCGGAGGAATTTCCGAAAGAGAAGTATAGCGGAAGACGGGGAAGAGGATTCAGCAACTAAGAATAACGACGTGTCCGACGACGAGCAAGAAAGGAGGTGAGTACTGTTCACTCTTCATTAGGTTTTCACATCAATATAGTTTAGGGTTTTTCAATTTTAAGGTGTTGCGCCCAAGCAGGTTGGCTTTAGAGGAAGTGAAGTTTCTCCAAAAACAAAGAGAGAGGAAGCTAGGAATCCCAGCTGTTTCCTCCTCTACAGCACAAGTTGCACAAGGCGGCAGTGGCGGCGTCGCTAGTAATAACAGTGCAGGTGGTTTGGTTAGGAAGGTGAACGATAAGGGTGAAGGAGATGTGGAGAAAGATGAGTTGGTACTGCAAGATACATTTGCTCAGGAAACTGCCGTGTTGGAAGAAGACCCCAACATGTAATTCCCATCCCTCTCCAATGTCTATCATTGAAATGGCTGCTGAATCTTTCAACCTTCACGTGTAATCAATTGCCCTAATGTTGTTGAATGCCTGTGGTCAGTGGCTGATGTTGCTGCTAAGAATTTTAAGAAGAATTAAGCTAAATAGCCGCCCACCCACACAACTAAAAATAGCTGGCGGATGTTATATGTGTTTAATCTTGTATAATCAGTATGTGTATAATTAGTATATGATCTATGTATACCAGCTAAGAAAAGTAGACAGTGAATCTGCCTGGTTATTTGAGTAAATATCCTGAATTTTGAAAGTATAGCGAGTTTAGGCTAAGAATTTTAAAGGTTAAACCCATCAAGTAAATGCTTGGACCCACCTCTGCCTATGGCATTGCATTAGATTGATTGTTTCCTGTTTGTACAACAACAACAACCCAGTATATTCCCACAAAGTGGGGTCTGGGGAGGGTTATATGTAGGCAGACCTTACCTCTACCCAAGAGGGTAGAGAGACTGTTTCCAATCGACCCTCGGCGCAGGGAAAAGAAAAGAAAACAAAAATAAAAACAAAAACAGCATTAGTTACACCAGCATACTGCGCATAAATAATTAACTAACTATAAGAGACATATGTACCATAAATAAATCGGCATGCAATAATATTGAAACAGTAGCTACCAGAAATGACTACCATAAGACAACACTACCATAAGAGAACGCAAAATAAATCGGCTGTTTCCTCTTTGTAGTTTTTTAATTTCTTCCAAACAATTGTTGCCTTCATCGTAATACGACTTAATCGCAGTAACTATCTCTGTAAGCAGTATATGGTAGTGCGGTGAACTATTCTTGCTTATCAATTGGAATCTGTCTTCTCCTTTGCATATGGAGCCTAAAATGATACTATTAGGCTAGAGATGTCAAGAAATATCTTAATATTTTTGCTATTCAAATTCCTTGACATGGTTACTACCAGGTGAGTGCAACATTATTAGAGGTGTAACTGAAGGTAAAGTAGGTACCACTTTTGAGTTTTTATATCATTAGTAAATACATGCTTTGGTGATCTATGCAGTGACGTTGATAAACGCCCTGCAAAGGCCGTATCTTTGCTCGGAACAGTGGAAGAAGATTGACTCCCTAGTTTACCTGTGTTTCAGATCACTGCCCTTTGCGTAACCCCTTTTGATTTTGCTAGTGGACGAAACCCTCTTAGAATATCACATTTTGGGAGAGATATCCTAGCTTCTCCATTACACTCATTAATGCTTGGAAGGTGTGGTCACTGGTAATCCACACAGCAATCGTTGCAAAAAGCAGCAATAGCGCAAAGCAGATCTCAAAAGTTCTAATAAGATGCATATTGGTCATGTGCCTACCAAGTCCAACAACTTAAGCAGCAATTATATGTACTCTCATTCATAACAACTTTTCTTTTAATACAACAGCAAAAGGAGATTAAATGCATGGAATGCTGATACAACATTTCTCTTTCGAAAGTTGGCGCATCATCAGTGTTGTCAAAGCCTCGATTAAGCCATGAACTTAGGTGCAAAACAGGTTAAGAGGGTGTTTGGATTGGCTTTTAAGATGGTCAAATCAGCTTTTAAGCTCTTTTTAGCTAGTTTTAGTGTTTGGCAAATTCAAAAAGTGCTTAAAATAAGTTTAAAACTGCTTAAAACAAGCCAAAAGCAATAAGTTGGGCAATACCAACTTACTGGTTTTTGGCTTAAAAGCTATTTCTGCTGAAAAGCTACTTTTTTTAAGCCAATCCAAACGGGCTCTAAGTGCTTCGCCTTACTTAGGTTGCGGTTCAGTTCATGTACCAAGACAATAAGGAGTTTGTCTCAACCCATAGGCTTTGTCTTGAAGATGGGAACAATAACAATTATTATGTCACTTAATTTTGCTTTTCCTTTATCATATAATTGTTGTTGTGTTCAGAATTCACCTGCGCCTTCTTTCATTCATGCCTACACTTTATTTGCGCTTTGCAATTTATGCCCCGAAAACATCAGTGACATTTTTTCTTCGCTACATACTGTGATAACACTGCTCAGCATATAGCTTAAAACAACCTTATTTGCTGCCATTCTCTTGAAGTTAGGAAAGTTTTGCGAGGAGCCGAAATTGGACACACTCTTATTTCAGTGGTGATATTCATCATTTTTTTGATATAGTAATTATTTTATTGTTTGAAAAATGGAATTATCTGCATGTAACATGTATACAAAAGGTACAGAGGCCTGTAACATGTATACAAAAGGTACAGAGTCTGTTTATAAAAAACAATAGGTAGAGAATCTTGGACATAAACATGGTTTTACTTAAAAAGCTCCAGGTTCTCCAAAAATGTAGAAAATAACGTTATCAATTGCCTTTCTTAGTCACACAAACTACTAGTTGATGCCTTGGTTTACTTGTCTGAAGAATATATAATCATAATATGTCCTGTAAGGCAAGACAAAGCTTACAGTCATCCTATTGGTAGCTGACAAATTAGGTGTTTTTGGGCCGTTATGGTGCTTAGTTTTTTTATGAAGTAAGTGGTGTATTAAAAGCATCCAGAAGATGCACGAATTACGAAAAAGGAGATATCAGCTCCAGGGGAAGACAAAAACCTATCACTATATATTATGGAGCTGATAAAATCCAAAAGGTGATCAGGGTTATACACTGGGGTATGATTAACCAACAAAACAATGAACCCAAACATCTAGCTTTGAGTTTGTGTTGAAATGCCATGAAAGCATCTATGATTCATTTCTGTCCATATGCACCCATAACTCATTTTCTAGCTGAAATATGAGAAAGCACTTGGGTTTAGTCATTAGTGGGGTTGAAGTTCTGGAATTTGGTTTCCATATGCTGGATAAACCACTTAAAATATTGTGAAAAGAAGGAACATATTTGATATTCCACAAATTACGGTACAAATTTCAGACCATGTCGGACTTTAATGTGAACATAACCTGTTTACTCTAAGTTCTTTGTGGGGTTGGGGAAGCTTGAGACTTGTTTATGAGTTTTTGATGGTGGGACTTGGTTATGAAATAGGCTTGGGTGAGAAAATGGCGGAATCATATTTTTGAATGGCAGACACATTTGAAAAAAGGAAGCTGTAGGAATACTACCTAGAATTACGTTCAAATAACTATATGGTGTCGGGGTGTATAGACCCGGTTGGAGCAGGGAATTAGATGTTAAAGAAAATGGCGGAATGATATTGTAGAATAAGCAGTCACATTTGGAAAAAGGAAGCTGTAGGAATACTACCTAGAATAACGTTCAAATAACTATATGGTGTTGGGGTGTAAAGAACCGGTTTGAGCAGGGAATTAGATGTTAAGCCATTACTCCTCTCGCTTGCATTGAAGCTACAGATAAGCCTAATAAGCTTCTAGTCTCCCTGTTGTTAGGAGGATTTTCTATAAACAATTAAGAAATCTATTACTCGACTTCTAAAACCAGTCAGAATCAAAGCAAGGAAGACAAAAAATACTAATGCATTAGGATCTCATGTACTGGATTGGTAGAAGCTTACTGTAAATTAGTTAGTTGTCACACATATGTCACAGCAAATACAAGTTTCTGACTATTCTAGTTTTTGGGTTTGCTACCAATCTAATATCAGAATCTGTGTTCAGCAATCATTTGGAAGTTGTAATATCAACAGAAAGTGGTGAATGCTCAGCTGCTTGGAGATGGCTTGCCAAAGAGAAAGTTGCACCAATACATTACTAAGTGACCAGCGTTCTAGATCCACTGCCCTTGATTATATCAAGCTTTATATTTTCTGTTTCTTTTACGTAATGTGCATCACATGTGTATGCGGAGATCTATCAAAAATAAAATAGGTTCAAGAAGACTATTTGAATGTTGTACATCTACTAGAGATTATTCATTCTATACTAGGTTTTTAAAGGAATCTAATCCTTTTATCGGTCCTGAAAATTTGATCATCTACATGTTTTAGCAACATATGTTTACTGCTTTCTTCCTTTTCTGCATTAAAATTTGGCAGGGTGAGATACATCGAGCAAGAGTTGGCCAAAAAAAGAGGCAAGAACGTTGATGTAGCTGATCAAGTTGAAAATGAAGTGAAACGTGCTGAGGATGAACTTTACAAAATTCCGGAGCATCTTAAAGTGAGTATAGTAGATTTTTAATAATTCTTGGCCCCATCAAAATTGCAAAGGAAATAGAAAAAGAAAACAGATTTTCTCCTGCCTTTTTGTTGGCCTAGTATAGTTATGTTACTGCCTAAGATAACTATATTTGCTTTTATCTATACAATAGAACCTATATTTGTTTCACTTTTGATTTTTATTAGGTTCATTTTATCTCTATTTATGTTCATGTATTCATCCAGATCCGACTATTTAATATTGCAGTTTTAATATACTCCAATTATGCCTCGTTTTCCGTTACAAATTTACAATCATGTTGCCATTTGGATTTAATAATCTGGCTTTTTCTGTAGTCACATAGTTGGCACACACAAAAGGCTGATATTTGGTAGACCATTACCCAATTTTTCTATTTTTGATAATAGTAATGGTTTTATTGATTACCAGTGTTCAAAATAGCGTGAAGCGAGAAAAAGTGACAACCCCCATTTCACGAAAAGCGAGAAGCGAGAAGCGAAGCGCCCGCTTTTTTGAAGTGAAGCGGAATTTAAAAAAAAATAAAAAAATAAATATGGCCTAGACAATACATGTAATTGTAAGCAAATGTTCAATACTTTGAATTAAAAAACTAAAGAGTAGCATCAATTAAAGCACAAAAAAGCATCCTATTCTTCAAGATTGTCAAGAGCAAGCATCAATGAAACCACAAAATGAGCATCCTATTCTTCTACAAGATTGTCAAACTCTTGTATTCCAGTATCATTATTGTATTGCTCGTCATCTTATTCAATTCCATCTTCTTCATCGACTTGGGACAAAGTAGAAGTTTGGGAAGAAATTTGGCCAGATTATGGGCAGAAACGGGGCAGAAAATTTCTAGAAAAAATTCGCCAGCATTTCTGCGCTATTTGGACGTTTAGAAAAAAAAAGAAAAAAGAAGAAGAAGAAGATTAGAAGAAGATGAAGATTGAATGAAAATAAAAACATACCTCTTGAGTCTTGAAAGTTGAAAGTTGTCCTTTTTTTGTTGTAATGTTGAAGAAGAAAGAAGAAAAACCCTAGCTTGATTGTTGTAATGTTGAAGAAAAAGAACCGAAGAAGAAGAAGAAAGACCTGCTGAACAGAATAGGCTTTTGGGTGTTTTAAGTGAAATAGACACGGGTAGGCTATTAAATTCAAGAAGCGACCGCTTCTAGCGCTTCTTCCGCTTCTATCGCTTCACGCTTTTAGGGCTGTAGCGCCCGCTTTATCGTACCTGCGCCGCTTCTAACACCGGAAGCGGCTGACCTTCCGCCTCGCTTCGCGTATCGCTTTAAGCGAGAAAGCGACCGCTTTCTTGAACACTGTTGATTACAAAGAGCAGAACCCTCATTGTCAGAGTATCACACCTTCTGTTTGTTGTCGATACTCTTGTTTTTTCATGTAGAGGCAATAGATCTAAAATATGTAACTATGTGCTTCCAACTCTTCCAGGCTGTCTAGTGACTAAGGATCAATTTTAAAGAAGGGGAAAATACATAAATTGCACCTTGAACTTGTCCCGAAAAGTTACATGCACACTCTAACTTTGTGAGCTTCCCTTTTACCCCTCAATTCTTGTTCAGAGTATAACTAATACCCCCTAAAGAGGTGATGTGTATAAGAAAGTGGTGGAATTCCACCGTCCTATACGTGTGTGAGAAGCAAAAGAAAAGAAAGTTCAAAACAAGTTAAATTGTACAAATGGCGTTTTCTAATAGGAGTTATTCAATTACTTACACTTAATTCGTTGTGGGCCCTCCTTTCTTTTACTTTTAATTTCTTATTTTTTCTTTTTCTTTTTTCTCTTTCTCTTTCTTTCTTTTCTCCGGAAATGGAAATCTCCACCAGCATGTATTGAGATATTCAAATAGCAAGAAATTCTTTTTACTGTTTTCATCTCTTGGATACAGGAGCTACATAGAGGGCTACTATGAAGCGGGAAAAACCTTAATTTTAAGAATATAAATAAAAAGTGAAAGCAGTTAGTGTTGATAACAACTATGTGAATATTTATGGAAATCCAGGAGCTATGGGGCAGAAATGAGTTACTGTGATGAGCAATTTACTGGTAGTTAGCATACTTCAGTCTGAATATAGCGCCTCCTCTAGCAGTCCTTTTGGATTTGGGGTTCAGAATTATTGTTAATTTGAGTTAATTTCCCTCCTCTCCCCAAACCCCACTTGTGGGATCCCATTGGGTTGTTGTTGTTTTGTTGTAAAGTTAATTTTCATCGTTAGTTTTCCAGTTGTTTTAGCACGTCACATTTTGGTATTTTATTTCCTTTTAAGGAATTTTATATCAAGAGTTTTTGTTTAGAATTAGGCTAAATCTCATGTTTATCCCTGCAGTTCCTGTTTTTTTGTGCCGCTCTTCAATCAATCAACAATCAATGAAATTTGCTGCAACCCCAAATTAGTTGGGATCAGCTTTGTGAATCCTCTATAGCTTTTTCGCTCTATCCTGCGCTCTTCGTTTGTTATTTAATTCTGTATTCATGAACTGGCCTTTCTTCCCCTCTCAGGTGAAAAGAAGGAATTCAGAGGAGAGCTCCACCCAGTGGACTACTGGAATAGCTGAAATACAGCTCCCTATAGAGTATGCACGTTTTTCTTATGGTGAAAAATATGGGTTTTATTTATACAGTTTTTGGTTACTGATCAAATGTCTATTAACCTTTATTTAGAAAAAGGCTTGCTAGGAGAAAAGTTTTCCCAAGATGAATTTGAAAATATTCTCGCATATTGTTTTAAACAGTGAAAAACCTCTCATATTTCACTCTATTCATTTTGAAACATTTGAGCATGGAACGGACCAGCCAAATTTGGAAGTTGAGCTCTGTAGCTAATTTTTTGATGTTTCGTTTTCACAATTTTCTGGTCTAAGGTACAAATTGAAGAATATCGAGGAGACAGAGGCTGCTAAAAAGCTCCTACAGGAGAAGAGGCTCATGGGAAAAGCCAGAACTGAATCTAGCATCCCCTCAAGTTACTCTGCAGACTATTTCCAACGTGGCAAGGATTATGCTGAAAAGCTCCGGAGAGGTAGGTTGCGATTGCTTCTCCCGACTAAGCTTACTGAGTTGTCTGATGATAAAAGTTCCTTTTGTAACCTAGCTTGGACAACCTTTGAATAATTTGGGAGAATAATTATATTCACAGTTATCTTCACTTCCTAGTTCCATACATTTTTTTCCTTAATGGCTGTACAAATGATCAGCACAAAGGCTGTGCTCTTACCCAATTTACAGATTCCTTAAGAGTGCAAAAACATGTCCTTTGTTCTTCTTTACATCATCATGATGTCTATGATGTCTAGTATGGATTCATCATTATTTACATAATTTTCTTTGCACCAAAAGTGAAAAAGCAGTGTACAGTTCATCTTTATCCTCTGAATGGAACTGCATCCATCTTCAAAGCACATATCATTCCTTTCTTCCAGACTATCCACCAAATGCAAGCTGGGATCAAGTTCCACCAATTCCTCTGTCTTACATTTGGCGTAGTTCACCTGAGTCCAACCTTGCCGAGAAATAGTAGCCGCAGTTGTGTAGAGACTCCAAAATACAAAAAAAAAGGAAAAAAGACGGCTATCATTCTCTGACTCTGTATAGCATAATTAGCGCCTGGAACTCATCTGAACTCCTCTGTTCTTTATGTTTTCCTGGGTTAAGCAAGCACACCTAGCCATCAACCAGACAAAACAAACTATTTTGAAAGGAGCCTTGATTCCAGATCTGCTTCCAAGGTCAGTTGTTGCCCACCTGACTGTTTCCTGAGAGTAAGGAATAAGCTGACTTCATTGTACAAACCTTACTGTTGTTCCATGTCCTAGTTCCATGCTTCCAGAGTTCCAGCTATGAGAACCACTGCATGCCGTAACATATGTTGGCGCCTGTTACAGAATACCACAAATACCATCAATGTTATCTAATTCAAGACCGACCGTCACCCTATGATACCCATTTCTGTTGAATTTTACCTTCATGCTACTGGGGTTGATGATATATTTGACCTCAATGCCGTTGTTAGAGCCTAAAATTTCATGCTTTTGGGGAGAAGAGGACATCTAATAGACTAATACTTTCTGTCGACTAATACTTTCTGTCATCTTCCTCACTATTTATGTCAGCTTTCCAAATCTTGATACCCATCAACCAATAAATCATTTGAAGAGTATCTGGTCTTCGCACTATAAGCTCCGTATATTGGGTTTACTTTTTTCCTTTGGGCCGAGGTTAGCCTTGGAATTGCTTGCAACTTTATAAATGCTTGTTTTTATTCCTCATAGTTTCCTTTATCACTAATGATGCAAAATGTGTCTTTAACAGAACATCCTGATTTGTACAAGAATAAGACTAAAGATACTGGAAATCCAGAATCCAAACCCCTTGATTCAAGTTCAGATGTAGGCGTCAAAAGGCAAGCTGCAACAGATCAATTCATGCTTGAGCGCTTTCGGAAAAGGGACCGTCATCGCGTCATGCGTAGATAGTGCAGGAACATGGTTCTCCCTCATGACGGAGTCGTTCCTCAGTGAAAAGTACAGTTATCCAGCTTCCTTTGCTGTCTGTGAAGGCATAAGCTTTGTTTGACATGGAATTAGCTCTTATTCCAACTTTACCAACACAATTTTAATTTTCGGTAATACCAGTCCATTTTTTATGCAGATTGATTTCCCTACAACTGGAATATGACTTCTCTTAAAGACAAAAATATACTTTGCAATTGGCAGTTTTAGTTTACTTTGTTTTTCATTTTTCATTTCGTATAAATGATTTTAATACAAAATGAAAAATGATTATTAAGAGATGACAAAATTGATTTGATCCAACGTGATGATCACGTCTAACGAGTGCCAGTAGTCTTATATAAAACGGAAGAGGGTCGAATATATGCCTATATTATAGAACAAATATATCCTTATTTTAGATGGAACGTCATGTTGCTGCACCACATTAAATCAACCATTCCATTTAAACCCAATTCATTTCAAGAAAACCACTACCTGACCCAAAATAAAAAGTCCAGTCATGTAGTTCAAGCAACACACACGCAAAAGGCCAAAACTGGTGTAGAACTCATACTAGTTTACTTTTAAATATGTCTTTTTCAACCATCTGAATCTGTAGGCTTGGAATTTATGGCAGTATTCATTAGAACTTTTCTGCCTTTAACCTAGAGTGTCAGAATCTGCTAAGCATTTACTGGTTGATACCTCAAATTTCACGCAAAAAAACACAATCAGAAAGATCATGAGGATGAACCTCACATCCCAATTCTAAAAGAGCCCTTTTTATTCAGTGGAATTTTTTTTTATAAAGGTGATTAATGTACCAAGTAAAAAAATCTACCCCTAATTATACAAGTTCACTTGTTAGTGACAAACATAAGAAACAAAGGACGAGGCATCAATGTACGGTCAGAAGTCGTCGAGGTTCGACGGAGCTATAAAACAATGGATAGTCAGAATTTTAATTATCTTTCGTCTCTGGATGGGATAAATAAAATAAAATATGAAGATATAATATAATGACTCGCTGGAAAAATATATTCATGGTCAGATCTAGGAAAAACAAAGCTTTCATAGCTCAGTTGGTTAGAGCACCCGTTTAGTAAGCGGGAGGTCTTGAGTTCAACTCTCAATGAAAGCAATTCTTTTGGAAACAACCTTCTTTACCCTCTCGGTAGAGGTAAAGCCTGTCTACATATTATATACTGGGTTGTTGTTGTTGTTGGTCAGATCTAGTAAAATCCTGACCCAAAACTTTTAGATCTTTGACCTCTTGTATAAATTTCTCCAAATATGTGTATAAATATGTGTTGTTACACAGGACGGGGAAGAGAAAATGCGAGGTAACAAATTTAAAGATTCTCTATAGTTTTCGGCAAGTTCACCGATGGAAATCTCGGCCATGGTTATAATAGTGAGAAGGAAAAAAGGGGAGAGAGAGAGATTAGAGAAGCAATGGGGGTGGACTTTGGATCGGGCAATATTTTTTTGAAGTGAATTAAAAGAACGGAAAAGGTCCAAATACCCCCTTATACTTTGCGAAAAGGGCCAAATATACTCGTTAAAAGTTTGGCCCATATCCAACCTTGCCGTTACATTATTGGTCCGGATACCCCCTGAACTTTAAACGGAGCCAAATACCCTCCTGGACTTTACGATAAGGTCTATATATAACCTTCATTTTTTTAACAAAATATTTTTTTTTGTAAAAATATATTTGTAAAAGCTGAAAATATTTTGTTGAAAATAATTTCTTCAGTTCTTAAAAAACGAAAATATTTTGTTAAAAAATAATTTTTTTCTTCTATTTTTACAAAAAAAATAGTTTTTACAAATTTGTTTTTCCATTTTTTCCGGTTTTAAAAAAAAACTTTAAAAAACTAAAAAATGAAAAAAAAAAAATTTAAAAGCGAAAATAATTTGTTGAAAATATTTTATTCAGTTTTTAAAAAGCAAAAATATTTTGTTAAGAACTGAAAATGTTCTGATTCTTCTGTTTTTACATCTTAATAAAATTACATTCCTAAAATTCGGGTGTGTATTTCATACAACCCAAATCCAAATTTGAAAATGTCAAATAAAGATGTGTCGAAGATCGGGGTGCATTTCATGTGACGTGATCCGAAAACATGTTTCTAGGTGACGTTCAGTTTGTATAAACATTTTGTAAAAAATATAAAAACAGAGGAAATAGAACATTTTCAGTTTTTAACAAAATATTTTTGTTTTTTAAAAACTGAATAAAATATTTTCAACAAATTATTTTTGCTTTTGAAAAGTATTTTTTTCTTCATTTTTCAGTTTTTTTTAAAGTTTTTTTTTAAAACCAAAAAAATGGTAAAACAAATTTGTAAAATCTATTTTTTTTTGTAAAAACAGAAAAAAATTATCCTTTAACAAAATATTTTAGGTTTTTAAGAACTGAAGAAATTATTTTCAACAAAATATTTTCAGTTTTTACAAAAAAAAAATTTTGTTAAAAAAACAAGGGTTATATATAGACCTTATCATAAAGTCCAGGGGAGTATTTGGCTCCGTTTAAAGTTCAGGGGATATTCGGGACAATAATGTAACGACAAGGTTGGATATGGGCCAAACTTTTAACGAAGGGTATATTTGGCCTTTTTTCGCAATGTATAGGGGGTATTTGGAACTTTTCCATTAAAAGAAATGAGTTGGGTCGATTTAACCCGATGTAGCCACGTGACATTCTGTCTAAACAACAACAACAACAACTACCCAGTATATTCTTGCAAAGTGGGGTCTTGGGAGGATAATATGTTGACAGGCCTTACTCCTACCCAAAATGGTAGAGAGGTTGTTTCCAATCGACCCTCGTCTTAGGGAAGGAAAAAAAAAACAAAAACAAAAACAAAAGTGCATTAGTAACTCCAGTGAAAATCGCATAAATAATTCTCTAAACATAAGAACCAGAAATAAAATGGCATGCAATAATATCAAACACACTTCAATACACAAATCATCTATGGAGAGTCCTACCAAGCCCCACACATTCCGTCTAAAATAAGGATATATTTGTTCCATAGTATAACGATAGGGTCCGAAATGATCAAATAGTATAATGAAGGGTATATTTAAACTATTTTTGATAGTATATGATATTTGACCCTTTTCCGTATATAAAAAAGGAAAATTGTAAGAGAAGTGTATATTTTTAGCCCGCTCCTAAAATAATAACAAACAACAACAACAAACTTAGTGTATTCCCGTAGATGGGATTCCCATAGATGGGGTCTCGGGAGAGTAATGCGTAGGCATACCTTAGCCCTACATGCATACCTTATAGAGATAGAAAGGTTGTTTCCGATAGACCTCTAGCTCAAGGAAAAGTAGAGATAAAGCAACAAATAACAAGCAATAGTAACAACACTAAAAATAATAACGGATAAATATATATCTTTTGTACGTATATGTATTATATACATAAAATAAATATATTTTGTACATTTTGGCAAGTGAATACAGTTATTTTGATTGACACGCCAATTTTGTATTTTGCCCTAATTCTAATGATCATTGGTCCAGGAATTGTCTAACTGTTTTAGCATGTTATCATTGACTAATACTTCCACTAGAGAAATCTTGGCCACTTAAAATATATATATATAGCATGTTATCATTGACTAATACTTCCATTAGAGAAATCTTGGCCACTTTTTATATATATATTTTAACTGTTTTCCTTAAATGGAAAGTTCTATTATGCTCTTTGCAAAATATATAAAAATCAAGGAATACATATGATGCATGATAATCTCGAGGAATCTTCCATTGCTGATATGCAAGAAAGCATGAAGCATACTTCTCAAAAAGAGAGCATGAACCTATTAGACCATGCGCAGCGGAAGAAAACAAAATATTCAGGTATTAAATATATGTGAATTAGACAACGCAATAACAACGAGATTCGAAGCACTAATCTTTTGAAGTAGTTGCACAAATTTTTCAAGCACCAAGAATTTAGAGCTGCATTCTTCTGTTATTTGCCTAGTAAGATCTTGGACGATTTTAGTGAGCAAGAAAAATACAAGTGAAAAGTAAGTTATTAGGTGAAACTACTTTTACTTTAATAGACCCGAAATTAAGTCACAATAGGGGCTCAAAAACGTGTAGGATTCTATAAGTAGAATCTACTCTAACTCAAAAGGATAACTTTTCTCCCAAGCTACTTTTTATCCAAGTCTATCCAGTTTTTTACTAGGTATAGCAGGACCACATATAAGAGGTTGCCGATTATAGTATTAATTCGAAATTAGCATGAATTAATTCTTACTATAATTATTATAATTTATTCCACTAAACACTGTGCAATTGAACTCCTTAATATGAATTTTAAAAATTCATTAACACTTATTTTAACTCCCCATGTTAAGATTTCAAATACCAGTTAATTAAATTAAACCACTGAAAATTTAATTCAATTAACTAATTAAATCGTTTATAATTTTGCTTAAACTATTTCATGTGACGGATACAAAATTTACCGGCCGGGTTTTCACATGAAAATTTATAAGCTTACATAAAGGAGTATCATCAAACCCAAAATCGAGACATGGATTCTATCAACTAATTATTATTCACAAATATTATTCATTATTTTCAAATCTATTGCGCATATACTAACTCTAAATAGAGTAGTACCTTTTGATAAATCAAAACAATAAATAAATTACAATGATTATAATAATTATATCAAAATTAGCAGTATAAGCTCATTTAATGAATTAGAGAAAATATTTTATATATTCATTACAAAAACATCTTTTCTCTACTTGGTCCGTTCATTAATGTACACTGAGTATACTAGCACAAGAAGTTGGAGTAAAACTACTCCCATAATCAAGACAAATTATACGATAATCTTGTGCTACAATAATCAAGATATTGTCCAACAATATCTTTGATTGTGAACATAGTTTATTAACTATGAGAACCAATAATTTAATCTTTTGTGCATGAGCTAAGACTCCATACACTAAATTGTCTACTACATAACTAAAAAGACACACATGTAACAAATGATCTATTTAAAATAGTACTTTATTGAGTTGAATAAATGAAATAAACAATTGTTCCATAAAAAAATAAAATAAAGTTATATGTCTAAACCGCATGGTTAATAGTATATCCCAACAGAACCATCAAAGAATCGATAGGCAAATGAACTGAAAGGTGCACATCAGTCCAGTGGCGGATCTATGTGGTAATTATGGGTGCTCAAGCACCCATTACTTTGACTAGAATTAGTAAATTTGCTTAGGCAATTAAAAAAATATTCAGATAAATATCGAACGAGTACCCATAATTAAACTCTTTTTTTTTGTCTTTCGGAATTTTTTCCGACTAGCACCCATAACTTTAAATTGCTGGATCCACCACTGCATCACTCGATGTTGAACTTAGTTTGCATAAATTATACATCCCTACGTGAGCTAGTTTTGATTGATGATTTTTCATTTTACGGTCAGAGGTGGATTATAGTCTTTTAGGCTACAAGTTCATTTGAATCTATAAGCTCAATTGATCGATGATTTATCATTTTACGGTCAGAGGTGCATATAGCCTTGTGACTATATGTTCATCTAAACCTATATATAACTTTTGACACTAAGTATATATATGTATGTTAAATCCTACTAAAATCTCAATAAAGATAAGATCTGAACTCATAACTTTAACAATATAATTAACTCAATGCAAAGCCGAAATCATTAAAGTTCAATTCTGAATCCGTCTCTATTTACGGTAATTTGCTTAATGAACAAGCAATAAGTGCTCTTAGAATTTATATAAATAAGTATGAAAGGCGATTAGATAAAATGCAAAATATTATAATGTGATGGAATTAATGAACATCGTGGAAACGAAGAAGGATAATGTATCCATGCAAATTTCATAATAAAAAATCATGCACAAAAATATATCAGACACACCTCATAATATCGAGTAACGATATTACTCGATATAGTTAAGAATTTAATGTAGTTGTTATATGTTAAATCATTACTATCGATCTATACATTCAATCTATTTGAAATTTACTAAATAGAGTTCATCGAAAGGCTTTTGGAGACACTTCTTTTGAGTTATTAATTAAAAGGAAACATAGTTATGACGTCTACGTGTTAGAGGTTACTCATCAAACACGTAATTCCAAAAATAACAGAAAAAAATTTTTAGATTCTCGAGTAATTAATAATTATTTTGTAGGTAGGCAAAAACATTCAAAGGGCATAAAATATAGACCTTACTCCTAATTGGGGCTAATTGTTTATTCATTTATAAAAATTGGTAAGGCTAGATTAGTTGAGAATATAGATAATATTGTAACAAAACACATACAAATACTTTATTGAAAGTCCAAATTTAATAGGAGCACAAAAATTATGCTCATTTAAAATTATGCACAAAAATTTCCTGTTTAGCTTAAAGTTACAACTTTATCCTTAATGAGAAACGTTTATAACCACACAAATACTCTGGGCCATATCAGAACTTATTTAAAATTATAAATTCCAAAAGTTTTTATTTTTTTTAACTCCGTGCTCAATCAAACACATTCACGTAAATTAAAACGGAGGTAGTAAAAAAAGCATCAAATGATTGGACAATTGTCGCGCTTTTGTTGCTAGAGTAGGGATCCTTCAATGAAGCTTGGGATAGTGATGAGTTAAGATGAGTATCTACAGATTATTATATCTAACGTTGAACCAACCAAACATCTACTTAACATGATATAATTAATGATCATATTCAATTGTAGTTTCATTATTAATCAACTGATGCTTGAGCCCAAATGCATCCTTTGATTATGCTCACTACATTGCACCCCAACATGTTCCAAACATTTAGGGGTCGTTTGGTAGGGTACATAAGAATAATGCTGAAAATATAATGTATTAGTAATGTTAGTTTTAGTTATGCTTGTATAATTGTACTGATATTAGTTATGCTGATAAATTTCATATCCATTGTTTGATTTGATGTATTAAAGCATTACACAATTTCTAAATGAATTGTTTGTTTACAAAAACATCCTCAAAACCAGTACATCACTCTAGCTTTTTAAAAGAAACATATGTTGAGAAATATTTTTATATGAAAAAGTTTTAAAAATTTATTTAATTTGTCTACCTACATTGTAATTGATAAACACATATTATTGGGAGGGGGAAGCATGCAATGGATATTGTTCTTGCACCCGAGCCTACAGTTGGCAGGTCAAATCCCTCTGTCCATGTGATTGAGTTGAAGCTTTAGGCATAGAGCGGAGCGAGCCCGGGGAGAGGAGTAGAGTCCGGCAACATTGAGCCCCAAAATAGAGTTTCTATTCAAATCCCTACTCAACACGGTGCCCGTCTGGCGAAAACACCGCAGGCGCGAAGCGTGGTAGGCCTGCGCCGGGGAGCATACCATAGGGAGGAAAGGGAGGCCCGACGATGGAAGAGCCAGGGGGATCGAATATAGCTGGTTTTCCGCGAAATCTATTTCAGTAGAGCATATGATGTCGATGGACTGAGGTAGAGCACTCAATATATACATATATATATATATCAACAGAACTTAGTCTTGGTCTAATTGTGTTAGCCAAATTCGTCTAAGTCATTTTCCTAAGGGTAGGAAGTCATTTTGGGGCGGGGAATTGGGGAATTCTTTGTCTTGGCCATAGGGTTGGCTTTGTGTTCTTGTATTCACTCCATTAATACAAGTTGGGAAGAAATTCCTGTAATCTCGTGTGCCTTTTTAATATTTCATTGCTGCTTATTTCTGTTATTTGTTCTAAACGTTCCTGAAAATAATCTAAGGCTGAAACCAAGGCTGGGCTTGGTTGCCGCACGGAGGTGAACTTCGGGCAGAATCCGATTGTCATAAATCACCCCCGTGACAATTGGTATATATATATATATATATATATGTTAAGTATTTATTTATTTATTTATTTACTAGAGATATAATTTTTTTCACTATTTGAATTATTTTGAACTTGTATTAATATAATAACTAAGCATATTTTAATCAAGCATATACTTTGAAGGATAATTTTATCTTTAACTAAGCTAATGCATGTGTTAAAACCCATTGCATTGCTAAAACAATAGTTTTCTATACACTAGTTATGCATAAGATAATACCAAAATAGGATGTATAATGCTTGCATAACTAATGCATAGGTTCAATGCCTACCAAACAAGGTATTATTAATACACAAAGTGAACGCATGCATCCTACCAAACGACCCATCTTTAAAAATACTATATTTAAGAGAAATTAATATAACTTTATTTTTTAATTATTTCTCGAGCTATATTTTTAATGAGTTAGAAATAATGCTTCTTAATTTAAAGTAAAATATTTTCCTTTTTTTCGACCACGAGAAAAACAAATTCATCTGGTAATCTATATTATACTAAAAGCACGAAGGTCCTTATCGAGATTTCGTTATTAAATATTTCCTTCTTTAAACTAGATACTTAAAATTTAGGACTTTAATTGATTAAAATTTTACCATGAATTAATACTTAAAAAGTCAATTAATATTTTCCTTAAATAAACGTCACTACAAAAATTGTAGTCTTGACGTAGTTCCGTAAGGAGATTGAAAAGTGACAGCATAACGGTACCCCATTTCTTCATGATCGACAAAATACTTTTTAACAATGATGAGTAATATTTTTGAAGAATAATTTTACTCTACTTGGTATTTGCAATAAATTACATTACTTTATACTGATTATGTGGTAAATAATTGAGACCACAATAAAAACTACAAATATATAGAAAATAGTCTTTCTCTTTTCTTAAATTTTATCCCCTTCAATCAATCTATTATGAAATCCTTGAAATTTAACGAGAAATTGATCAACCATATTATCATATAAATAAATTTTATTGAAAAATATTATCATTTAATTATTATTTTAATATTTAGGACATTATATTTACAAATTTTTTGACTATAATTTTTTTTGAACTATATAGAAAAGTATAATATTTAGTTCCCATAAGTTTATTCATATAACTCGAGTACGTTAATTTTCACAAGAATCATAATTCTAGAAATTATTATCTCACCGGGAATACCAATAACCTATGTGACATTAGAAGTGTTCCACCTTAGATAAAATCTTAAAGGCAAATTGTACGGAAATCATACTCATGAGCTAACAATTATTTTCAGATCGCTAAAATTGTAAAGATTTAAGGTTAGTAATGTAAACGTGTTTTGTAACTCAAAAAATGATACAAATTTCATATTAACTAACATGGGCACATGCAGACGTTAATATTAAATTATGTACTATTTTTTTAAAATAACATATATAGAATACCATTTCCTTCGGCCTACTTTTAGTGATTTTTTTGTTGTTTTCACACATATTAAGAAATTCACCTTTTAGAATTATATAATTATGTAATTGACTACATTAACCTTAATTTATTCATTAAAAATATAACCAGTACTCATAGACTCTTTATACCAAGGGAAACTTTGGAAAAAAAAATTAATTCTTTTTTGATATTTGAATTTTTAAATAATGTGGAAAAAGGCAAAAAAATTCAACTAAAGTGAACGAGAGGGAGTATTATTTTATGACGAATAATAGATAAAACTAACGCATATTCTTAGTTTGGAATTGATGTTGAATATAAATTGGGTGTTATTTGAAAAAAAAAATAGTATTTGAAGTTAAGTTTAAAAGCTTATTCAAAAATCATGTTCAAACTTATCATTTAATAAGTTGTTTCCTAAAAAAAGAGATAAAGATAATATATGGACTTAAATATTATCATGATTCCAAAACTCTTTCTATGAATAATACACCATCTTCATCATCTTTCCCTATACCTCCAAAACCACCAGATATCACCATAAATCCTTCATCTTCCAACTGCAATAATTTCCTACTCAATCCAAACTCTATGGAAAGTGATTAGAAAAATAAATCCATCAATCTATGTGTAACGACCCGGCCCGTCGTTACGGGAATTACCACCCCGTTACCTTGCATTTTCATATATTATGCTTTTAAAACAGTATTAGAATATATCGGGTGAGTTAGAGGTGATTTGGATTGAAAATGAAACAAATAGCATGTTTGAGGAAAGCTTGAATATGAAAAGTCAACCAAGAGTTGACTATTGAGTTAGAGTGCTCGGAATCGGATTCTAATGATTCGACTAGTTCCGGGGGATCATTTATGACTTAGGAGAACAATCGGAATTGAATTCGGAGGTCCGGTGTAGTTTTAAGCTTGAATTGGCGAATGTTGAATTTTGGCGAAAACCGGATGGTAGGTGATATTTTGATCCGGGGTCGGAATGGAATTCCGACAATTTCTGTAGCTTCGTTATGTGATTTTGGATATGTCCGCAAATTTTCAGGTCATTCGGACATCGTTTGATCGGGTTTTGGATTGAATGTTAGTTTTGAAAGTTTTGAAGAAACTTAGGCTTGAATCCGTGGTTAGTTGGTGATTTTGATGTTTAGTATGGTGTTTTTATGATTGGAACAAGTTTGTATCATGTTTTGGAGTATGTTGGTGGTTTTCGTTGGAGTCCCGGGGGCCTCGGGATGGATTCGGACCATCAACCGGGCAATTAGAACTTGGAAAAACTCTGCAGAAAACTGCAGGTTCTGCCCAGGTCCTCAAGCCTTCGCGTTCGCGTGATTGGTGTCGCGTTCGCGAAGGCCAAGGCGGGTTGTGCTTCGCGTTCGCGAGAGAAGGCGTCGCGTTCGCGTAGGGTCGAGGTGTTGTGCTTCGCGTTCGCGGGAGGCCCATCGCGAACGCGTAGAGGAAATCCGAGTGGCTGGGAAGTTTGAACATCGCGAACGCGTGGGGTGCGTCGCGTCCGCGAAGGGTTGCAGGTTTTGAGCATCGCGAACGCGTGGCCAGCGTCGCGTTCGCGAAGGGTAAGGCAAGGCTGTTCATCGCGAACGCGTAGAGGGTCACGCGAACGCGATGAACAATGGTATCTGGCAGTGAATAAAAATCCAGAAGCAGAGAGTTACGGGTTTACAACCCAAAAACACACATTTGAGCCCTAGAGAGAAGAAAACTCGAGGAAATCATTGAGAAGTCATCGGGTATCGTCGGAGGTAAGATTCTTGACTCAAAAACATCAATTTATGGTAGTATTAACATCAATCTTCATGAAATTGGGTTGAAATCTTGAAGAAATGTGGCCTAAGTATTAAAAACGGGATTTTTGGATTTGGAGGGTCATTTGAACTTCGATTTCGATAAATTTTATATGCACGGACTCGTGGCGAGATAAGGATCACGTTGGTACTAATTTCGGAATTTTCCGAGTAGTGGGGCCCGGGTCGGGTTTTACCAACTTAGTGTAATTTTGCGAATTTCATATAAATTGAAGTGGGTTATGATTCCTTGACCCGTAATTGATATAATTATTGTTATTTGACTAGATTCTACACACGAGGCAACGCAATTCAAAGGAAAAGGCATCGCGGACGATTCTACGACCGGCTAAAGGTGAGTAGTTTGTGTATATTGTAGCCTGAGGGTTCGAAACCCCGGCTTAGCACATTGTGACGCTAATAGGGCGTGGCTCGCACACCGTGGCAGGTGCGGGATTGATTGTGATTGGGGATTGAGACTTGGTCCATCCCGGGAATGAATAATATGATGTTAGTGTTGGAAATACACTGTATTTGCTATATTTGTGGGCTGTAAGCCTTGTTTGGGGCCTTGTGCCGATCTGTAGCGTCCTTAGAGGACAATATTTATGTGATAGCTAAAGATTGCTTAAATCACTGATCTCAGTCCTGGAAATTGTAATCACACTTTTGAAATGCTAAGTCACCGGCTTTTACAAACTTAATAAAGTTAAAGTATTTTTCATAAATTATGAATTGAGAACTGGAAATAAGGAAAATGAATTGTTTTGTGACTTAATTGCTTATTGTGGATTGAGTATGGGATCGGGCTGCACGCCGCAGTGGTTGATGTGAGGATCGGGCTGCACGCCGCAGCAGTATTGCGCTTGGGCTGTAGGAGCCCCTCCGGAGTCTGTACACACCCCCAGTGAGCGCCGTCGACGTTAAATGGGATCGGGCTACACGCCGTAGCAGTTATGTGCATTGCATTGCATCTGTATTTGTTGGATTACTCTGTGATAGCTGTATGGAATTATTGTTGCTAGTTCGTAGGAGATTCGGATTGTAGTGTAGCTTCATTTTGTGGTATTTTGTGGATTTCTTACTGTCAGCTACATGTATATATTTGTTACTCACTGAGTACTTAGTACTCACCCCTACTCCCTGCACCTTTTGTGTGCAGACTCAGGTACACAGGAGCAGTAGACGGACATCTCCAGCGTTTACATTGTCAAATCGAGTTGCTGAGGTAGTTGCCTACGTTCGCAGAGCCTAGCTTCTCCTCTCATTCCAGTTGTTAATGTACATTTTGTATTCAGACTTGAGTACTTCTATATCGTACTCTCTATTTCCTGTTGGGTTTTGTTAGAGGCTCTAGACTTGTGACTCCGGATCTTTGGGAGTGTCAGTACTTTGTTTCAGTATTAGTATTATTGGAGTTCTTAAACTCATATATTCTTCTTGGGTTGTCCATTTAGGGACTGGTATTGTGTTAATTAAATGGTTGGTCTGGCTGGCCTAGCTTGATTGTTGGGCGCCATCACGACCGGATTTGGGTCGTGACACTATGCAGGAAAGTGATTTAGTTCCAAGAACATATCTTTCTACTTTAATTTCTTCAACAGATAATATGGAAATTTCTGCTCCAATTCAATTGTCTTTTGAAGATGAATTGGAGGCTCCTAATGATCCTAGTTTATTTATACCTCTTTCAACTGATGAAAAGGCAAGAATATACAAGCCATGGCAGCATGCTATTATCATCAAGTTATATGGCTGAAGAATTGGCCATGAATTGCTTAGACAAAAAGTTTATAATTTATGGAAACCAACTGAAAATCTACCTCTGATAGATTTGGGGTCGGATTTCTACTTACTTAAATTTCAAAATGAAGAAAACAAAAATCATGCACTGCATGATGGACCTGGTTCATCTTAAACCATTTTCTTTCTGTAAGAAAATGGGAATCAAAGTTCATGGCTTCTAAAACAAAGTTAACCTACTCTGCCATTTGGTTAAGATTACCAGAACTACCCACTGAGTTTTATGATCTTAAAATACTACAACAAGTGGGTAATAGGATTGGAAAAATATTAATAGTGGATACTTGTACTTCTACTACAACCAGAGGAAGATATGCCCGGTTATGTGTTGAGGTTCCACTTGATCAACCATTAAAAACTCATGTTTTAATTGGTAATCATCGACAAACCATTCTTTATGAAAGTTTAAATCTACTATGTACTAAATGTGGAAGAATGAGTCATAATCAAAGTCTTTGCACTTTTTATCAAAAAAGAAACTAGTTCACAGCCTATTTCTTCTATTAACCAAACAAAATCACCTTCTATTACTACTCCTTCCAATGAATGGAAAACTGTTCAATTTCCTAAGAAATATGGCATAAATAATACAGTGCAATCAAGACCTCGACAAGCACAAATGGTTGATTCAGGTAAATCAGATAAGTATGGTACTATTTCAATTAATGATCTTACTAATAATGTTTTTTCTTTCACTAATCTTTCTTTGGAAAATTCCTTAATTCCTTCATCTTCTGATAAAATTGTTAATGTAGCTAATGAGTCTTTAACTAATATTAATAATAAGTACAATGCTTTAAATTACTTGGACTGCGTTGATAATCTTACTATCATTAACCAACTGCCAATTACTACATCTACAACCTTAGCACACTCAATCCAATCAGCTAATATAGGTCAAACTATCAATTCACTTTATACCCCATGCACAAGCCCACTTGGCAACTCCACAGACTTCAGTAAACAAAAATCATTCACCTACATTTACTATACCTACTAAAATACATAATCCCTCACCAAAGACAACCATGCAAGACAAACTAGAAGTGGCCGACTCTATCTTTGTCTCTCATTCTATCTCTCCACCAATCACACCTTCCATGCATGTAGGTAATGATGATGTGATTTCTTCTAATATTTCTTCTATTCATTCACCTACACACAATCCAATTCCATCAATCACACCGTTTGAATCTTCCACTAATATGAAAGTTTGTCCACTTCTTCCTACAATACAAAATAATACTACATCTCTTAATATATATTCAACTACTTCTTCAATTGTCTCCAAAAATATTTCCACCACCCCTACAACATATCCGAGCTCCATTTCACAGTCAGTGGGGACAACATACTCATCGTCTACACCAAAACCTACCAGCAACTCCTCAAACCCTTTCACCACCTCACTTGATCATGGAACCACACTCAGTAATTTACACGGCACAAA
Organism: Nicotiana noctiflora; assembly: GCA_032618575.1. Classification (NCBI taxonomy): domain Eukaryota; kingdom Viridiplantae; phylum Streptophyta; class Magnoliopsida; order Solanales; family Solanaceae; genus Nicotiana; species Nicotiana noctiflora. Next base: position 118,666 of record JASVEL010007624.1, read on the forward strand.
GTCCCCCGAGCACCCCAACTTCTGTTTCATGGCTATAGATAGGTCTACAAGACCATACATTGACAATGACAATGGAGATAAACCACCAAGAAGTGACTCTACTCATCAACAACCCTCGCGACCTAGCACAAATTGTGACTGAGGGAATGAGAATTGGGACCAATGCTTTTGCGAGGTATCACTGGGCTCTCATGCAAGCACCTCACATAGCACCTTATCAACCTTTGAATCCCCCAACTCCAACTTGGGACGAGACACACCTCTATCCTTACCGAGTTCACCTCCCATTCTATCCAATAATATCAATAATAATCCCTTGGATACAACCCTATTTTCTTCCCCAGCCACATATACCTCTACTAGAACACACACCTCCACCAACACCTCCAACATCTCCTGTTCACCCACACAACTCACCAGAACAAGAAGACAACTTTCAAGCAGAACTCGCAGCCACAATGGAAATCAACATGGGGACTCGACCAGTGCATGCATTCTTGGATGCGATAAAAGTATTTGTCCAAAAAGAACAATACGAAAGAAAAATCTATGTAAGGTGTCCCCAAAGAATGATAAGGACTTCTATGAGAATAAGGCCATCATCAAATCCGGAAGTGGGCAAATATGCAATATTACTACTGCCAACCTTCAGTCTGCGCCCAGGATCGTGCAGCAACAACTGGGGAAATCCGAGGAATACATTGCTTGAAACTGATAATTATAATATGAATATTATAATTTGGAATTGCAGAGGAGCACAATCAACTGATTTTAGAAGAAATTTTCGATCTCTTCTGGATTATAACAGGCCTGCGATGGTTGTACTTTTAGAAACTCACTGCCAAACTCATTAGCATATCAAGGATGATTTTAACTTTACTGGTCTTATTGAAGTAGCAGCAATTGGGCAATCTGGAGGAATAGCCATTTTGTGGCTCTCAAATGTTCTTAATGTTGAGCCGATTGCTACAACATCCCAAGAAGTGTATTGCAATATCCGGGTAAATCCTTTGCCGTTTACATTCTTGTTTACAGCTATCTATACTAGTAATGAGCTAATAGTACGTAAACATATATGGAAAAACCTAATGACAGTCTATGATAATTATAAAGGACCATGGATTATAGGAGGTGGTTTTAATGATATAGCACATGCATGTGATAAATTTGGGGGTTTACCTATTAATATGTCACGTTCAAATTATTTGTTAGATTATTTTAATTACTGTCATTTACTTGATTTAGGTTATAAAGGTAGTCGTTATACTTGGACTAATGGTAGACATAATTCTGCTAACATATTAGAACGTATTGATCGTATTGTTGCAAACTATGGCTGGCTTAATAATTTTCCGGAAGCATTGGTTACTCATCTTCCTCGAACTCATTCTGATCATTATCCTATTAAAATTGATTTACGTCATATGACTCTTACTAGGACAAATTTTTTTTAGATTTGAAACAATTTGGGCATCACATCCTACTTTTCCGAATGTGATTAAACAAACTTGGTTAGATAATACTCAATTAGTTCCTGCTATAACAAATTTTACTAAATTAGCAACTGATTGGAATAGGTCTACTTTTGGTAATATTTTTAAACGCAAACGTCATATTTTAGCCAGACTAGGTGGTATTCAAGCATCAATCCACTATCCTACGAGTAATTTTTTACAAAAATTAGAACACGATCTTATTCTTGATTATATGCATATTTTAATTTTAGAAGAAGAGTTTTGGAAATTAAAATCACGTATAAATTGGCTTAATAGTGGGGATGCTAATATAAAGTTCTTTCACTTATCCACTCTTAATCGTAGAAGACAAAATAGGATTACTAATATCCAAGATCAAGGGAAAAATTGGATAAATGATCCTATTCACATTAATAATCATATTATCAAATTCTTTGATAATTTATTCACTACTAATATGACTACCTCAATACCTACCACATCAGTTCTTCCAAATAATGTTCTCACATATAGTGACAATCTACTTCTATCCCAACCATTAAAAGATGAGGAAATAATAACGGCTATTCATTCTTTTCAACCCATGAAGGCTCCTGGGCCGGATGGTCTTCATCCTTACTTCTATCAAAAGTACTGGAACATAATAGGGGATTCATTAAAAAAAATTTGTCACAATGTGTTTAAAAACTCCTGTATTGAATCCTCTATTAATAACACTTTCATCTGTCTCATTCCTAAACATGATACTGCTTCAACTATTTCTCAATACCGACCTATTAGCTTATGTAATACTATTTATAAATTAATAACAAAAATTCTAGTAAATAGAATTAAGCCTTTTCTTGATAAGTTAGTTTCTCCTACACAATCTAGCTTCATTAAAAATAGGCGTGCTGCTGATAATGCATTAATTGTTCAAGAAATTTTACATTACTTTCAACAAAGGAAAGGTCGACAACTCAATATGCTTTTAAAACTAGACCTAGAAAAGGCCTTTGATAAATTAGAATGGTCTTTCATTCGAAATACCTTAGTGTCCTTTAATTTTTCCACTAATATCATCAATATTATTATGTCTTGTGTTACGACTACTACTACTTTCATTTTAATAAATGGAAGCCCAACTGAGTATTTTACTCCAACAAAAGGTATTAGGCAAGGTGATCCTCTTTCACCTTACTTATTTATTCTATGCCTTGAAATGTTTTCAAGACATATCAATGCGGCTGTTGATTATAATCAATGGATACCAATCTCAATTTCAAGAAATGGTCCACAAATCTCTCATCTGTTTTTTGCAGATGATATAATATTCACTGCTCAAATTACTCCTAGTACTTGTATACAAATTGCTAATGTGATTAATGATTTTACACATCATTCTGGTCAGACTATTAATTTTACAAAATCACAGGTTTATTTCTCAAAAAATTATCAAATAGATACAAGGAAAACCATAGAAAAGTTTTTCCAAATAAAAGAGGGAGTCAATTTTGGTAAATACTTAGGTTTTCCTATGTTTACAAAACGTGCTTGTAAAAGAGATTTTCAATTCCTTTTAGACAATTTTAAAAATACTTTGCAAGGCTGGAAAACAGCTTTTCTTTCAAGAGATGGAAGAATTACTCTTATCAATTCTACTCTTAATCATCTGCCAAATCATATAATGCAATACATAAAAATTCCTGAGTACATAATAAAAAAACTCAATAAGTACCAAAGAAATTTCCTTCGGGGTATTACTCCACAACAAAAGCGTATTCATCTAGTGAAATGGTCCCAAGTTACCAAACCTACTTACCAAGGAGGTTTAGGTATTCAAAACTTAGGTATTAAAAATAAGTCTTTACATGCTGGGTTAGATTGGAGATTATTTCAAAATCCCCATCTTTGGTGGGGTCAAATACTTTTGCATGCTAATATAAAATCTAATAAATCAAGTATACTACAAGGTTCACGATTATGGAGACAGATTACTACAGCCTGGTCTTACTGGTAATTAGGAGTTGTTAAATTCTGGACTGATCCCTGGTTACATCCTAATCAAACCATTCACAACTATATCCAGAGTCCTTTACCAAATTATGAAGACAAAAAATTAGTTTCTAATTATTATCATAACAATGTTTGGTATTTAGAAAAACTACCTCTTCAATTACCTCCTTCAATTTCTTCTCAAATTACTAATCTTTACATGCCTACCAAACCTCTAATCCTTGATAAAATCTATTGGGGTCTCACTGAGAATGGCATGTTCACTACTAAGTCAGTATATAGTGCTTTGCAAGTAAATTCCCATCATGAATTAGCTCATAATCTTAATTACCATTGGATTTGGAAACTAAACATTCCTCCAAAATTAAAATTTTTCCTTTGGTCAATCTCTCATAATAGATTACCTACTGCTTCTTTTTTAGCTAAGATTGGTATAATCCCTTCAAATGTTTGCATCAATGTAATATTGAGGCAGAAACTATTCAACATTTACTATTTAATTGCCCTACCACACATCATTTATGGAACCATATAGGAATATCTATGACTAATTTTATTCTTAATATACAACATTTTCATAAACTTATTTATACTTCTTTAGTATCTACTTCTTATAATATACCTTCTACAATTTTAATTTCTTACACCTTATGGCATATTTGGGTGGCTAGAAATAAACGTATTTTTAATAAACAAAATTACTTTTTAAACATGTCCCATATTATTAGCAACGCAACTGAATTTTATTTCATGACAAATTCAGCCATTAATAATAAACAATCTTTAATTTCTTGTTACATTAAATGGCATCCACCTGTTCCACCCTTTATTAAGCTAAATATAGATGGGTCTAGCTCACTGGGAAGGAGCAATATGGAATTGGAGGTGTTTTGAGAAATAGTCAAGGTCATTGGTTACTTGGCTTTGCTGGAACTGTGTCACAAAGTTCATCAACACAAGCTGAATTGCTTGCTTTACGCATGGGTCTCCAAATTGCTATTGATCAACATATCTCACCACTCATCATTGAGACAGACGTTAATACAATCATAGGTATGTTTGATTCTCCAACTATGAAATATACTAATATCATTAATGACTGCAAGTGATTACTCCTCCAACTGAGTAATCCTTCAATGCAGCATGTCTACAGAGAGCAAAATTGTATAGCGGATAGATTAGCATCATTTGGAGCCAAGGAATTGAAAGACAAATGCCTGTTTTTTGACCATCCACCATCTTTTGTCGCCACTTTTTGGGAGAATGACCAACAAGGCATTTACCAACAACGGCTTCTCAAACGTAGTACTAGGTTTAATGAAACCTTGCTCTCTGGAACAAACAATGTGTGTAATATTAATAGTGGGTTTACTATTCCGTCTAGTAATATTAATTATAGTATGGATTGTAATATGATGCCACTACTGCATCGATTATCTATGTGTATGGATCATTTCTAAGTTATATATAAGTATCTTTTTTACCAAAAAAAAAAAAAATTATTATGAGCAATATTTATGCCAACTTTGCTTGAATTTCTAAACCAACAACAACCCACATATAAGAATTAACATAATATATATGAGGATTTTCTTAGAAAATTAGTCAAATATAATCAACATTCATTATGTTTAAGAACTTACATTGTTATTTAAAATTATATTTTTAATTTAAAAGATTTTTAATAATATTTATGTGATTTTCAAAAGGTCTTTATTCGTAATTCGAGGTACACGCGCAACACACATACTCTAAAACTAGTTATAAAAAAGATACAAGGCACCTCTAAAAAATTTCTAATATATTTACATGAATTTACTTATAACCACGGTTTAGTATATAATAAAAGTATAGAAAAACCCTTTTGATGTTAAAATAAAATAAAAAAACGCTGGGGACCAAATTGAAAATAGGTAAAAAACCAAGGAACCAAAAATGGAATATTCAGTCAGATTGCGCGTAAAACTGAGGTAGAGGATGGGACTCAACTAACCCTTATTGGTTAGGTCGTTGAGACGCTAGTAAAAAAGATGGATAAAGTTGTCGGAATTGGAATTACTTGTTCAAACTCCAAACGTTTTTCTATAGGTCCACCCATCCTTCCTCCTCCACAAGATCTCCCCGTTTACGTCTTCTTTCTTCTGTGCTTAACACTGTTGATTCAAACCTCACTCTCAACTCCATATTTACTACTAGTACCCATAGCTGCCCGCTGTTTATATACCTCTAGTTGTTAGTTTTGTATCCAATTGGTCCCTTTTTCAGTGTAATTTGTGATCACGTTTTGTGCATTTGGTCAAAAGGGCTTGTGAAATGCGATCCATGTCGATACCTAAGGAGCCAGAGCAAGTGATGAAACGGAGAGATGGATCCGTTTTGGGAAAGAAGACAATTCTCAAAAGTGACCATTTCCCTGGCTGCCAGAACAGACGCTTATCCCCTCATATTGACGGTGCTCCTAATTATCGCAAGGTTTTTCCTAATTAGCAGTTCTAATTTTCATTTTTCTTACTGCTTGCTGTGCCGCATGCAGTTTAATGTTTATTGTATGATAGTACCTTTTTCCATTTTGTATGTTCTAGGCTATTTGACTTAATTTTTCTATCAGATTTACTTTCCTATTATTATGATCACGTTTTCTTTTATTTCTACTTATTTAATGCCCAAGTCAAACTCTCTATCCAGCCAAATGGAGTAATTTTTTTTCCTACTCTCTCTTGACACTACGAAGTTTCCTAAGTTTGATATTCCTTTTTTGGGTGCATTTGATTGATCATAACTGTAAAAAAGTAATGCTAGTTCGCTGGGGCAGATGCTGTGTGTCTCGTATGGGTTCATATGAACTCAATAACTTTGGCTCAGACCACTAAATAACGACAAATAATAGATTTCAAACCCAATAATTAAATCAATGAGCTATGGTGGAATCCCGAATTGCTCAAATCCGTAAAGTTCAAAACCTGATTCCGCCGCTGCTAGTTGGACCTCTCTGTGGATGAGTTAAACACATCTCTCTTGATTCACTAAACCCCTCTAAATTCCTCAATGGTTTCACTTTGGTCATATTGCATATAGCTGTTGATGAGTTATTGTAAGATTAAGCAAAGTGCAATATTCCATAACTACACGTAAAAGTTAACTTAATACCTAATTATTCAGCTTGTTTCTTTATTCCTTTTATCTTTTTTTTTTCATGACTAGTATTTGGTTGACAATAGTGTTCTGCATTCTCCTATTCATCCAATACTAACGGATGTTAGAAAGTTGAAATTGGGGGGTTGCATAATTCCAGATGTTTACATCTCCTCTTTATATTCTTTTTTAGTTCTTTCTCTTTAGATAGGTAAAGGTTATATATTTGCATTGTCAGTGTATAGATTTTTTACACCACCAGGTTAAGTTCACTTAGAACAATACGTAAATCTTCATTGCAAGCCTGATATGGTAACCTGGAAAATAGAAGAGTAACCTGTTATAACCGATTAAAATCGACCTGATGGTGTAACATTATTCGTCATTGTCAATGTATATAACTTAAATCCATATTAGAATCATCACCTGTGCCCCACGAGCAAGTGTTAAGTAGCTTGTAAGTCCCTTCTATATCTCATGACAAAGCAGAATGTCTAGAATTCCACTCTTTTTAGGTGAATGTTGTGGAAGCAGCAGATGATATTGATGGCCAACAAGTTCAGAACGGAAACATTCTTACCAATGACATATACCATGTCATTTAAGTGAATTGGTCTATAACTGTTACTATGCATATTGACCTCAGGATTGTGACTATGATGTATTAGTTACATTGTGCATGATTTCTTGGAGAAACTTTTGTGCAGTTGGAGCGGAAAAAGCTAAGAGAAAGAAGGATAAGGAAAATCATATAGATCATTATAACGTGAAGAAATAGAGGAGCTTCTGGAGAATTCAGAATATATTGTCTCAAACGAAAGATATATTATTATCTTTTTGTTACCTTTGGAAGACATAGAATATTGACTTGTATAGCTAGTTGGATGACTGTTGTTGAGAACGATACACTTGTATTGCTACAGTGGAAAGACTGATGGTTGCAATAGAGAGGAAAAATATATAATACATGGTATAAAAAATGACGGTTAATCGGGGCCATATTCTTGAACTTCGTAGTAGTGTCCAACTTGTTTAAGCTATTGTTAATCCACATTATATAGCATTGTTGTTTTGGCGGGCGATCAAAGCAACTGTTATACTTAGGGGTAGGGGTGTTCATGGTTCGGTATGGATCGCTTTTTCCCTAAAAAGAAACCAAACCTAAATTAGTCGGTTTTTCAAATATTAGAACCAAACCAAACCAATTAAATCGATTTTTCTCAATTCGGTTTATGTCGGTTTTTCGGTTTTTTCGGTTATTTGTCGTTTTTTTCTTAAATATAAGACATACACTACCAAACACATATTCCGGACCATATTTTTATTGTAACACTATCAAATCAATTACCCTTTGAGAAATCTATTATTTACTAAAATATATTGATGATAATTGAAACAAATAGTGATGAATAATTTAAGGACTTCATTAAAAATATGTTATTTTAATACGAAATGGATTCTTACACTAAACAAAAGAAAAGTACCAATCAAACTAGAATGTAAAGGTAAAGAACTATATTAAAAGTGCAAACTATTAACATTTACCATAAATTTTTTAAAACTTTATATCAATATACATATATATAGGTGTAATATTAAATTTGAAATAGCTACTCATATAGTCGGTTTGGTTCGGTGTTTTTCTGATTAAAACCAAAACCAAACCAATTTTGAGCGGGTTTTAAAATTCAAAACCAAAACCAAACCAAACCAAAAAGTATCGGTTTTTTTGGTCGGTTTGGTTTGGTTTTCGGTTTGTCTCGGTTTTTCGGGTTTTTATGAACACCCCTAGACTTATACTAATGGTCATGGGCATCAAAGTGATTCCTTTGCATTTGCCATGGTTTATATCGTATAGCTCTTGGATGGTTATGTTGGTCATTTAATGTGTTGCACTCGCTGACTAAACTATTCTCTTTAGGCCGGTTCTTCGCATGTTCATGGTGTTGCTATTCCAACGGTTGAAGGTATTCAAAATGTTCTCGACCATATTGGAGCTCAACTGAGTGGGAAGAAAACTCACTTTCTCTGGATTAATCTCCGTGAGGAACCGGTAATAGTGCTTCATTACTCTTGGTATATGTATTTCACTGAATTTCTTCTGCACTTCAGTTTTATTGTAATGCTTTCCTATAAATGGCTATTATTTCATCAATAACTGCAGTACAGTTTTGTAAACAAATTTTTAGGACTTATAATAGATTCTATTCGATGAATTAATCATAGTGAGTAATCTTGTAGACATTGTTTGCATGACGTGTTGCTTTTTTTTTTGGGGGGGGGGGGGGTTTATGATGCGTTGCACCTTTAACTCTCATTATTTGCATTCAACACATCATACGGCATATAGTTCCATGTTCCAACTTTTTTATTTATGTTGCTCGTTGAGCCCTTCCAGTGCACAAATTTCATTGCAGCATTTTCGAGTAAACAAAAGACCATCATCTCTCTCTCTCTCTCTCTCTCTCTCTCTCTCTTGCTTCTTCTGCTGCATCCTTTTCCTTTTTTTTGGCGGGTGGTTGGAGGTGGGGGGAGGGAAGTTGATGAGAGCCTTTCCTTGTATACAGGATCTATTCAAAAGAGTATAGGCACTTCTCTATTCTACATTTTTTTCTCTTTCATGCATTAAGGTTGAATTATTATATAAGTTCTATGAAAGGTGGAGACATCGAGACACAAGATAATCTTCTTCCTCTCTTTAGATAGCCCATGGATTTTCGATTTCTATTGGACTTGGTTAGATAATAGCAAACTTGTTTGTGATAAGATTGTGCGCTGACCGAAGGTAAGTTCTGATTGATTACCTAAGATGCTACAATTAATATCCATCTTCATGAAATATCTGAAGGTGCAAATGTCTGTGTTAGTATTCTTGAGTGAGCGATCATGTGGAAAAGGAAATATGAAACTGATCGAAGCTGAGAATTGATATATACATTGGTATTCCTGATCTCTCTAATGCAGAACTAGATGAAACACGTGTAGTGATATCTGCGTTTCTTTCTGGACATGAACTTTCCGATCAAGATGCTGCAAGATTTTAATTCTGGAAAACTTCATGATTGTTTCCTTTCTAAACATGTAACAGGTGATATATATAAATGGACGCCCGTTTGTCTTGCGTGAAGTAGAAAGGCCTTTCTCAAATCTCGAGTATACGGTGCGTCATGGTTAGGATTTATTTGTCATTTTGACATATTGTTACTGATTTTATTTTATATTCCCATGATCATATTGTAATCTCCTGGAACCAGGACATTGCACACTTTTTCAGGATTTATCAAAATAACATGCCATCACGTACCCACACTCACAAGTTAAACACTTCTGATCATGACATCAATGAGATATCATAACATACATGTATTTCTTTTACTTTTTGCTCTCAGATGCAGCATTGGTTGTAGGACTTTTGTCTAGCACTTGGTGTTCATCTTCCTTTCAGAAGTTTACAAAAAGTAATAATAAACATATTACAAAAATATACTGGACGTACGGACAAACTATTTACCTTCTTTAGGATAGTATAGCCCTTAATACTTGGGTGACCGAGGCCAAAAATCATGCCAAAGACTAACCTTCCTACTTCCCAACACGCCAGCAAGAATGTTCCCCTAAAACGGCAGAATGGTATTATCCTACTTCCCGACACGCCTTGTGACTCCAGATACCCCCTATGTATTTGTATCTATCCTTTTATAGCTTGCATGCAGTATGAATAACCAAGTAAATAACATGATTAAAATATGTGCATGCATAATGGTTCATGAACCAAGTATTCAATATTTAGAATAATATTTTGAGTAAATGTGTATCTTAAAGTTTTAAAGTGCCATTCTTGAATAGATAAAAAAAGGGCAGCCCAGTGCACTAAGCTCCCGCTATTCCTGAATAGTTTACATTTTCAAAATAGTGAAAGTATGGGAGGATCCCAATAATAGAAAATAAATGCACATTTTGAACATTGAATATGCATTTCATCAAAGCCGGCTGACGTGCATGAAACTATGTTCTTTTTGGCACCCATGAGGTTCCTTTATGTATAGAAGATTGGGTGTCATTCGTAGAAAACCATATCTTTTTGTAGGTTTTCTACTTTTCTTGGGTATACGGGTTTTCTAAGCCCAATTCTTAATAAAATTATTACTTGATCCCAAAAAAAAAAAAAAGAATGGATGGAAAGACTGATTGCATAACTACCGCGAGACCTTATCACAGCAGGATCCTAATGCTTCTTATTTGGGTAAAACCTTTTCTTCTGCCAATAAATATTAGTTCACACTCATTCTTGTGTATACTTACAACTTTTTATATCTGGCATTTATTGGGTTATAATACAAGTTTCTAACAGCATATCTTTTCCTAATCTATCTGTTGATATATTTCTTGATATGACATTAGATTTTATATTAAATAGGGAATTAATAGGAAAAGGGTGGAGCAAATGGAGGATCGCTTGAAAGAAGATGTTTTGCTAGAAGCTGCAAGGTTATTGTTTGCTCTAATTTTATTGTTCATGGATATCTAGGTTTTCACTAACTGTCATGATGGTGCTCACGTATTGCAAATTTTATTTGAATCACTTGATGAAAAACAGATACGGAAATAAGATCCTAGTAACTGATGAGCTTCCTGATGGTCAGATGGTGGATCAATGGGAACCAGTAACATCTGATTCTGTGAAAACACCCTTACAGGTTTCATGAGTTTAGGAAAGCTTTATTGAAGTTGACGTCAGAAAAGATTGTACTGATTGCTCATTTTCATTTTGAACATCTCCCTCTAAGTTAGGTGTATGAGGAACTGCAAGCGCAAGAGTATCTTGTCGACTACGAGCGTGTTCCTATTACTGATGAAAAGTCACCCAAAGAGCTGGATTTTGATATTCTTGTGAGTATTTGTATTTCTACTCGGCTTTGGCTTTGAATCCCATTTTTATGTCGAAGATACATCTCTTGTCATCACGAAAGGCATGGGAGGTTCTTTTTGCTTAGGTTTTTATTATTTTTGGTCAGGGTTACATTGGAACATAATCTCATGCATCTGATATGTTAGGAATAAATTTCTATTACAGCATCGCGACCGTCTTAACTCGTCAAGTTGACGTCTTTTATGTATATTGACATGGGAGTTTAACTTTTTTTTCTTTCCTTTTCTAGTAAGTAGTCTAAAGATGGACGGAAGACGTGTATTTATGACTATCTACACGTTTATGCTCTTCAAATAGTACTTTAGCTTAATAAACATGTCATTTTCAATGTAATGGTGCCAAATCGTTTTTATGATAGATTTGAGCATTAGTTTGTCATATTCCTCATCTGTTTTTTTGGTTTGCCTTCTGATCTTTAGGTTCGTAGGGTTTCTCAAGCTGATGTGAACACACAGATTATTTTTAATTGCCAAATGGGACGTGGGCGAACAACCACAGGAATGGTGATTTCCACATTGGTGTATCTTAATCGAATAGGGGCCTCTGGTAATTATTTTCTCTCATGTCAGACCTGGTATTTTCCTTCAATATCCAATTTAGAAATATTTCCTGCCCTTAGATTTAATTCTCTTCCTTCTTGTTCTTGCATTCTGTTTTATTAAGCCCTTTTAGTTAAAGGGCCCTTTTTTGGGAATAGTGACCTGAAATTCAATTGTCCAGAGAAGGGATTCAATACCTTAACTTTGACATCACGAAGAGAGCAGTGAAAAATTCCAGAATAGTCACCAAAACTTCAATGCTACGAGGAGGAACTCAATACCCAAACTCTAATTCTATGAAGAAAAAGATGAGAAAAAAACTTTTAAGAATATTGACCGGAAATTTAATGCTTAGCTGAGGTACTCGATGTCCAAATTCTGGTACTATGAAGAAAAAGGAAGAGAAGACTCTTGCAGAATAATGAAATACAACGGACTTAATTCCTAAACTCTAATACCATGAAGAAAAAGAAGAGAAGAAGACTTTATGGAATCATAACCGGCAATTTTCAAAGGGATGCAACACCTAAATTTCGTCTCATGGAGAAAAAAGAGAAGTTTCGAAAAATATTTTACTTAAAGGTCACCCGAAAAAAATGCTGAAGTAGTGTAAGACTGTGATGAGAGAAACATCACTGGATAGGGACACGAAACCATCTAAAGAGTGAAAATAATAGTAGTGTCAATGGAAAAAGAAAGCATCCGAGGGTGTGGCCTAGTGGTCAATGAAGTTGGTTGGGAACCATGAGGTCTCAGGTTCAGATCCCAATAGAGACAAAAACTAGGTGATTTCTTCCCATCCGCCGAAGCTTTGGTGGACAAAGTTACTTGGTACGTGTGCCGGTGGAAGATATGTGTGTCGCACATCGACAATGAAGGGATGGGTGGTCTCTTTAGATGGACTTGGGGAGTCCTCACCTCTTGAGCTAGCTTTTGGGGATGAGTTAGGCCCAAGGTCCATTTTTCATGGTACTAGAGCAGGACCCATCCCGATTTTCTAATGTTGGGCCCCCCATAATTGTCCACGCTCCAGATGTTCAGTCCTTGGCACGAGCGGGGGTGTTGAGTCCCACATCGACAATGAAAGGGATGGGTAGTCTCCTTATATGGACTTGGCAATCTTCACCTCTTGAGCTATCTTTTGGGGTTGAGTTAGGCCCAATGTCCATTTAACATGGTCTCAGAGCAGGACCCATCCCGATTTTCCGATGTTGGCCCCCCATAATTGTCCATGCTCTAGATGTCCAGTCTTGGGCGTGAGAGGGGGTGTTGAGTCCCACATCAACAATGAAGGGGATGGGTGGTCTCCTTATTTGGACTTGGGCAATCCTCACCTCTTAAGCTAGCTTTTGGGATTGAATTAGGCTAAGGTCCATTTATCATGTAGATTTTGAGAAGAAGAAAAGACTCTTGTATTTCTGTGTATGTTTACATCCCATGAGCAAGGAAACTTGTACACAGCTCCTAATGCTAATTAAGAAAATAAAATAAATCTATACAATTAATCCAGCTATCAAATCAAATAAAATCAGATCTCTTAAATATAGTCAAATCTCCTAAAATCATGCTAATCAACATTCCTAAGTCAAGTCTCCTTGAATCATGCTAATCAACAAGATAGCAGGTATCCCGTAGAATTAGTTGAGGTGCGCGCGAGCTAGTTCGAATACCACCGACATAATAATTGTGAGAAA
>JASVEL010007625.1:0-159982 GCA_032618575.1 Nicotiana noctiflora
AAGTAAGAATAGATACGATCCATATTTAGGCCCTTCAGAAAAAGATTCAAGAACTGTCACGATCCCAAATCCGGTCGTGATGGCGCCCTACACATTGCTAAGCCAGCCTGACCAATCCATATCAACCACGGAGCTATAAGCTCTCTTTAACCCATTTAAGCAAATTAATTCACGAAATAACAGCGATACATGTAACGAAAACGGGGAACCAAGTCCCATAATACATCAACTCCCATAGACCAAGTGTCAAGAGTCATGAGCCTCTACTGAACATGAGTGTATAAAGGTTTACAAGATACCAAGTGCGGAAAGAAAAGTCAATACAAAATCAAGACAGTAAGAAGGAATATCGGGTCCTGCGGACTCTGCAGCTACCTCGAATATCCACAAATGTCGCCTCGCACAACTACTGGATCACTGCTGAGAGGTACCTGGATCTGCACACAAGGTGCAGGGAGTAAAATGAGTACTGCCAGACTCAGTGGTAATAAACAAGGGTAAGACAACGCAGATAAGAAATCCACAGTAAAGCACAATGTAAAGCTATAACCCAAAACCTTGTAGCTGTTCAATATCAACAGTAGATAGCCAACAATATCAACAACAAGTATAACAGCTAGCAGGTGTAGCTAAATGCAATGCAATGCATGAAATGACAGCTACGGCGCGTAGCCCGATCCAATTTGGGTACCCGTGCTCACCGTGGGGTTTCAGACTCCACAGGGGCTCCTACAGCCCAAGCACAATATCATGAATATATGCTGCGGTGTGCAGTCCGATCCACTACCAATCCCGCTGCGGCGCGCAGCCCGATCCACTACCAGTTAGCTAATATGCAAATACAGCCTCGCAGGCTCAAAAGTAGTTTTTGAAAACTCTTTTATCATTTTTCACTTGAAAACAGTAATATCAAGTTCCAGAGATTGGAAATAGCATGATAACAGAAATAGCTGCGGACTGGTAGTAAACTAGCATGTCTATGTGATAAGACAATGATAACGATCCTCGCGGGATCCAATAACTGGCTCACGGCCCACATGTATACTCAACCGCCCAAGAAGGGGGTTCCTCGGCCCAAGAGTGGCCATTATCACAATATATATATATATGCAACCATCCGAGAAGGAGGTTCGACGGCTCTAGAATAGCCAATAATACAGTATCAACAGGTCGGACTAATATATAGTCTCCAGTTCATGATCGACCCCGCACTCTCAAGAGAGTACGTGTCTCGCCGCTATACAGCGTCACAAAGTGGTATACCGGGGTTTCGAACCCGCTGGTCATCACCCACATCTATTACTCACCTCAATACAACGCGACGACTATTCCGCAATGCCCTTGCCACGAGAATCAAGCTCCGCACGCGTAGAATCTGATCAAATAACAGTAGAAACACAACAAATTAGGCCAATGGGACGACACCCAATCAATACAACTCAATTTACATCAAAATTCCCAAAGTTGTCAAAACCCGACTTTCGGTACGCTTATCGAAAAATCACGAAAGTCACATATTCGGAACCCTCATCTCAATACGAGTCTAAGCATATCAATTTTACCAAATTCGGACTCCATTTGCCCATTCAAAACCTTGATTTTCTAAAGTCCAAGACTAGGGCTAAATCCTCCATAATTACCCCAAATTCCTCCATTTTCATGATATAATTGCATGATATTATCAATACTAATCATAATATGAGTTCATAGTTGATTACCTGATGATTTCCCTTGATTTCTCCCTTCAAAATCGCCCAAATCGCCCCTTAAGCCGAGACCCAAAATGTGTTAAATGTTCTGAAATTTTTCTAACTTCTGATACACTTACTTACAGCGATTTTCGCTTCCGCGGAACATTTTCCGCTTCTACGCTCCCGTATCCGCGACCAAAGGGTCGTTTCTGCGGTTCCAGGCCTAGCCGGCCATTTTCCGCTTCTGCGATATACGGACCGCCTCTGCGCGTCCGCTTCTGCGAAGACTCGATCGCTCCTGCGGAAATTTCCGCTTCTGCGGCTAGGTGTCCGCTTCTGCAGACTCGCCTAAGCGGCTAGCCTTCCGCTTCTGCGATACTTCCCCCATAGCCCTTGGCCGCTTCTGCGGCTCAACATCCGCTTCAGCGGTGCCGCACCTGCGGGCTCCTTTCCGCTTCCGCGATCACAAGCGCTTCTGCGCTCCAATATCCGCTTCTGCGGACTCGCTCCTGCGACCACATTTCCGCAGGAGCGAAAATGACAGAACCAGAACTCTTCAACCTGCAATTTCCATGATTTTCTTCCGTTTAACCATCCGAAAACACCCCGAGGCCCCCCGGACCTCATCCAAACATACCAACACATCTTAATACCTTATTCGAACTTGCTCCAATCCTCAAAACACGTCTAACAACATCAAAACTCATAATTCGCATCGAATTCAAGCCTAAATTCCTTAAAACATTCCAAATTACACATTCAATCAAAAACCCGACCAAACGACGTCCGAATGACCTGAAATTTTGCAGCCACATCCAAAATCACCTAACGAAGCTACTGCAACTGTCGGAATTCCATTCCGACCCCCGGATCAAAATCTCACCTACCGTTCGGATTTCGCCAAAATTCAACCTTAGCCAATTCAAGCCTATTTCTACACCGGCCTCCAAATTCAATTCCGATCGCTCCCCTAAGTCACAAATCACCTCCCGGAACTAACCGAATCATCAGAATCCGATTCCGAGCCCTCTAACCAAATAGTCAACTCCCGGTTGACTTTCCTTATTCAAGTTTCCTTCACAAAGGCTATATGCCTCATTTTCAATCCAATTCACTCCTAACTCACCCGATAGGCTTTAACACCGATATAAAATCATAAAACATGTATTTACAACATAACGGGGTGGTAATTCTCGTGACGACGGGCCGGGTCGTCACATTCTCCCCCTCTTAAGCAAACGCTCGTCCTCGAGCGGGTCAAGAAACATACCTGAAGTCTCAAACAAGTGAGGATATTTGCTCCGCATCTCCCGCTCGATCTCCCAAGCGGCCTCCTCCACGGGTCGACCTCTCCACTGAACCTTAACTGATGCAATCTCCTTAGACCTCAATTTTCTCACCTGATGACCCAAAATAGCAATAGGCTCCACATCATAGGATAGATCACCATCAAGCTGAATGGTACTGAAATCTAATACATGAGACGGATCTCCAATGTACTTCCGGAGCATAGACACATGGAATACTGGATGAACGCTGGATAAGCTGGGCGGCAAGGCCAACTCATACGCCACCTCTCCAACTCTCCTAAGTATCTCAAAAGGACCAATGTACCTGGGACTCAACTTTCCTTTCTTCCCAAACCTCATGACACCCTTCATAGGTGAAATCTTCAACAATACTCGGTCACCAACCATGAAAGACAACTCCCGAACTCTACGGTCCGCATAACTCTTCTGACGAGACTGTGCTGTACGAAGCCTCTCCTGGATCAACTTTGCTCTATCCAGAGCATCCTGGACTAACTCAGTCCCTATCAATCTAACCTCACCAGGCTCAAACCATCCCACGGGGATCTACACCGCCTGCCATACAATGCCTCATACGGGGCCATCTGAATACTCGACTGATAACTGTTGTTGTAGGCAAACTCAGCAAGTGGTAGGAACTCATCCCACGAACCACCAAAATCAATCACACAAGCTCGCAACATATCCTCCAAGATCCGAATAGTGCGCTCAGACTGTCCGTCTGTCTGGGGGTGAAATGCTGTACTCAACTCAACCCGTGTACCCATCTCTCGCTGAAATGCTCTCCAAAACCGAGAAGTGAACCGAGTACCCCTGTCGGATATGATAGACACTGGGACCCCATGCAACCAAACAATCTCTCAAATAAAGATCGCTGCCAACCGCTCTGATTTGTAGGTAGTACTAACTGGAATGAAGTGAGCTGACTTGGTCAGTCTATCCACAATCACCCATACAGAATCAAACTTCCTCGCCGTCCGAGGGAGTCCAGTAACAATGTCCATGGTGACCCTCTCCCATTTCCACTCAGGAATATCAATGCGCTGAAATACACCACCGGGCCTCTGATGCTCGTACTTAACTTGCTGACAGTTGAGGCACCGTGCTACATGTCTGACAATGTCCATTTTCATCTTTCTCCACCAATAGTGTTGTTTCAAATCTTGATACATCTTAGCGGCTCCTGGATGGATAGAATACCGCGAGCTATGGGCCTCTTCCAGAATCAACTCACGAAGGCCATCAACATTGGGCACACATATCCGGCCCCGCATCCTCAATACGCCGTCACTATCAATGGTGACATCTCTAGCATCATCATGTTGAACTCTGTCCCTCAGGACAGCCAAATGTGGATCATCATACTGGCGCTCACGAATACGATCATATAGAGATGACCGAGATACAACACAAGCCAATACCCTGCCGGGCTCCGAAATATCTAACCTCACTAGCCGATTGGCTAGCACCTCAACATCATAAGCAAATGGCCTCTCCTCGGCTGGAATATATGCCAAGCTCCCCATACTGACCGCCTTCCGGCTCAAAGCATCAGCCACCACATTGGCCTTCCCCGGATGATATAATATAGTAATGTCATAATCCTTCAGCAACTCTAGCCATCTCCGCTGTCTCAAATTAAGGTCTTTCTGTTTGAACAAGTGCTGGAGACTACGATGGTCGGTATACACCTCACAAGACACACCGTACAAATAGTGCCTCCAAATCTTCAAGGCATGAACAATGGCGGCTAGCTCCAAGTCATGAACATGATAGTTCTTCTCATGCGGCTTCAACTGCCGAGAAGCATAAGCAATTACCTTTCCTTCCTGAATCAACACACAACCTATCCCCACTCTCGAGGCATCACAATAAACGCTATATGAACCTGAAGCTGATGGCAATACTAACACTGGAGCTGTGGTCAAAGCTGTCTTGAGCTTCTGAAAGCTCTCCTCGCACTCATCCGACCACACGAACGGTGCACCCTTCTGGGTCAATTTAGTCAATGAAGAAGCAATGGATGAAAATCCCTGAACAAACCGGCGATAATACCCCGCCAAGCCAAGAAAACTCCTGATCTCTGTAGCTGAGGACGGTCTAGGCCAACTCTGCACCGCCTCTATCTTTTTCTGATCAACCCGAATACCATCACGAGACACCACATGTCCCAGAAATGCTACGGACTCGAGCCAAAACTCGCACTTGGAGAATTTAGCATATAGCCTTCTCCTCTCTCAATCTCTGCAACACAATACTCAAATGCTGAGCATGCTCCTCCTGACTACGGGAGTAGACTAGAATGTCATCAATGAACACAATCACAAATAAATCCAAATAAGGCCCGAACACACTGTTCATCAGATGCATAAATGCTGCTGGGGCGTTGGTCAGCCCAAACGACATTACAAGAAACTCATAATGACCATATCGGGTCCTGAATGCAGTCTTCATAATATCCGAGTCCTTGATCTTCAGCTGATGATAGCCCGAACGAAGATCGATCTTAGAAAACACCCTCGCACCTTGTAACTGATCAAACAAATCATCTATGCGCGGTAGAGGGTACTTGTTCTTCACTGTCACTTTGTTCAATCGCCTATAATCAATACACATTCGCATGGAACCATCTTTCTTTTTAACAAATAATACCGGCGCACCCCACGGGGACACACTAGGGCGGATGAAACCCTTATCCAGAAGTTCTTGAAGTTGCTCTTTCAGTTCTTTCAACTCGGCCGGTGCCATTCGATAAGGAGGAATGGATATGGGCTGAGTGCCCGGCACCAAGTCAATGCCAAAATCAATATCCCTGTCCGGCGGCATGCCCGGCAGGTCTGAGGGGAATACATCTGGGAAGTCCCTCACAACAGGTACAGAATCAATGCTAGGAGACTCAGCTCCCACATCTCTCACAAAAGCTAAGTACGATAAACACCCTTTTTCAACCATCCTCTGAGCTTTTAAGAACGAAATAACACGGCTAGGGACGAAATCGGCCGAACCCCGCCACTCAATCTGAGAAATACCAGGAATGGCCAACGTAATTGTCTTAGCATGACAGTCCAATATAGCATGATACGGAGACAACCAGTCCATACCCAATATAACATCAAAGTCCACCATACCCAACAATAACAACTCTGCCTGGGTCTCCAGACCCCCAATAGATATAACACAGGATCTATAGACATGATCCACAACAATCGTATCACCCACGTGGGTGGATACATGAACAGGTAAATCAAGACTACCACGAGTCGCACCCAAATGATGTGCAAAATAAGCAGGACACGTAAGAATATGTGGACCCCGGATCAAACAGAACAGAGGCATCTCTTGTGACAGACATAAATGATACCCGTAATCACAACATCGGAGGCAACCGCATCACGCCCGTCAGGAAGTGCATGAACCGTGCCTGGCCTCCACCGTATCTCTCCTCGCCCCGGGGCGTCCACGAGAAGACCGACCTCCACCTCTACTAGACCGAGATGGTGCCGAAGAGGAGGGCTCTGATCCCTCTGCTGAGTCCCGCCCCTACGTAGTCGAGGGCAATGTCTCCTCACGTGGCCAAACTCACCACACTCATAACACGCACCCGCGGCCGGGAGAAGCAGGTGCCGCACTCGGGCCGAGGGCACCAAGCCGATGACCGACCCCGTCGAAACCCCCGTCGACCACGACCATGCGAACCTCCGCTCTCGCTCTGGGCGGCCCGAACGAGAAGGTCTCAGACGAGCGACCTCTCGTCCGCCGGGAATGCCCTCAGTACGGAGCACCACCGAAACCGCCGAACCACGAGGCCTCTCGGCCTCCCGCTCCTCTCTCTCTCGGCGACGATCCGCCTCAACGGAGCGTGCCATATCAGCTACCCGCTCAAACGATGATGACAGAACTCGCTCGCCTGGTCATAAGAATACGGACAGAGTAGTTGAGGCCATCAATGAACCTCCTGATCCTCTCCCTATCAGCAGGGATCATCCATGTGGCATGCCTAGCCAACTGTGTGAATCTAAGCTCATACTGAGTCACAGACATGTCGCCCTGAATCAACCACTCGAACCGGCGACGTAGCTCCTCGCGACGAGACCGAGGTACATATTTCTCTAGAAAGAGAGTAGAGAACTGCTGCCATGTGAGAGGTGCTGCTCTTGCAGGGCCTACGCCTCTCAAACTCCTCCCACCAATCAAATGCGGGACCAGTGAACCGAAATGTAGTAAATGAAACTCCGCTGGACTCAAGAATACCAGCCGTACGCAGCATCTTCTGACACTTATCCAAGAAACCCCGGGCATCCTCGCCCTCAACGCCACCGAAACGGGGTGGCGAAGTCTCACCAAATCTCTCAAGACGACGCCGCTCGTCCCCGGCATAACCTCGAACCATATGCTCGGAGCCGGAGCCGGCGTACCGGAGGAACAACCGGCGCAACCACCCGAGCGGGGACAACCTCTGGGCGTCCGAAGTCCCCGAACAACCGGATCAGGTGTGCGAGCTGCAGGGTCTGCTGACCACCCCCCGACCGAGATGTCGCTGCGCAGTAGCGTAGCTGAAACTACTCGAGCCAAACCGGAACACACCGATAATATCCGAGCAGCAGTCTCCCGACGACTGTGAATAGCAATAGACATAGTCCGGCCTCGAACTCGGGACCGCCGGAGCATCAACCACCGGGGGCTGCTCTTGAACTGGTACAACAGGCGGGTCGACTGGCACCTCAGCCCGCCCTACCTCTAACTCTAGCACGACCGCGCCCACGGCCTCTAACAGGTGGCAACGGAGGTCGTCCACCTCGTCCCGATGCTCGCGTTCTCGCCATCTCTGCGAGAGAATAGAATATGGAAGTTCGGTTCTCGAACAACAAGATCGCACGACGTAGTTCAAGAAAAGTGAAGTTTTCCTAAAGCGTTCGCAGCCCTCCCGAGGATAAGCACAGTGCGTCCCCGTACCGATCCACAAGCACTCTACTAACCGGCTCAAGACTCACGAGGCCTAGTAAACCTAGGCTCGATACCAACTTGTCACGACCCCAACCGCCGTGATGGCGCCCAGACATTGCTAAGCCAGCCTGACCAATCCATATCAACCACGGAGCTTGAAGCTCTCTTTAACCCATTTAAGCAAATTAATTCAAGAAATAACAGCGATACATGTAACGAAAACGGGGAACCAAGTCCCATAATACATCAACTCCCATGGACCAAGGGTCAAGAGTCATGAGCCTCTACTGAACATGAGTGTATAAAGGTTTACAAGATACCAAGTCCTGAAAGAAATGTCAATACAAAATCAAAAGACAAGAGGAAGGAATATCGGGTCCTGCGGACTCTGCACCTACCTCGAATATCCACAAACGTCGCCTCGCACAACCACCGGATCACCGCCGAGAGGTACCCGGATCTGCACACATGGCGCAGGAGTAAAATGAGTACCGCCGTACTCAGCGGTAATAAACAAGTGTAAGACAACATGCAGAGTAAGAAATCCGCAATAAAGCACTATGTAAAGCTATAATCACCTACCCTGTCATAGAATCAATATTCACTGTACCCGTACTAACAAATACCAATAAATAGCATAACAGCTAGCAAATGTAGCTAAATGCAATGCAATGCATGATATGACCGCTACGGCGCGTAGCCCGACTCCAATTTTGGGTACCCGTGCTCACTGTGCGGGTTCAGACTCCGGGGGGGCTCCTACAACCCAAGCACATCTCATAGAGATATTCCTGCGGCGTGCAGTCCGATCCAACATATATCTCGCTGCGGCGCGCAGCGCGATCCACTACTAGTCAGCTAATATGCAGATACAGCCTCGCAGGCTCAAAAGTAGTTTTTGAAAACTCTTTTATCATTTTTCAGTTGGAAAACAGTAATATCAAGTTCCAGAGATTGGAATTAGCATAATAACAAAAATAGCTGCGGACTAGTAGTAAACTAGCATGTCTATATGATAAGACAATGATAACGATCCTCGCGGGATCCAATAACTGGCTCACGGCCCACAAGTATGCTCAACCGCCCAAGAAGGGGGTTCCTCGGCTCAAGAGTGGCCATTATCACAATATATATATATGCAACCATCCGAGAAGGAGGTTCGACGGCTCTAGAAT
This sequence comes from Nicotiana noctiflora, assembly GCA_032618575.1. NCBI lineage: Eukaryota > Viridiplantae > Streptophyta > Magnoliopsida > Solanales > Solanaceae > Nicotiana > Nicotiana noctiflora. The sequence goes on from JASVEL010007625.1 coordinate 9,121, forward strand.
AGCCAACAATACAGTATCAATAGGTCGGACTAATATATAGTCTCCAGTTCATGATCGACCCCGCACTCTCAGAGTGTGCGTGTCTCGCCGCTATACAGCGTCACAAAGTGGTATACCGGGGTTTCGAACCCGCTGGTCATCACCCACATCTATTACTCACCTCAATACAACGCGACGACTATTCCGCAATGCCCTTGCCACGAGAATCAAGCTCCGCACGTATAGAATCTGATCAAATACAGTAGAAATACAACAATTTAGGCCAATGGGACGACACCCAATCAATATAACTCAATTTACATCAAAATTCCCAAAGTTGTCAAAACCCGACTTCCGGTACGCTTATCGAAAAATCACGAAAGTCACATATTCGGAACCCTCATCTCAATACGAGTCTAAGCATATCAATTTTACCAAATTCGAACTCCATTTGCCCATTCAAAACCTTGATTTTCTAAAGTCCAACACTAGGGCTAAATCCTCCATAATTACCCCAAATTCCTCCATTTTCATGATATAATTGCATGATATTATCAATACTAATCATAATATGAGTTCATAGTTGATTACCTCATGATTTTCCCTTGATTTCCTCCTCAAAATCGCCCAAAATCGCTCTTAAGCCGAGACCCCCAAATGTTAAAATGTTTCTGAAATTTTTCTAACTTCCGATACACTTACTTACAGCGATTTTCGCTTCCGCGGAACATTTTCCGCTTCTACGCTCCCGTATCCGCGACCAAAGCGGCGCTTCAGCGGCTCCAGGCCCAGCCGGCCATTTCCGCTCTCGCGACATACGGACCGTCCGCGCGTCCGCTTCCGCGAAGCCTCGACCGCTCCTCGCGGAAATCTCCGCTCGCGGCTCGTCGTCCGCTCGCGGACTCGCCCAGCCGGCTAGCCTTCCGCTTCCGCGATACTTCCCCCTTAGCCCTCGCCGCTTCTGCGGCTCAACATCCGCCTCAGCGGCGCCGCACCTCTGCGGACTCCTTTCCGCTTCCGCGATCCCAGCCCTTCTGCGCGCTCCTCAGTCCGCTCTCGCGGACTCGCTCCTCGCGACCACATTTCCGCAGGAGCGAAAATGACGGAACCCAGAACTCTCAACCCGAAATTTCCATGATTTTTCTCCCGTTTAACCATCCGAAAACACCCCGAGGCCCCCGGACCTCATCCAAACATACCAACACATCTTAATACCTTATTCGAACTTGCTCCAATCCTCAAAACACGTCTAACAACATCAAAACTCATAATTCGCATCGAATTCAAGCCTAAATTCCTTAAAACATTCCAAATTACACATTCAATCAAAAACCCGACCAAACGACGTCCGAATGACCTGAAATTTTGCAGCCACATCCAAAATCACCTAACGGAGCTACTGCAACTATCGGAATTCCATTCCGACTCCCGAATCAAAATCTCACCTACCGTTCGGATTTCGCCAAAATTCAACCTTAGCCAATTCAAGCCTATTTCTACACCGGCCTCCAAATTCAATTCCGATCGCTCCCCTAAGTCACAAATCACCTTCCGGAACTAACCGAATCATCAGAATCCGATTCCGAGCCCTCTAACCAAATAGTCAACTCCCGGTTGACTTTCCTTATTCAAGTTTCCTTCACAAAGGCTATATGCCTCATTTTCAATCCAATTCACTCCTAACTCACCCGATAGGCTTTAACACCGATATAAAATCATAAAACATGTATTTACAACATAACGGGGTGGTAATTACCGTGACGACGGGCCGGGTCGTCACAAGTTACTACTCATATTAGATTCAATTGTTGTTTCCTATTCAAGTTGTTCCCCTGCTTCATTACTTCTGAATTTACTGTTGGCGATTGCACTACTGCTGTTCCAAGTAGATTCTTATAGAATTTTAGGATCTTAGCTTCCACATCTGTAGTTGTATTTAGTGATTGACCCGCACTATTATACATACTAACAATATGGTTAGTGGCTTGTCTACTCTTTGCACAAGCATGAAAGTATGATGTATTTGCATCTCCAAGTTTGAGCCATTTGATCTTTGATTTGTGCTTCATTATGCTTTCCTCAATTCCAATCCATTTAGCTAGCTCTTCTTTGCTTCTTTTTCTTGTGTTATGCTTTTAGTACTGCAGACAGGTCCATCCATTTGCTTCTGAATCCCCTCCAACTTTAGTCTTGCTTCTTAGATTCTTCGCACAGTGTTGTTAAATTCTTGCCTATTCATCTACTTCAGTTTGTTCTTTAGTATCTTGAGTTTCATCCATACTTTATTCATTGTTGTTCCTTCGCCTCTTTTCCTCCAGCATTCATACACAACATCCTCAAAGTCTTTATGTTGTGTCGTACAATTAAAGAACTTAAAATGCCTCCCTCCATTCTGTTGCTCATAGTCCATTGTTATACTTAATGGGCAATGATCTGAAAAACCATGTTGCAATACTCTTCTTTCCATTACAGGCTAGTTTTGGATCCATGCAGCATTAACAAGAATTCTATCAATTTTACCGTGGGCATGATTGTTAGTGCACGTATACTTCCTTCCAACTGTCTTTAGTTCAGTTAATCCATTTCTCTAGATTAATTTTTTGAAGTCTTTCACTTCAAATTCCTATACCGGTGTCCCTTGAGACCTACCTTCATTAGTCAATATAGTATTGTAATCCTCTATTATTACATAAGGATCAGTAATACCGGCTATTACTTTTTCCATATCTTCCCATAGTCTTTTCCTATCATGTATAGTATGCATACCATAGACAGAACCAAACCTGAATTTATTTCCACTTTGCATCTCTGTGACTCCTCCTATTATGTATTGTTGGTGCACTTCATAGCACTCAAAATCTACCCTTGTTTGATCCCAAGCAAGCCATATTCTACCACCTGGAGCATTTGTATTATTTGTTGTCCATTTCCAATTATTGAACACCTTCTTTATGATACCTTCAGCCTTTGTTTCTTTAACTCTATTCTCTAAGACAACCATTAGTAATACCTTATTCTCCCTAATACTTTTGTTTAGTTCCTTTTGCTTATCCGCCTTATTCATTCCTCTAATATTCTAATCTATGATGTTCATCATGATATATTTATTTGATTGATATTACCCCATTTACCTCTATCTCTAGGCAGTTCCATCTCTTTGTCATGCTCCCCTGTCATTTGAACTAATCTTTAAGCAGTGTCTACCAAGGCTTTGAAAGCATTGTCAGTGTTAATTTCATTCCCATCTCTCCCATCTCCATACTTCTTTGTAGCAGACTTGCCTTTTGCCAATTGCCATTGTTCTTCACTTAAGTTGTTACTTTGAATCTCTTTACTAATCTCTTCCAATTGCTCCAGGACTCTGCCTCTTGTATCGACTTTATCAGTCTTAGGATCTATCTTCCTTACATCTTTCGATATCTTTCCCTGATTCTGCATACCATATGTTTGTTGACCCACCTCTTGATTCTGCATTTTTTTGTTGTTGCATGAATGCCCAATTTGACGGCAAGTTTGACAGTATTGGGATTTCCAGTCATATTATACCATTTGCTCAATCACTTTACCATTAGGATCAATCAGTTTAATTGTCCTAGGTAGAGTCCTTGTTATATATATTTCTATAAGGATCCGAGCATAGGAAATCCTATCAGCCACAGTTGTGCAAGCATCAGTATACAAAAGCTTCCTTATCCACTTTCAATTTTGCTAAAAGCCTTGTTACTCTAGTAGTTCAACGGATGTTTTGGAAATTTTACCCATAGCGGAATAGTCTTCAAAACCTCTTTATTAAAGTCAAATCCCTCAGCGTATGATTTTAGTATTACAGGTCTATTGTTCATAGTATAAGGCCAATTCATCAATACCTCATCTCTTTCTTCAACACTATGCATCATGGCTGTAAAATATCCATCACTATGGTATAGTACCTTAAGTTTTCTGATTTTTCCTCATTGAGCAGCAACAAACCGTTCAATAGCTCCTATAGTTGGAGTATTTCCAACTACATACATTATTATAGCTCATTCCATTTCTACTTCTCCTCAGCTATATCGGCCTCCGGAATTTGTACTACTACTTCACCCTCTTGTATCACTCGTGGTACATATGTTAGATCCATTCCTTTTGCAGCTAATTTATTCTCATGAAATAATCTAGCCCATGACCTTCCAAGGTTGGTTGGTCTCGTCTAGTTCTTCTTGTCTTCCACATCTCGTATAGTCACTATTTTATTGCTTTGCTCCTTTACAACGTTGTTTATTACTGTTTCATTGGGATTTTCTTTGGCTGTGCTTGCACATCCAATGGCAACTGGCGATAAGTTCATCCTGGGTATCTCTTGGTTATCAGGACTCACTAGGGTAGCTGATTTAACACGATTGCTGCTCAGATCTGACCAATTCAGTTCACATCATTGTCGAGATCCAATTCCTCTTCCTGCATTTTCTCATTTGCATGTTGTTTTCCTTGTACCTTTGAGCTATTTTCCTTGATTCCATGATCGATTACTAGCGTTTTGGTTTGATTTTTCCTTGGCCTCCATCTTCCTCCATTTTTGGTGGTGGTGCAAGTTATCTCATTCTAACGTCCACCGAGAGAAAAGAGAGCTTCTTCATGCAAGCATATTATTATAAAGTAACGTAATATAATTAGCCAGTCTTTTATCCATGTCTATGCAACTTTTAAGTTTCATGAATTCGAGTTTCATTGCATTGCAATCTAGTATTGTGATGACCCGACCCGTCGTCTCATGTATTACTGTCTCGTTTTCCCTATTTTACTCTCCTTCATGTTTCATTATTGGCATTTGGTGTGTTAGAGTTAAATTAGTTTGGTTTTGGTAGAAAACGAGACACTTAGTCTCTTTAAGGAAGACTTATTTTAAAAAAGTCAACAGGATGTTGACTATTGAGTTAGAAAGCTCGAATGTGATTTCCGGTGATTCGGTTAGCTTCAGGAGGTGATTTGTGACTTAGGAGGGTGATCAGAATAGATTTTGAAGGTCCAGTGTAGAATTAGGCTTGAATTGGCGAAGTTAGTATTTTGGCGAATTCCGGTTGGTGGATGAGATTTTGATCCGGGGGTCAGAATGGAATTCCAAGAGTTTCAGTAGCTTCGTTAGGTAATTTTGGATGTATATGCTAAATTTTAGGTCATTCGGAGGTGATTTGGTTGGGTTTTTCATCGAGTGCGAGTTTCGGAAGAATTTAAAGAACTTAGGCTTGAAATTGATGAGAATTGAGGATTTTTGGGTTATTGGATGTGTTTTTAGGATTGGAACAAGTTTGAATAGGGTATTGGACCATGTCTGTGATTTTGGTTGAGGTTCCGGGGGCCTCGGGGTGAGTTCGGGTGGTTGAACGGAGAGTTTTGGAGTTGTTGCATGTTTAAGTTTGGTGGTATCTGGTGTTTTCGCACTTGCGGTTATGGACCACATGTGCTGTCTCACAGAAGTGAGCGGGAAGGCGCAGAAGCGGAAAGGTGGTCCATGTCAAGTTCCGCAGAAGTGGAAGTTAGGACCGCATAGGAGGTCTCGCTGGTGCGAAATTTGGGCCGCAGAAGTGGTCAAGGCCCTTAAGTGAAGGTCCGCAGAAGCGGACATGGACCGCAGATGCGGAAGTCACAAAAGCGACATTTTATCGCAGAAGCGGAATTGCTTGGGCAGTTAAATGAAATAATCTTCTTGCGAATTTTTGAAAGAACAACATTTTGGACTTCGGGTTGGGCTTTAATCAAGTATAGATTCTTGGACTTAGAATACGATTTTATGGTGTAAAAATATGGATTTAGACTGAATAATCAACGAATTAGAGGTAAAAAATGATGGTTTAGGGCTTGAACTTAAGAGAGTTTAAAATAGGGATTTGAGGGATCAAATGGACTCCGATTGTAGTAAATTTGATATGTATGGACTCGTGGTGAGACGAGGAATCAGGTGATGTGAATGTTGTAATTTTGGTAAATTGGTCGGACCATCCCTGAGCAAGTAAACCTGATCTATCGGAGTTTAAGGTCTTGCCTAATTTGAATAATATTTCGACTGCTTTCCTATTAGATTTCTATGATTTAAAGATGAATAAACGACGAGACGTGGATTGATGTATGTGCACTATTAAAAATTATGTGTCTACCGCCACAAATTAGTGACGGACATCCCTTTGTAACAAGGTTGTACCTAAGAAAATCCGTTGGCAAATGGTAGGCAGGTAAAACCTTTGGCGGTAAAATAAATCGGCAGAATTCGTCAGTAAATACTGATGGATCCCATCGGTACATTTTTGACGTTGCTCAAATAATTTTACTTATCCGTCGATACATTATAAATAGTATATATTAATCAATTGTTATACTTAAGAACACCATTAACATTTCTACTTACAGTAATTATCAATTTATAAGATAAATCATCACTAATATTTCTTACGAAAACAACTAATACGCTTCCTTTTAGTATGTAATTATTAATGTATAGGTTAAACAATGTAGTTAATGATACTACAACTTTACTTTTACTTTGTGTAATTATAAATTACTAAGCTAATTACCACTAATATATTTTTAAGTAGTGTAATACCTCCACTTAGTGTAAATTTCAATAAATAGGCTAATCAACCACTAAGATAATTAAGTAAATACTTATCGAGGGACTTACCGATGGCCTCCCTCGGTAATGTGTAGTAAAAAATAAAAAATACTTATCTATAAGATTATATATTTAAGTTAGCGACAGAAGTCCATCGGTACAGTAACGAAAAATTCAAAATATTATAAGGGAAATGCAGTGGGATTGAGTACGTCGATATTTTATTTCCTTTTTCATTTATTTCTTTTAAAAGCACCGAGAGACACTATCGGTACCTAAAAATGTAATTCAAAAACATAAATACAAAACGTTCCGAGGGAGTCTATCGGTAAATTACTGATGGAGTGCACCGATACAACCAACTAAATTTTGACCGGTCAAAGTATCATTATTTACTGAGAGTTGTCCGTCGGTTATTATTTAAAAAAGTAGTTATTAAAAAGTTTAAAAGTTTCGAGGAACTTCATCGGGATGTCCTTTGAAATAGCATCGGAAAAAAGTATGGCGATACTGCTGTCGTCGGTAAACAAATATTTTTTAGTAGTGGTATACTTGATTCTCCACTCTTCACAATTAATTAGAGATTTGAGTTAAATTCATGAGATAGTTCCTCCTCTAATGAATCCTAGTACAATTCTGAATTAATGGGACTAGTAATTTCCGAATACATTTCAACGACTTGTCTATTTTTCAGTTGGAAAGCAAAGTGGGGGCCAAAGAAAAAAGACAACAAATAAAAGTAGCAGCGTGAAGAAAACTTGGCCTTTCATTAGTCATCACACATCATGACTGCTGCGGATAGACTTCGTCAACTCTCACCAGAAATGTACTGAGTTTGAAGCCATAACCCTAGTCCCTACACATATACTCCCTCCGGTCCAAAATAAGTGATGTTTTGGATGTTTTCACACATATTAAGAAAGTCACATTTTTAGCATTTATTAGCAATAGAATTGACCATTTTAACCTTACTATGTCACATAAACACTCCTAACACATATTCCAATACTATTTACTCCAAGGACAATATAGGAAAAACATCATTAAGTCATTCTTGAAATCCGAAAACATCACTTATTTTGGACCACAAAAAAAAAGGCTAAAACATCACTTATTTTGGACCGGAGGGAGTACTTTTGAAAAATGTCATATGGGTTGAGGAAGTATTATAGCTAAATTCCATAAAACTAAGTATGGTTCCCATGGAGTCGACATCTATTTCCGTGAACCAGTTCGGTTTCATGCCGGGTCGGTTCACTACAGAAGTTATTCACCTTGTTAGGAGATTGTGGAACAGTTCAGGGATATGAAGAAGGACCTGCACATGGTGTTTATCGACTTGAGAAGGCATATAACAAGGTCCCTAGGGAGGTACTACTGGAGGTGCTCGAGGGCTAGCAGCGTGCGGAAGCCTACATCGGAGCAATCAAGAACATGTACGATGGAGCTAAGTCCGTGGCGAGACGGTGGGTGGCGACTCGCACCATTTCCCGGTGGTTACGGGGCTCCATCAAGGATCTCGCGTAGCCCCCTCTTGTTCGCCTTGGTAATGGATCGCTTGACACGCGCATATTCGCGGGATGTACCTTGGTGTACGTTGTTCGTCGACGGCATAGTCCCGGTAGACGAGACGAGGGTCGGTGTTAACCAGAGGCTAGAGTTATGGAGACGCACTCCGAGTCTGAGCGGTTCAAACCAGCAGGTCCAAGACGTAATATTCGGAGTCGCAAGCTTAGCACCGAGTCGAGCGAGTGTGGAGGGAGCGCGATGATCGGATCTCGAGGCCACGCCAAGAAAGATAGTTTCGTATACCTCGGATCTGGTGATCCGGGGATCGGGGAGATAGACGGAGATGTCATTCACCGTATAGCGGCGGGGTGGTCGGAGTGGAGGCTCGCATCAGGAGTCTTGCGTGATAAGAAAGTGCGCGCGTAAACTCGGGGAAGTTTTAGAGAGCGCGTGTTAGACCTTCCACGTCGTACGGGACGAGTGTTGGCCGGTGACGAAATCTCATGTTCACAGGATGATGGTTGCGGAGATGAGGATGCTTAGGTGAATGTGCGGGGCTCACGAGGTTAGATAAGATTAGGAACGAAGTTATTCGGAGAAGGTGGGGGTGGCCTCTAAGTCACGAAGATGCGAGAGGCGAGGCTTCGGTGGTTCGGCACGTGTGCGGAGGAGAAGCCCGATCCCCGGCGAGGAGTCGTGAGCGGCCAGCGGTGGTCAGTGCGAGCGAGGCGGAGTGAGGCCCAAGATATACCTGGAGAGAGGTAATTGCACAAGACATGGCCGTGATGCGGATTTCCGAGGACACGACCCTCGATAGGAAAGTCCGGAGGTCTAGTATCGAGGTTGTAGGATAGGGGCTTCTAGATTTTTCGTACTCCTTTCCCGGGTGAGGTGAGGCGTGGTAGGCCGCCCATAGATGATTAGTTTGTGTTCTTTTGTGGTAGTCATTTTTGGTGGTTACTGTTTTAATATCATTGCATGCCTGCTTATTATGATATTTATGTCTCTTATGTTTAGATAATTTTTATGCGATGTATGCTGAAGTAACTAATGCGGTTTTTGTTTTTGTTTTTGTTTTTGTTTGCCTTTCTTTTCCCTGCGCCGAGGGTCGATTGGAAACAGCCTCTCTGCCCTCTCAGGTAAAGGTAAGGCATGTCTACATATTATCCTCCCCAGACCCCACCTTATAGGAATATACTGTGTTGTTGTTGTTGTTGTTGTAAATATGGTCCCTAGTTACTACTGTCATAGCTCCGCAAGTAGACATCATAAGAGATAAGTTACGCGCCAAGAATTTAGACGTTTTCGGTTTTGAGTTGAAAGAGTAAGTTCTAAAACATATATCGAACTCGCAAACTCATTGTTGGATCCCTTGTTTGGAAGATATTTTAGAGGGTGTTTGCAGCGGTGGCCCGACAAATTCTGTGGCCTAAAGCTAAACTTTATGAGGTGCCTTAACAACAGCAACAACAACGATCTAGTAAAATCCCACTAAGTCGGATCTGGGAGGGTAGTGTTTATGCAAATCTTACCCCTACCCCGATAGAGTAGAGTGGCAGTGGCAGAGCCACCCTTGCTCGAGGGGTGTCAACCGACACCCCTTCGCCGGTAAATAACACTGCGTAAATAGGTATTTGTTAAAAAAAAATTGAATATATACAAGGGGTTGACACCCCTTGACACAAGATAAACTCTTAGTGCAATGGTCAAGGGTGTCAAAATTTACTGAAGGTTGCAAGTTCTATTTCCGATAGCAGCAATTTTTTTTTGTTTTGACATCCCTTTGTATAATTTCTGTCTTCGCCACTGCAGAGAGGTTGTTTCCGATAGACTATGAGGGGCCTTAGCTTTTTAAATTTTTATTATTATTTATTTGAAGTCTATTTTCTTTTAGCTTTTCTTGGAAACAAAGTTATTACTACTGTTGTTCTTAGGTACGATTTTATCAATATCAATTTTGAAAACTTCTTTCCCCTAAAACAACGATAACATGAGTTATGAACATTACTCCATACGCAATTTAGGTATTTCAAAAGGAATTGAATCTTTTATTTGATAAAGTGTATCAATTAAACTGTTATTTTCTAATTGTACTATTTTTCTTAATACTTTTAATTCAGAAAATAAATCTAAACCATCAATATTGAATTGATTATTTATGTTTTAAGGAACATTCAAATTAAGGCAATATTTTTTTTAAATTTCCAACATCTAGATATCTTAATTTTTACAGCCAAATAGAAAATTAAAAATATTTTCATATGCTTCGAGTTGTTTAAATCTATTTTGATGTGAAAAAATAGCCTTGTTTATTGTATAAATGTAATCAACTCTAAAGGATTCTTCGAAAGATTTGAGATTTCATTATCAACATTTGCATCAAATTGTTACTTTCCATATATCACACGTCTCTTACGAAATTCGGGTTCGATGTTCATTTCAAGTGCAATTTCCTTTGTAGAAATCATAGTAGTAGCAAATTTTTCTTCTCTAGATTTTGTTAAAGAAAGAACTCTAGATTTTGTCAAACTTCTTCACCTTACAGAACTCTAGTTTTAAACATATATATATATATTGTATTAGGTGTAATAAATATGGGGCCTCAACAAATATGGGGCCTAAAGCGGTTGCCTTACTTGCTTTATGGATGGGTCACCCCTGGGTGTTTGGCTAAGCTTATAAGCTGGTCACGCTGGCTTATAAGCACTTTTGGCTTATCTACGCGTTTGATAACATTAAAAGTGCTTATAAGTCAAAAATAATACAAAAGGCATAAGTTGGTCTCTCCCAACTTATCAAATTTCGGCTTATAAGCAATTCAGGTTTGCCAAAATATTTACTATTCTATCCCAAAAATACTTCTCTTTAAAACAAAATTTTTGTATACCTAATTTTTTAGATGCTTATTATTAATTTCAGCACTTTTATCAAAACAAATAACTGTTTATTTTTTAAATCAACTTCAGGTCTTAAAACTACTTTTAAGTACCTATACTTATCAACCTATGAGCTACTCTAAATTCTAAACCAAAAGAGCTCTTAGTCCTTAGAAGACTAATTTATTCAACAACTTCTCTACTGAACTATTAGTGGCCGTTAATATTCTATTTAAAATAAAAGCTAGGCATGCTTTCAAGTGTCTAATTTAAAATCCAAAAGAGGGCTAAGTTGAAATTATTTGCCAAAAGGCCGCATTATCATCTAAGTTAAGATTTTAATATTATTCCAACTTTATCTCCATTCATTTCTTGTGGCTCAAAAAGGCACAATTTCTTGTGACTCTAGAAATTCGTTGGTGAAAGTCCTTTCCTCATAATTTCTTCTCTAAACCCTTTATCAAGTTTGACATGAGCACCATATTTTTCAATGTTTGTTGACCTTAAAGTGTGGTTAAATTTTTCTACTATGAAAACTGCTATTACTATCTATAATTTAATTGCTATATTGGCTTTGGCCTTGTTAATATTTTGTTGTTGATGCTGCTTATTATTTTTTCATCAACCGAGAGTCTATCAGAAATAACCTCGCTGCCATAGCACTTGTGGGAATTTCCTCGATTTGTTATTGCTTTTTCTAAAAGAAGAAAAAAGATACATACGTGTACAGCGTACGCACAAAAGGAAAAAAGAGAATTTTGGAAGGAAAAAAGAGAATTTTGGAACAACCACATTCATTCATAGTTATATTACATCAATCTTTATCCATTGTTACAACTGAGGAGAAGTTCAGATTATGCCAACTGAATCATTATCGACTAGAATACATACAGAGAGGAAATACCAAGAAAAGGCGAAAAAATGTACAGTGTTCATCAGGAAATGTTTCTGAAAAACAGGAAAAATAAAGAGGAGTTTGCTTGCTAGTTCATATCAGTATCTAGGTACTTCACCACTATATAGAAGTGGAAGTGGTGAAGTAGAAAAAGAAGCAAAAGTATCATCTTCATCTCCATTAGACAGACTTGTAAATGAACTTGACTTGATAATATTAGTTGATCCTAAAGAATTCCAACGTTCATTTTCGTCGAGCCCCAATTCTCCATCATCAACATTTTGCTCCGTTGGAGCCTCAGGCATTAGAATTTCACCTTCCAAGTATCTTACCACTTGCCTTATGCTTGGTCGCGCCAATGGCTGGTTATTTGAGCACATTAGTCCTAATTTTAACACCATCAAAACCTCATTTTCATTGAACTCACCTTTCAATCTATAGTCCACCACATCAAGAACTTTCCCTTCTCTTAATTTACCCCACACCAAATCCACTAGTACAAACTCCTCGGGTTCTGCCTTGGGTTCAATTGGCCTACGTCCACAGACCACCTCGAGTAAAACAGCACCAAAGGCAAACACATCAGAACTTGTTGTGGCCCGTCCTGTTCTTGATAATTCTGGTGCAAGGTACCCCAACGTGCCCACCACCCTAGTCGTGCACGGATTTGATCCGTGCTCATATAATCTTGCAAGTCCAAAATCCCCAAGCTTGCCATTTAATTCACTATCTAGTAGCACATTACTAGCCTTAACGTCTCGATGTACCACAACTTGTTCATAACCTTCATGTAAGTACAGTAAACCAGAAGCAACCCCTTTGATTATGTTGAACCTTTGTTCCCAAGTTAATACCATTTTAGGCTGATCGAACAAGAAATTATCCAAGCTTCCATTAGGCATAAAATCATACACAAGCAACAAATCACCAAGACGCCTACACCACCCTAATAATTGAACCAAATTCCTATGACGGAGTCTTCCAATGCTGGCAATTTCAGACACAAATTCCTGCAAACCTTGTTTAGATTCATGCGAAATGCGCTTCACAGCAATTTGTGTTTTTGAATTTCTTAAAATACCCTTGTAAACTTTACCAAATCCGCCACGCCCAAGTAGTTCACTGTCCTTAAAACCTCTAGTAGCTTGCTTAAGTTCTTGGTATGAATATCTGTGAGGACCGATCTCAAGCTCCCAAGGCTCAATCACATCAGCACTCTTGAATCTCCAGAATAAATAAATAGCAACCAAGATCGAGCTTAACGCAAAAAATGGTGCTACAATTGAAATGACTATAATTAGGCCGCCAGTGTGTTTCTTCTTGGCTCCAGGAAGTGATGGCAAAGAATCTAAGTCTAAGAATTTAGCTTCTCCATTTAACTTAAAACTCCAACCTAAAATGTAATGTGAACTGGCAAGCAAACCAGTAGAAGCAGAGAAGCCAACATACATTGTTTCCTTGAGAATTGGCGAGAGGTCTAAATGATAAGAAAAAAGAGGAATTTTGGGTTTTAAAGAAGTTGGTGAAAGAGTAACATTAATTAATTTTTTGACAGAATCATATTCTACCCAAGCAAGAATAATCTTTCCACTTTTGAGATTCAAATCTTGTTTCACTAACTCATCATCGTAGTAAGCAGCTGCAGCAGACTTATTGGACTGTAAGCTGTTGATGTTGACACCAACATGATTATCATTAATATCTCCAAACTCAAAATCTCGTACTGTGTCGAATTCAACAGCAAAAATGTGGTTAGAGATGTTACCAATATCACTTGCATTAAGCAGGCCTAAATACTGACTCGGAAGAGCTGTACTAAAATCTTTTGAGTGAGAAATTGTGAATGCTAAACCATGGCCCCCGAGTTTTGGATACTCGGGGACGATAGCGAAACCAAAACATGTTGAGAAAGAGAAGGCAGTACTATTACTACTTGAGTTCTTGAAATGGAAAGCTGAAGAATAAAAGGCATGACCCATTAGTCTACTTGTGTCATTGGTTAGCTGAAGAAAACCATTTTGGGCTATTTCTGCAAATCCACTCAAGCTTATGTTGTTGTTTTTTGGTTCATCGAATCTTGTATATATGAATTCATCAACCTCAGATGAAACAAGAATTGAGAAACAAATGATGGGGTAGAGGAATATAAGAAAACTGACCATTTGTAAGTAAAGATTATACACTACTAAAAGCAGAAACTAGCGATGAGAAATCCTATTTAGTGACGGATTAACGACAAATTATCAAGAAAATAATTTAGGGACAGATCAGCAATGGTGTTCATAGCTAATTCCAGTTTGTGATAAGATCAGATTTTGGTCATGGGTAGTGGGATTTGTATTGAGAGAAAAGAAGAAAGATTTTGAGCGAGTTTTAAAGAACGAATGATTTTGTTTCTTATGCAGCAATGGAGCACATGGAGTTGAGAGGAAAGTTAGATAAAAACACAAGGGTGACATTTATTTTTGCAGAAGCATTGTCCTTGGACTAAAGTGAAAGGGAGGTTGTTTTATTTATAGAAAGTTATGATTTCTGACGCAATGAACCACTAGTTGATTGTCACTATTCTTTACCGAAGAAGAAATTTCAAATTAATGCACTGCATAAAATTGGGTCATAGGTGGAGGATGTAGAAAACAAACAGCTTCAAGCAAGCAGGTTTCAAACTTTTCTTATTTATTTTATTATTTGGAGATTTTCATAAGTATTATTTTTGTTGTGTCAAGTAAGAGGCAAACCTGAAAATAAAGAAGATAAAGAATATCAAATTTTAATGTGAAAAACCCTTCAAATCGAAGGTAAAAACCACGGGATCACAAAGATCCAAAAAACTCCACTATAACAATAAGAGGTTTACAACGTTCTCCAAATTGGCTACACAACATGGGCCAAACACGGAGCAACAATAGCAACAAGAGCAACAACTAATCAATTGAGAAAGAGTATAATCCACAAAACGAAGCTGTTGTTCGAGGCACGAAATCAGATGCTGCGAGCCTCCAAATCCGATCTCCACCGTTCAAATCCAAGACCAAGATGTTACAAACACTCAGTCAATATTTCAGCCCGATCCAACGGTTAACGAATCGCAAAGGGTGATTTGAATGTTGGCTGGTCGGAATAAAAATCTGCAGCAAAAGAAAATATTTTTCTTCTCTCTTCTCTCTTCTCTTTCTCTCTTGATGAAAGCTCTCTCTAAACCACTCTTATGTGCTTAAGTCTTTCAAAGACTTGTATAAATGAGCATAGAATAATTCTCCAAGGTTGTCCTATTTATAGATCATGAGTGGTGCTTTCTCTTAAAGCCAAAACTCACTCAAATAGGAATAAACCGAATCCAATTCCAAATAGGATTGGAAACCAAAAGAGAATAGGATTAGGCCATTGGGCCTTTGGATGGATAACATGGGCATGTGCCCAACAAACCACCCTCCATCCAAGGGGCCAAATGTGTCTTCAAGTAGAGGAACTATTGAGAGGCTTCATGCCTGCCAATTTTCTACAAAATTCATGTTTATCTGCAACCACCGCCTTTATCAGTATATCTGAAGGATTTTCATCACTGTGTATCTTCTCAACCTCAAATAATTTCTCTTCCACGGCCATTCTTATCTAATGATACTTTCTATTTATATGTTTGGTCTTAGAATGAAAAGTGGAGTGCTTGGTGAGACAGATAGCACTCTGATTATCACAAAATAAGATGTAACGTGGCTGCTCAAAGCCAAGATCATTAATAAACTCCTTCATCCATAATAGTTCTTTGGCACCTTCTGTGACAGCAATATATTCGGCTTCTGTGGTGGATAGAGCTATGCACTTCTGTAGACTAGATTGCCAAGAAACAGCTCCCGCTGCAAAAGTGATCAAATAACCAGAAGTGGATCTTGAATTATCAAGATTGCCTCCTAAGTGAGAGTCTGTGTAACAAACAAGTTTAGGCTTTCCATTGACAAAGCACAGCTTCAAATTTGCAGTATCTTTCAAATACCTTAATATCCATTTTACTGCATCACAATGTTCTTTTCCAGGATTAGAAAAGAATCTACTAACAGTACCAACGACATGTGCAATATCTGGTCTAGTGCAAACCATAGCATACATCAAGCTACCAACGACAGAAGAGTAAAGAATACGAGACATCTTTTTTTTCTCTTCATCAGTAGATGGACTCTGACTAATACTCAATTTGAAGTGTTTAGCAAGAGGAGTACTAACCACTTTTGCATATGTCATATTGAACCTCTTGAGTACCTTCTCAATGTATTGCTTTCGGGACAGAAATAACTCATTTTTATCTCTGTGTCGGTGGATTTGAATGCCCAAGATTTTCTTTGCTAGCCCCAAGTCCTTCATCGCAAACGATTTGCTCTACTGCTTCTTAAGGACTACGATTCTCGATTTATTCTTGCCAACAATAAGCATGTCATCCACATAGAGCAATAAAATAATAAAATCATCATCAAAGAACTTCTGAAAGAATACACAGTGGTCTGAAGAAGTTTTCTTGTACCTTTGTTCTTCAATGACAGATTCAAACTTCAAATACCATTGCCTTGGAGCTTGTTTCAATCCATACAAGCTCTTTTTCAATTTGCAGACATAATTTTCTTTTCCCTTAGTTATAAAACCCTCAGGTTGCTCCATATAAATTTCCTCATCTAAATCACCATGAAGAAAAGCAGTCTTGACATCCATTTGCTCAACCTCTAAATCTAGACTTGCGGCTAAGCCTAGAACCACACGAATAGAAGACATCTTCACAACAGGGGAGAAAATTTCATCAAAGTCAACTCCATTCTTCTGGCCAAAACCTTTAACAACTAACCTCACCTTGTATCTAGGCACTGAGGTATGGTTATCTTGCTTTATTCTGAATATCCATTTGTTAGATAAAGCTCTCTTACCTTTCGGCAATTTCACTAACTCATATGTGCCATTCTCATGTAGTGACTTCATCTCATCTTCCATCGCTTCGATCCAATGATCTTTGTGATTATCTTGTATGGCTTCATCATAATTCTCGGGTTCTCCCATGTCAGTCAAAAGTATATACTCATCAGGAGGATAGCGCATGGATTTTTGCTTCTCCCTTGTAAATCTTCTAAGAGATGTTTCAGGAGCATTCGAAGTAGTTACCTGTGCAAGAATTGGTTGTTGATCAACCACAACTTCATCAACTGGAGCATCCATAACATCTACACCATGATGATCATTTTGATCTTGATCACTATCTCCATCATTGTCTTGGGTTCCTTCATGTGCAATAGGTGCCTTAGCAATTGAAATTGGATCAATATCAACTAAGCTCTCATTATTCTGAGAATCTATCTTCTCAGCTTTGTCAATATCTTCAATAGTTTGGTCTTCAAAGAATATTGCATCACGACTTCTACTAAATTTATTATCAACTGGATCATAAAAACGATACCCAAACTCATCTTGACCATAACCGATAAAGATACACTGCTTAGTTTTGACATTGAGCTTGGATCTCTCATCTTTAGGAATATGCACACAAGCATTACACCCAAAAACTCTTAGGTGATCATAATATATATCTTTGGCAAACCAAACTCTGTCTGTGACATCACCATCCAAAGCTACAACAGGAGATAAATTTATAACATAGGCAACAGTGTTAAGTGCTTCTGCCCAAAATGTATTTGGAAGCTTAGCCTCTGAAAGTAAGCATCTAACTCTCTCAACTAGAGTTCTATTCATCCTCTCTGCCAAAGCGTTCAATTGAGGCGTCTTGGGCGGAGTTTTCTGATGACGAATTCCGTGTTCCATGCAATATTTATCAAAGGGACCACAATATTCACCACCATTGTCAATGCGAATACATTTTAATTTTTTCCCCGTTTGTCTCTCAGCTAAGGCCTAAAATTTCTTAAACACGCCAAGTGCTTGATCTTTAGATTTCAAAGGATACACCCATAGCTTACAAGAATGATCATCAATGAAGGTCACAAAGTAAAGTGCACCACCTTTTGACTTTTCTTTAAAAGGGCCACACAAGTGAGAGTGTACTAGCTCTAATAAATCGAGCTTTCTTGAGGGAGGATGGCTATGAAAGGAAACCCTTTTCTGTTTTCCAGCTAAATAATGTATGCACCTTTGCAGCTTTTCTTGTTTTACACCAGAAAGCAAACTTTTCTTAGCCAAACATGTAATCACTCTCTCACTCATATGACTCAATTTTCGATGCCATAATTCTGACAAACTATCACTTTCCACCATATTTATTGAGTCATTAAGAATATTGCCTTGTGTCACATATAATTTACCAGACTTGACTCTGCGAGCCACTACTAACGAGCCCTTAGTAAGCTTCCATTGGCCATTAAAGAGAGCATTATGGTAACCTTCATCGTCTAATCTTCATGCGGAGATCAAATTGAAACGAAAGTCTGGAGCATGCTTCACATCTTGAAGAACTAACGTTGAACCATTATTAGTTTTCAAACAAACTGTGCCAACACTAAACACCTTAACTTCACTAGCATTGCCCATCTTTAACACTCCAGAATCAACAGCAGTATAAGATGAGAAAAAATCTTTTCTTGGTGTGACATGTGAGGTAGCTCCAGAATCTACTATCCAACTAGTCTCATGGGATACCAAATTGATGACGTTTTCATCATAAGCAAAAAGAAGGTCATCTCGAATAACAACAACAACATTGTTCTCGTTATTTTCAACTTTCTTTCCTTCTCTAATGTCTTGATTCAACTTGCGGCAAAACATTTTGGTGTGTCCTTTCTTGCCACAATGGTTGCATGTGACATTATAGTATTTGGACCTTGACTTACTTCTACTTTTACCTCTATTCCTTGAGCCTCTTGTTCTATCTCTCCCCCGTTCTTCTGTAACCAAGATATCTGCTTGTGAGGATGAACCTTGAGATTTTCTCATTACTTCCTCGTTCAAAACACCACTCTTGGCATATTCCATGGCCACCTTACCTCTAGGAGCTGAATTTGTCAAAGAAACACGAAGAGTTTCCCAATAGTCTGGCAGAGTATTAAGAAGCCAAAGTCCTTGTATCTCATCACCAAAATTAACCCCCATTCCAGATAGTTGATCAAGGACGCCATGAAAATCATTTATGTGATCAAGGTTAGGGCTACTTTCCTTGTATTTAAAGGTCATCAATTGCTTTAGCAGAAACAATTTGTTGTTCCCGATTTTTGAAGCATAAAGAGTCTCTAGCTTTCCCACAATGATCTCGCATGTATCTCGTTCACAATATGGTTGCGAACATTATCTTCAACCCATTGCCGTATATATCCACATACTTGTTGGTTCTCAAAATCCCAATCTTCATCAGATATACTCTCGGGTTTATGATCTGAAAAACGGGTAGATGCATCTTCTTCACGAACAGCAAGTCTTTCATCTTGCTTCTCCAAACATTATAATTTCTCCCATTTAAACATATCATCTTGCTCATATTCGCCTCCATTCTATAATAACCCGGATAAATAACCAAGGCTCTAATACCACTGTTGTGTCAAGGAAGAGGCAAACCCGAAAATAAAGAACACCAACGTGGAAAACCCTTGAAATCGAAGGTAAAAACCACGGGATTACAAAGATCCAAAAAACTCCACTATAACAATAAGAGAGTTACAACGTTCTCCAAATTGGCTGCACAACAGGGGCCAAACACGGAGCAACAATAGCAACAAGAGCAACAACTAATCAATTGAGAAAGAGTATAATTCACAAAACGAAGCTGCTGTTCGAGGCACTAAATCAGATGATAAGAGCCTCCAAATCCGATCTCCATTGTTCAAATCCAAGACCAAGATGTTATAAACACTCAGTCAAAATTTCAGCCCGATCCAATGGTTAACGAATCAGAAAACGTGATTTGAATGTTGGCTGGTGGGAATAAAAATCTGCAGCAAAAGAAAATATTTTTCTTCTCTCTTCTCTCCTGATGAAAACTCTCTCTAAGCCATTCTTATGTTCTTAAGTCTTTCAAAGACTTGTATCAACGAGCATAGAATAATTCTCTAAGGTTGTCCTATTTATAGATCATGAGTGGTGCTTTCTCTTAAAGCCAAAACCCACTCAAATAGGAATAAACTGAATCAAATTCCAAATAGATTTGGAAACCAAAAAAGAATAGGATTAGGCCATTGGACCTTTGGCTGGATAACATGGGCATGTGCCCAACAATTTTTTGGAGAGTACTGTTTAAATTTTATCCGCATTTCAGAAAGTTTTGCAAAAATAGTCTTGGAGCTTACTTGAAAGAATGGAAATACTTTGTTAACAAGGTTTACCGGATGGGATAAACTTATCTGTTAAATTGTTTACAAGTTTTTCTCAACGAGTGAACACCCTAAAATAGCACGGGCTCCGGTTGATCACAGTTTTTGGACTGGTCATTCAAAATAGTTAGTATTTGTCAACTCATTGAAAAATAACTACTATTTGCTGCAAAAGATATTGGTCCATCATAATATACCGGAGCTGGGTGTTGAGTAGAGGCATATCTAGGATTTAAAGTTTATAGGTTCATGTCGTAATTTCAAATTAATATACAATAATAACTAGGTTCACAGTTAGATATTTATAAATATTTAATAAATTATTTTAATAGAAATATAGGGTCTATGCAATAAGTTACTCGGTTCCCGGGAACACAGTAACTATACTTAGATATGCCACTGGTGTTATGTTGTGCCGGTATACTTTGCTGGCTCCAGTATAATATACTAGAGTTCCAACAAAGTATACTAGAACTCCAAGCCCCAGCATAATATATTGAAGTTCCAATATATTATATTGGAATTCCAGTATATTATATTGGAGTATTTTTCGGATTTTGAAGAAAGTTTTCGTTTAGATTTATCTTTACATGAAAAGTGGCTAAATGTCGATACTTTTGAAACCGTGACTATTTTTGAATGACCACTTGTAAATCTAGTTATAGTTGAAGGACCACTATCATGTTTTTATCGGTTACATACTGCAATTATTTGATGTCCCTAATTAAAACCCCCCTTTACCTATATCCCCATCTATACTAGAAACTCCCTCGTCGATTTTTTAATGAAATTAATTAAAGGAAATTTTGGGAACATCGAATAGTTTAAATAGGCAACTGACAAAACGTGATAAGTTAGGAAGGTTATGAGGTATTCACTCTTTCTCAATGGGCAAAACTTGCCTGTGTTGCGAATAACTATGACTAATACTCAACTAGTATGCGTAATGTTTTTATATTCGTTCAAACAGTGAAACATTCCGTCTTCCTAAAGTCAATAAACGGTGTTTATAATTATTTGTCACAAGAATTTGTATTAAGTGTAACCTTCTGTATCTTTTTTTGTTTTGTGTCAAATGGTGTATTTATAGAGTGACATTTCTTATGATTTGCTTCTTGATATTCATCTCAATGATAATCATATAATATTATTTAGTTTAGCACAATGAACTCTAGTATTCTAAAACCAGGATGAGGAATAAAAAGGAGGAGAAATCCCTTTTGCCTAGGATTGAACAGGACCAAACATAAGAGGATAAACAAGGTATATGTATAGCTAGCAGAGGCGGAGCTAGGATTTGAACCTTATGGGTTCGGGATTACAATCATTTTAAGTTACTGGGTTCTAAATTAATAATTTGTACATATTTATTGGAATTCTTAATATAAATACACGATTTAAACAAAAATTATTGGGTTCGGCCGAATCCGCAGCTAATACATTAGCTCCGCCCTTGATTACTAGTACCTTGTGCACATCCGCTAGTAACAAAATGACCACATAACTTAATAGTATAAACAAACTTCATTCTGTCATCTCAATGATCATGTCTGTGACAGGTTGCCATTAACTCAATCGTACATAAAGAGATAAAGAGTGTGAGGCACAGCGTGTGTAAGGAAAATGTTTTCATAAAAAATATTTTTTAGTATTTAATTATTCCTTTATTCCTTTAAAAATTCAAACCCTAATTAAGAGATTAATGTGTTGTTTTACATTTTCACTCAAAAATGAAAGAAAATACCTTTTTACATTTTAAAAAGAAATAATTATTAATTAATAAAAGAAAATACTTTTTACTACATTATTTGTTGAAATAAAAGAAAATATATTTTCTACGTCATAAAAATAAAGTGCTTTATTTGTTGAAATGAAAGACAATATGTTTTACTATATCATTTTATTTAAATGAAAGAAAATACCTTTTATACATCATGAACAAAAAGTTTTTTTTTTTGAAATGAAAGAAGATATTTTTTACTATATCATTTTGTTGAAATGAAAGAAAATAATTTTTCAACGTCATGAAATGTATTTTTTTGTTGAAATGAGAAAAGATACTTTTTACTGTACTTTATTTGTTGAAATATAAAAAATACGTTTTCTATATCATGAAAAGAAAATATTTTTTTTGTTGAAATAATAAAAGATACTTTTTGTTGTAAACAAATTAGATTATGGAGAATAATATTTAGCTTGAGGCGAGTCAAAGACACTGTCCTCAATGATATTTCGTCCATACAGAGATGAATAATATTAGGTGTATCCCCCAGGATAAAACAAGCTATTATAGTATAACTAGGAGCAGAAACAACAAAGATTAATCAAAATAAACCCAACACAATAGAAGACAATTAGAAGGAAAGTTGTGACGACCCGAACAGTCGTCTCAGGTATTATCGTCCCATTTTTCCCATATTATGTTGCTTTATGCTTCATTATCAGTATTGAGTGTGTTAGAATTTAATTGGAGTAATTTTAATAAGAAATGAGACACTTAATCTCTTTTAAGACGGTTTAAGTTGGAAAAGTCAACTGGATGTTGACTTAAGAGTTAGAGGGCTCAAAATTGAATTCCGATGATTCGGTTAGCTCCGGTGATGATTTAATGCTTAGGAGCGCAATCGGAAGTAATTTTGGAGTTCCGGTGAAGAAGTTAGCCTATTTTGGCGAAGTTAGTATTTTGGTGATGTCCGGTTGCTAGGTGATATTTTGATCCGGGATTCGGAATGGAATTTAGAGAGTTTCAGTAGCTTCATTAGGTGATTTTGGATATGTTTGTAAATTTTCAGGTCATTCGGACGTCGTTTGATTGAGTTTTTGGTCAAATGTGAGTTTCGGAAGTTTTGATGAAAACTAGGCTTGAATCCGATGGGTTTTAATGGTTTTAGTATTGTTTGACGTGTTTTGATGATTGGAACAAGTTCGTATGATATTTTGGAGTAGGTTGGTATTTTTGGTTGAGGTCCCGAGGGCCTCGAGGTGATTTCGGATGATTTTCCGGGAGGTTTGGACTTATGAAATTCTTCAGAAATTGCAGAATCAGTGCAGGAAAAATTAAGCATTTGCGTTCGCATGGTCTTGGCCGCATTCGCGTATGCATTGGGTGATTGGTCTTCGCGTTCCCATCACCAGTGTCGCGTTCGCGTAGTTGTGGGACTTGTTTGATCGCGTTCGCGATAGATGGGTCGTATTCGCGTAGAAGGGAAATGGATTGACCTGAGTTTGGCCTTCGCGTTCGCGTGTCTGGTGACGCATTCGCGTAAGTGGAGCTGAGTGGTCTTCGAGTTTGCAGTCCTGGGGACGAGTTCGCATAGGGGAGGTAGCTGAGGCATCGCGTTCGCGAGGTAAGCTGCGCGATCGCGTAGATCAAAAGAGGGCACAGGGAATTTTGGTCATCGCGAACGCAGGATGACCCACGCGTTTGCGTAGAAGGAAAATCTGGGCGGGCTGATTGGTTTTATAACATTTCATCCGCGACTTGGGTTTATTTTCCTCCATTTTTAGCAAGCTTTGAGAGCTTTCACGAGGGATTAAGGGGGTTTCAACTGAGAATCGATTGGAGGTAATTTGTATGAGTTAAACAGATAATTTTATTGTAGAATCATCCTTGAAATTCATGAAAATATAACCAAATTGTAAGAAATTAAGGGCTTGAAGTAAAAATTCTAAATTTGGGATTTGAGGGGCCATTTACGGTCCGATTTGGGAGTTCTTGGTATGTACAGACTCGTGGCAAGACGAGGAATCCGGTAATGTAAGTTTTGTAATTTTTCGAGAAGTGGTCCCGGGGCTCGAGTTTTGCTAGTTTCGAGATTTTTGTTATATTTCGATTATTTTTGATTCGGGGTTGTTCCAATCGCATATTGTGATACAATTGCCCTAATTTTGGTTAGATTTGACGCACGTGGAGGCTGGTTTGAGGAGCAAAGGCATCGTGGGCTTGAGATTTTGCGGGTTTGAGATGGATAATACTTGTAAATAATATCCTGAGTGTTTGAAACCCCGGACTTGCACATCATAGTGTTGTATTGTGGTGACTTGCACGCCATGTATGAGCGTAGACTCCATTTGAACTTTTCTCAGATCACAATTTTTTTTTTTAAAACTTCGTACCTAGTTAAACAGGTTCACACCAGTTGGAACAGAGGGAATAATAATATAGAAGACTGAAATAGGGACAACGAATACAAACTTTTTTCTTGTTCAATTTGATTCGTCTACTTGATCATCAAAATGATCACCAAAACTATACGATAAGATTGTATTTGATTGATTGAAATATGTCATTTGGATACTTGACGGCCTTAAATTAATGTCACGACCCAAACCCGATCGTGATGACACCCAACACTAAAGCTAGGCAAGCCAGACCAACAACTGTTTCCAAATAGAAAACCAGTCCCAAAAGGAAAAATTTCAAGAAGAATATAAGAGTCAATAATAATACTCCAATAATAATAGTAGAATTAAGTACTAAGAAGTGCAAACATAAAAATTAACACTCCCAAAAGATCTGGGGTCAGGAGTCCGGAGCCTCTAAGCAAAACTGAATAGTAATAGGAATATTGAACAAAATACTCAACTCTGGAACTATATAGTAAATAAAATTAAATAAAGAGAGAAGCTAGGTCCTGCGAACGGCAGCAGCTACCTCAGCAACTCGAATACTCGGAAATAAGCTGAAATGCTCGTCTAACCCCCATGTGTACCTGAATTTGCACACAAAGGTACAGGGAGTAGGGGTGAGTACTAAGTACTTAGTGAGTAAAAAGTATATAAAATAGCTGAAAGCAGGAAATCCATAGAATACCACAGAGCAAAGCTAAAACTATAGCCCCATACCTACCACGAACTAACAACAACAGCAATTCACAACTATCACAGATAATTTACAAATAATAATGCAATGTAATGCACATGACCGCTATGGCGCGTAACCCGATCCATTTAACGTGGACGATGCTCACTGGGGGTGTGTACAAACTCCGGAGGGGCTCCTTCAGCCCAAGCGCAATATTTATATCATCCGTTGCGGCGTGCAGCTCGATCCATCCTCAGTCCACAACATGCATATGAGTCACACAACAATTCAATTTATTTATTTCCAGGTTCCAGTTCATTAACAATGAAAAATACTTCAATTTTATTTAATTTTTCAAGAACAAATGACTTAGCATTTCATAATAGTGATTTCAAGCCAGGACTGAGATCAATGATTTTACAAATCAAGCTATCACATAGATATCTATCCCCTAGGGATACTAGAGGTCGGCACAAGACCCCAAACATGGCTTATCCTCGGGACCTCAATCAAATGCACACACATGTCACATTACTTCATTCAAACTTGCTCGCAACATAAAAATACCATCATAGACATCAATATCACCAAATTCTCACAGACTCAAGCCTAATGTCACGGGGCTAAGTTTGACAAGACCCGTGCGGACAGCTAAACAGCCTTAACTCGCTTTTAGCCTCAGTCCTAACACAATACTTAGCACAAAAACGTGCTGGAAGCTATGGCAAACAGAAACACACAAGTGCTGGAAATGAAAGCAGTAAGTGGCTAACAAGAGTTGGAAGGCCAAGGCCAATTTTCTGATTTACTTGATAAATAGAAAGGAAGATACAAAGTGTGTGAGATCTGAGATGCCTTCTATTAAGGCTTGTACATGTATATATATACACAATTACAGCTGCTGCAAAGAGGCAAATACTGTTGTCTATCATGCTGTAAAGCTGGCAAGCATGATAGGCTGCTACAAAGTGGAAAAATACTGTTGATCATGCTGTAAAGCTGGCAAGCATGATGGGTGAAGCTGGCACTTTCTCACCTAACTGGGTAGGTGAGCTGCTGACTCCAGCAATACCAGATTCGGATTTGGCCATGTCGGGTGGCCAAAGTAGTGTGTCGGGCGGCCAAATTAATGTAGAATTTGGCGGGTCGGTACACAAAGTTTCATTAAACTTCCGAAACTAACATTTGCTCTAAAACCCGACCTAAACACCTCTGAATGACCTGAAATTTTACACGCATATCCAAAATCACCTAACGAAGCTACTGCAACTCTCGGAATTTTATTCCGAGCCCCGGATCAAAATCTCACCTACCGTCCGAAATTCGCCAAAATTCAACCTTAGCCAATTCAAGCCTAAATCTACACCGGACCTCCGAATTCGATTCCGATTTCTCTCCTAAGTTATAAATCATTCCCTAAAACTAGTTGAACCATCAAAAATCCATTCCGCGCTTTCTAACTCACCGGTCAACATTCGATTAACTTTTCCAAACTATCCTTCTCATATAGAGATTTATTGCCTCATTTCTAACTAGATTCCATCCGATTTACTTCTAACTCTCCAAACACATATAAATTAACATGTTAAAGTATAAAATGAAGAAAACGAGGCGGTAACTCCCGTAACGACGGGTCGGGTCATTACAATTAACCTTTATATTAACATTTTTTTAAACTTTTGTTTTGAATTTACATGCCACATTATTTGAGCATATGTCATTATTTTACTAGAGCATTGGATTTGACGATGACGCTTGTCATCAAGTACGTGACATGAACTTGGGCTTATGTGAAATAACTTCGATGAACAGAAAAAAGAAGGCATTAAGAGACCCTCCTCGTTCAACCCTAGATACTCTAAGATCCTTTTTCAAACATGTTCCCATTTTGAGTTAAGGAAAAAACGACTCGAATGGTACGATCCCTCTATCACTCCAGAATGAAAGGGGTGATTACGTAGTTCTTGATCTATGAAGATGCTTGTTAGGTGCTCCATAAAAGAAACAGATTTTGGAGTTAAAACCAGTAAGAAGAACTTATTCAATTTGTGAAGTTTAAATTAATTATTCAATACATATAAAGACAGATTTGGACTTAAATAATTAAGGAATTTTTACCTTCCTATACCACATATGAAACTTTATTATCCTTAATGTTTAAGGTTTGAGTTAATTACATTTTAGTATACCAAATTATCATTTATACATCATGATTCAAATTAGGGATATAATTTAGGGTGTATTTATATTAGGCATAATTATACGACCCCTATTTCTAAAGACCGAAAAATTAGGCAAATTGTTATTCGCACGCCCCACCGCTATTTCTAAAGACCGAAAAATTGGACATTTGAAAACCCTAGACCTATAAAGTGACATGTTTTAATTTCTTTGCAATTGACAGACAGAGAAGTATTTTATTTGTATCCAATTTCAGTGGCAACACTATATGTCCACGACGACACTGGTAAGAAGCATTTGTGGTATTGTATTGATACAGAAAAATTAAATTGCATTTCGGATGGACTTTCTCCGGTTGCTCAAATGGAGTTGGAAGCTAGAGGAGGCATATTTCCAGTTGGAAACTCGAAGAAGAAGAAGAAGAAGAAGAAGAAGAAGAAGAAGAAGACATATTTTCAGAATTTGTAGATAAATTGTAGAAAAATTAGAAAAATTGTAGATAAAAGAAGAAGAAGAAGAAGAAGAAGCAGAAGGAGGAGGAGGAGGAGGAGGAGAAGAAGAAGAAGAAGAAGAAGACATATTTTCAGAATTTGTAGATAGATTGTAGAAAAATTAGAAAAATTGTAGATAAATTATAGATTGTTTTTTGCAGAAGATTTTGTAGAAGCTTTAGTTGTTTTGATTTGTGAAAACAGAAAACAACACATCTACAATTAGAACAAATAATCTATAATTTATCTACAAGATATCTACAAAGTGGATACATTGAATTTTAATATCCCAATCCTCATTTTAATTGTAGCATAATTGACATTTTCGACATAATTGTAGAAGATTTGTAGAAGTTTTAGTGTTCCCAATCTAAATTTCATCTACCATTTATCTACAATTTCTGAAAATATATCTTCTTCTTCTTTTTTGAGTTTCAATCTGAAACTCAATCAAAATCAAGTCTAATCTTCACCAAAACCCCTCAAATTTGAGATAAACTCCTAAATATATTTCGAATTATTTACAATAACATCCAATCCAAACAAATAATGATTTTTGAAAACACAAATTTGAATTCAAAGCTTTCAAGCTTTTTAATGGCTATCAATGGTGGAAAATATATGGAAGAACAGATTTTTTCAACTTTGAGTTGTTGAAACTCGAAAATTTGAATTGTATGTTCTTTTTTTTTCCTTAGAATTTGAATTGTAGTTCTGGAGAAAAATACCCAGATGGGAAATCTCTCTTTCCTTTTTAAAATTAACTTTAATGTAGAATCAATTAACAACAAGATTCTCTCCTTAATTTTAGCACGTTTTAGAGAATATTTTGCCCTTTTAATGCCTAATAGTCGAATGGTATAGAAATTGTGGACTGAGCGGGTAATTTACAAACTATACACATTTAGGATAATAATGTTTCATATATGGTTTAGTTAGAAAAAAATCCCAATAAGAAATACCAAAATAGCCAGATTTACCACTGATCGTTGAAAAATAGCCAAGTTTTAAAAGTCATCGAAATTTAGCCACTTTAAATCTGAGCGAAAACACTGTTCAAAATCTGAAAAAATACGCCCGCAAATTTTACGGGAGTTGTAGCCTAAGTATGCTTGAACTCCGATAAATTTTACGGGAGTTCCAGGATAACTATGCTGGAACTCTTGCAAATTTTACGGGAGTTCATGCATAATTATGGTGGAACTCCCGCAAATTTTACGGGAGTTCCAGCAAGTATAATTGTCCAGTATAATATACTGGAGTATGGAGCACTGATGCTCCAATTAGCAAAGTATACCGGTCCAGCATAATATGCTGGAGTTCGTACACAAATGCACCAGAACTCCCATATATTATACTGGATCGGTCCCTGTTGCAGCAAAATAGTGGCTATTTTTCATTGATTTGATGAATGATGTTTATTTTTCATTGACCAGTATGAAAACTGGCTATACCATAATATTTTAACCTATTTGTATCAACATTCTACGAATTTAAAAATGGAGCCCAAATTTTGTATGGACTTATCTAGTAAAATTGAAGTGTATACGGCGGAAGCCCATTTAAGAAAATATGCCATCTCAGTAAAACCAATTTCAAGACAAACTAGGAACACAAACAATAGCATAGTTAGGAAATAATACCATAATAGAAATAACGGCTAACACCTATTCCAACTCAAATTGGGAATACTACTGACTGACAGCCTATTTTGGAAAATATACGCGTAAAAACGACTCCAAACTAAATTAGGAATACAAACTTAATTAGTTCTATTTATACCTAGTTTTAACGTTGTGTCCTCATTATATTTAGTTTCTGCTGCTCTTTGTTTCTTGTTTTCAAGAACTCAAAGAACGTCCACAACTTTGTTCGTTTATTTCTCCATTAAAGAAACTATGAGTAGTCTGCAAACTCATCGCTCTTTCCAATTTCGCCATAATCACACACATCATTCCTCACCCAATTATTATTATGGCAATCATCAAAGAGGCTATCGGCGTTATGTTCAAAGGCGCTCTTATTACCAGTCTTCTAGACAACATCACAATCCAAGCACGAATTATCCTTCTTTTGGAGTTGGTTCTTACCGAGCAGTAGTTGATGAGGTTTTTGCTCAACAATATATGAATCATATCTCTGCTTTTCAACCTCCTCTCCCACATTATTCACTTGATATGCTCTTATTACCCTCAGTTGTACTAGACATCCATGGACAATACGCGCTTATTTGGAGGTACTATCCTGTGCCTAATTATGAATTGATTGATGATAGCTATGTCACTAATGATCCACGTGAGTTGATGGATATTAGTACTGGAATGGTTGATCATATCAACTTCACTAGTAATATGATCGGCCAGGAGGCAAATTCAGCCTTCGATTTTGGCATTCTGTATGATCATCTATTTGATCGTGAGGATGGCGTGGATGGTCATCATGAGGAGCAAGAGAACGATGACGCTGTGTTGAAGTATTTGAAAATAAGAACACATCATTCTCTTGCTAAAGAAGATGGAGTCGACCCCACAGTAGCTGTTGATGTAGAACAAGAAACTTGTGCTATATGTCAATCTGAATATGAAGATGAGGAGAGTATAGGGAAACTGCAGTGTGGGCACGAGTATCATACGGACTGCATTAAACAATGGTTGTTGAGGAAGAAAGATTGTCCAATGTGTCGTGCTTCGGTTTTGACCTTACAAGAACAGAGATCATAGAGAGTTATTCATGGGATTACTATATGAACGTTACGTTATTCTTTTTTGATTTTGGTCAATCTGTGAATTGTTTAAGGGCCAACTTGTATATGTCGAAACTCATGTCATTAAACTTGATATAACATAGACAAGTTATTTTAGATTGTGCATGACTTACAATATTGTCTGATACATACAAATTAAGACATTTCTATCCTGTTGTTCTGAACACTGTGAATAAGCAACTAATTACATAAATGAATATCATTGAGATTTAGGTTATATAGACGCTATAACATATACATATTAACATAGTCTGTATGGTAGGTACAATTCTATCTCATTGCTGTTGTAATTTCATTGATGGTTCTTCTAATGATCGTTCGAAAGACACAAACAATTGCAACAAAATGAATAGACCTGATAATTTGCAGCTTTAGTTCTCATGAACCAAACAAAGGAGAATGTAGAGATTAACAAAAAAAAATAAGGCAACAACAAAAGAGAAGACGATACTAACAAGCCCATTAAAAATATATATACTCGATGTTTGTCTTCCCTTATAAATGGAACTGAGCAGATATCATGAATTACACAATTCATATTCTATAGCATTACAAAAGTTCCCTTATTTGGTTGCAGGCTTGGTTAGGAATAAGGTTAATACGATTGTTGATCATATGTCAGAACTAAAATTTAAGAATAAACATAGTAAAACTGAAAACAAGTTGAATACTTGAATTAACCAGCTGAGAAATTCTCCAGTAATCTGTCACATAAGCAGTTGGGGAACATGATATTAGTATGTTTCAACTTCTGTGAAGTTACATCAACTATCCTCTTCATTTTGTAGTTGTTGGTAGTCTCCTTTTTGAGCATATTTATAACAATTAGAGAGTTCATCTTCAAAGTAAAGTTTGTATGCAGATTCAGGTGTTCCGAAAGCTTAGTTGGGTTGTTGCTGCCTCCCAGATTATCCAGAGTTGTCGAGGTAGCTGCCTGATGTCCGCAGGACCCGAGTCCTCCCCTTATCCCTTTTATTTTTCCGTATTTTAGACTTCTGTATTATTGTGGGTTCACTGCTCAGTTGTATCTAGAGGCTCTAGACTCGTGACTTCAAATCTTTTGGGAGATATTTAGATATTTGCTATTGTTTTTGTACTGTTTCTATTTTAATTATCAGGTCGGAAGACTTGTTAAACTACTAATTTAAAGCGGTTAACTGGTAATGGTTGCGTAATTGGGTTGAGAGAGTTAATTGGTCGGGGTTGCCTATGTGTTGGGTTCCATCACGACCAGGATTAGGGTCGTGACAACACAACACTTACCTCGATATACATGCCAATCACTGCTCAATTACCGCATTTTTCTTTAGTTTTCACCTCCGAACCACTCGTATCTAGTCATAATTAACTTAATAACATCAAATATCTCTAAAGAAATCAATTCAATACATAATTATAAGTTTCCCAACTTTTTCCCAAAAAGTCAAAAACCGACCCCGGTCCCACTTGGTCAAAACTCGAGGTTTGGACCAAAACCCATTCACCCATTCACCTCAAGCACAAGCATGTAATTAGTTCCGGAATCTGACCCCAAATCGAGGTCTAAATCCCCAATTTATAAAAACTCACAATTCTTCCAAAAATCCCGAATAATACCATGAAAAAACAAGATCTAGGACTAGAAATCTAATAAGTGTTGATGAAAATTGAAAGGAACAATTTAAAGAACACAAACCTATAATTGGTGTTGAATTCCCTTTTCAAAATTGCTCTTAGGTTGAGTTCTAATGAAAGAGTTGTGAAATTTTTGAAGAAATTCCGTGCTGGTTCTTTTAAAATCACTGGACATGACTTATTTGTGTTTGCGAGAGGCTTGTCGCGATAGTGAAGCTATGGGCCTATTGGCCTACGCGTTCGTGAAGGTATACTCCCCACAGCCTTTGCGTTCACGAGCCAAGTGTCGCGTTCGTGATGCGTTATTTTCCCCTCCCTCAGGTCCCATGCTTCACGTTCGCGGTAGCCTGGTCGCATTTGCAGAGGGTAAGACCCCAATTGCTCCGCGTTCGCAACCCAGTCTATCTGTTCGTGTAAAGGAATAA
Source organism: Nicotiana noctiflora (assembly GCA_032618575.1). Classification (NCBI taxonomy): domain Eukaryota; kingdom Viridiplantae; phylum Streptophyta; class Magnoliopsida; order Solanales; family Solanaceae; genus Nicotiana; species Nicotiana noctiflora. The sequence continues at coordinate 41,527 of JASVEL010007625.1, forward strand.
TCACCCCTGCCCAACTTACCCTTCGCGTTCGCGAGAGAAGCTTTGCGAACACGAAGAAGAAAACCAACAAGTGGTGAAGCTACAAAAAATCAGAATTTGCCAAGTCTAAAACATCCCAAAACCAATCCGAAACTCACCCGAGCCCTTGGGGCTCCAAACCAAATATGCATACATGTGTTAAAACATCATACGAATTTTCCCGTATAATCAACTCGCCAAAATAACACCCATAACTATGAATTTAGCACCAAATTGCATGAAATTTTCAATAAAGTTTTAAAACTTCTATTTTCTCAACAAATGGTCCGAATCACGTCAAATTAGTTCCATTTCTCACCAAATTTCACAGATAAGAAGTAAATATTACAACGGGCCTGTACCGAGATCCGAAACTAAAATACGGGCCCAATACTAACAAGATTAACTATTAACCAAATTATTAAAACCATTATATTTGAGTCTTTCAATTTTAATCAAAATTATATTTCTCGGGGTAGGGTCCTCGGAATTTGATTTCGGGCATACACCCAGGTCCATATAAAAGAAGAGAGATTTTAATAGGAATAAAAGAAGAAAAATAAAATACGATATATATATATATATATATATATATATACACACACATAAAGGAAGTGGATGGTAGAAAAAAACCTAAAGGTTAAATTAATAAGGGATGTTTGAAGAAATATAATTTTATAGTAAGGATATTTTTGTATTGAAGAAATTAATTTTCCGCTTCTTAGAAGAAGCTAGAATTTATAGCTTCTTCTCAAAAGTAGAAAAACCGCTCTGTTGTGCTTAAAAGCACTACTTTAGAGTGGCCAAGCACCTTACATTTCCAAATAAATACTTTTTTGGGCAGAAAACGTACTTTTGGCTTCTTAGAAACTTGGTCAAACAGGCTCTTTGACATAAATAATTAAGAGGAATTTTCAGAAATCATTATTGTGTAGTGGTTGATAACTTTTTATAGCTACCATATACTGTATTACTTCCTAAAGCTACTATTTAGCCATTACACAACTGTATTCATTATATTGTATTCATGAATACAATAGTAGAATTTGCCTAAAAAATAGGGGAGTCCAGTCGTGCGACTCTATTTGCTATATTCACGCAACAGTATTTATGAATAAGACAATTGAATTTTCCTAAAAATTTGGGGCATCCAGCTATTTAATAACGGAAAGAGAATTAATTAGCATGTATCACTCCTAATTTAACTCAACAAATTCAATTCTACAAAATATTTGTTGCTACGCGACTGTATTCTCGTTACTATATTCATGAATATAGTAATATAGGAGTTCAGCTGTGCGATTGTATTCGCTGCATACGTGCTACTGTATTCATAAATACAGTTGCGGAGTTCGCCTAAAAAATAGGGCAGTCCAGCTATTTAATAACAGAAAGAGGATCAATGTCACGACCCTAAACCTAACCCGATCGTGATGACGCTTCTTGTAAAGACAAGGCCAGCCGACTCACATTCAATTTATTTTAAGCAATTAAAATAATAACTACTAAGTCTTTAATCAGAAATAAAATCCCAAAATAAGCATTTAACAATTTAACCTACAAAATTAAATACCAATATAGCCAGGCATCGGGGTGTCACCAGTCATGCGCATCTAAAATAATACTACAAGTCTGCTCCACTACTACATAACTGAATCAGAAAGAAAATAAGATAGAGGGAGAATGCACTGGACTGCGAATTGCCAAGCAGCTACCTAGTAAATCTCCGAAGATCTGCTGAAAACTATCAACCCTCAGTAGCAGGACATGTAGTGCCCGAATCTGCACATAGGGGTGCAGGAAGTAAAGTGAGTACTCCAACTCAGTGAGTAATAAGAATAAATGAAGACTGAGTGATATAAAATTATGTTAAACACAACATTAAGCTATCATGGGCATACAAAATCGATAAATGTATTAAACAATGAAATCTCGTAAACACCTTTTTAAGCAGTCAAACAACGTATCAGAACAACAATTAGAAATGGTAAAACACAAAAGAACTACCCCTCAGGCGAAGAATGACAGAACCGGTCCCTTGGGCAATATCACAGAACAATAATAGCTCTTCGGGCTATATCTCATATTAGAATGGGTACTCGCGCTCACTGGGGGTGTACAGACTCTGGGAGGGGCCCCTTATGACCCAAGCGCATCATCTAGCGTGTGTCTCACCTCAACATAGCCGAATGTGGTGCAATTCCAGGTTTTCATACCCTTTGAATATCATTTAAAATTATTACTTACCGCAATCCAGCCCAAACTCTAGCTCGTGATGCGTTTGCCCGAATCATGCTCAGGATGCTCCGAATCTACCAAAAACAAAACATAACGATTAAATTATGCTAAAGGATGAAGCCCACTCAAAAAAATCGATAAGCAATGCAAATTCCGAAATTGCTCCAACCCCGCCCTGGGCCCACATCTCGGAATCTAATAAAAATTACATCAATAGTATCCTCGTCCTCTCACAAGTCTATACATATCAAGAACATCAAAATCGGACCTCAAATATCCCCTCAAATCTCTATTTAAAGGTCTCTTAATCTCAAATCCTAATTACCCATTTTTGCTTCTGATTTTCCATGGATTTCAAGCTTATAAATGTTAAAATTCATCATAGAAACAAGTTTAGGGTCAAAAAATCTTATCTCCATAAAATCCTCTTGAGTTCCCTCTTCAAATAGCTCTCCAAAGCGTTCTCCCGAATAAAATATGGTGAAAACCCACTCAAAATCGCGAAGGAAACCTTTTTATACTTTCTGACCCAGACATTTTCGCATCTGCGATCAATCCACCGCATCTACAATACCGCTTTTGCAGTCCAAGAGCCGCTTCCGCAGTTTTTCACTTATTCCCAACTTTCCGCATCTGCGATACTGTCTTAGCACCTACGCCACCACAGTTGCGGTTACCCAACCGCTTCTGCGGTCACAGCCTACCTCACCTTCTTCCACTTTTGCGGCCTTCTACCTCGCATAAGCGGCATTGCACATGCGGTCCCAAATCTGCAGGTACGAAAATAACAGAAGCAGAAAATGTGCACCTCGCCAAAATTCCAAACATCTCCATCAACCATCCGAAATTACCCCGAGGCCCTCGGTACCTCAAACAAAAGCACAGACATATTGCATAACCTTATTCAAACTTATACCAATCTTCAAAATACCTCAAACAACATTGAATGCATCAATCACACATTGAATTCAAGCCTAAGTTTCCAAATTCTTTGAATTACGCTTTTGATAAAAAAAAATAAGTATGAGTACTATTACGCTTTTGATATAAATACCGTATTTCACGCCTAAATGGTAGTGTATATAATAAATACCTATTTTGTTATAAAATATAAAAGGTAGTTATAAATAATAATATTTTAAAATAATTTTGGTTTATAATAAATAAAGTGTAATAGTTTGTTATAGGATGTAAAATTTCCAATAATTAGTGTATTAAAATGAACCTAAATTTTGTATGGACTAAATCCAGTAAAATTCAAGTGTCTACGGCGGAAGCGCAGTTGGGAAAATATGCCATAGTGAAACTAACGGGCATCACAGTAAAACCAATTTCAAGACAAACAATAGCTTAGTTAGGAAATAATACCATAATGGAATTAAACGGTTAAATCAAATTGGGAATACGCGTAATACCGACTCCAAACTAAACTAGGAATACAGATTTATTACAAAAGAGTTCTATTTATACCTAGTTTTAACGTTGTGTCCTCATTATATTTAGTTTCTGCTGCTCTTTGTTTCTTGTTTTCAAGAACTCAAAGAACGTCCACAACTTTGTTCGTTTATTTCTCCATTAAAGAAACTATGAGTAGTCTGCAAACTCATCGCTCTTTCCAATTTCGCCATAATCACACACATCATTCCTCACCCAATTATTATTATGGCAATCATCAAAGAGGCTATCGGCGTTATGTTCAAAGGCGCTCTTATTACCAGTCTTCTAGACAACATCACAATCCAAGCACGAATTATCCTTCTTTTGGAGTTGGTTCTTACCGAGCAGTAGTTGATGAGGTTTTTGCTCAACAATATATGAATCATATCTCTGCTTTTCAACCTCCTCTCCCACATTATTCACTTGATATGCTCTTATTACCCTCAGTTGTACTAGACATCCATGGACAATACGCGCTTATTTGGAGGTACTATCCTGTGCCTAATTATGAATTGATTGATGATAGCTATGTCACTAATGATCCACGTGAGTTGATGGATATTAGTACTGGAATGCTTGATCATATCAACTTCACTAGTCATATGATCGGTCAGGAGGCAAATTCAGCCTTCGATTTTGGCATTCTGTATGATCATCTATTTGATAGTGAAGATGTCGTGGATGGTCATCATGAGGAGCAAGAGAACGATGACGCTGTGTTGAAGTATTTGAAAATAAGAACGCATCATTCTCTTGCTAAAGAAGATGGAGTCCACCCCACATTAGCTGCTGATGTAGAACCAGAAACTTGTGCTATTTGTCAATCTGAATATGAAGATGAGGAGAGTATAGGGAAACTGCAGTGTGGGCACGAGTATCATACGGACTGCATTAAACAATGGTTGTTGAGGAAGAAAGATTGTCCAATGTGTCGTGCTTCGGTTTTGACTTTACAAGAACAAAGATCATAGAGCCATTATATTTACCTGTCCCAACTTACCAATTATGCCATTCAATGGGACTACTGATGTAACCGTTATTTTGTTTTGATTTTGGTCAATCTGAAAGTTGTTTATATGTTGAAACTCATGTCATTAAACTTGATATATCATAAACAAGTTATTTTACATTGTGCATGATTTACAATATTGTCTGATACATATAAATTAAGACATTTCTTTCCTGTTGTTCTGAACACTGTGATCAAGCAACTAATTACATAAATGAAATATCATTGAGATTTAGGTTATATAGACGCTCTAACATATACTCCCTCCGTTTCAATTTATGTGAACCTATTTCCTTTTTAGTCCGTGCCAAAAAGAATGATCTCTTTCCTTATTTGAAAATAATTTACCTTTATGCAATGATTTATAGCCACACAAAATAAAGGTGCCTCATTTTACACCACAAGATTAAAAGTCTTCTTCATTTTCTTAAACTCCGTGCCCAGTCAAATGGGTTCACATAAATTGAAACGGAGGGAGTACATATTAACATAGTCTGTATGGTAGGTACAATTCTATCTCATTGCTCTTGAAATTTCTTTGATGGTTCTTCTAATGAACAGTCGAGAGCAACAAACAATTGCAAACATAAAGAATAGACCTGATACTAACAAGCCCAGTAAAAAGATACACAAAGTTTGTCTTCCCTTATAAATGCAACAGAACAAATTTCATGGATTACACAATTCATATTCTATAGCTACCATTACAAAAGTTCCTTAAAATTTGAAAGCATAGGTTCCTTCATCACTTGTAGTAGGTGGATCAAGGTTTGTTGTGGTTCCTGCATCCACACAATAATGAAAATTTTAGATCAGTCCTATATATGACATATACTATTTTATCGCTAAAACATTTGAAACAAATGTCAAACCTTTTCTTTAGGACTAGCTGAATGAAAGTTGCGCGCTAACATTAGAAGTTTCCAGTGCTGATGGCATCAGCATTTGCATCTCCAAGTGCTGCCTCTTTGAGGTATTTGTCAGCCAATTGAACTCTCTTCACATTCTCTTGCTCTTGGACAAGTAAGTTTCCGTACTCGAGTAGCTTGTCAATTGTCATCTTTGGTTGCTCAAAAGTTGGAGGTCCATCAATTGAGTTCAACAGTTTTTCCCCAACCTGTTCAATTCCTGTGCTTTCAATCCACTTCCTGACTTCGTCATCGTATACTCTTGCCCTCAAAGCACCAAAGAAATCTGTGATATTATACCCATAAGTTATCATCATTTGAAAGTCCTTTTCTTTAAAGAAAATTATTGTTTGAGTGGTCTTACCAATAGATTGTCCAGGGAAGGCGTCGACAAGCCTTACAACGTGCTCATCTGGTACGCTGTCAGTTCTGAAAATTCCCTTGCATACACCAATTCTGTCCTCTCTGGTTGGTGCCCAGTAGAACTTCTCCATACGACCATCACGGATAAGAGGAGCATACAACGTGGAGAAGTCGTTACCAGTGACTATAATAGGGACCCTGGCATTCTCTTGCTTGTTGTACATACCGGGGAGCTGGACATTAGTCGGGTTATCGGCAATGTTCATGAGGGTGGCATTCACCATTTGGTTATTAACTGTGTACTGTGTAGTTCCACCCATTCTACCAGCTCCAGCATCGAGATCGTTGATAAAGAGGACACACATGTTTCCTTTCCTGATTATTTCTGCTGCCTCGCGATACCTTTGCCTAATCAATTTTGCTGGCTCTCCTGCATTTCCACTTTCCAATTCTCCAGCACTCATCATGATGGGGCTGCAAATAGTAAAGACGCGAACATAGTTAAGTCATTTTGATCCATTTCCTACTGACAAAATATATAAATTAAACTTTCAAAAAATCATCTTATGTGATCAAGTCATTACTCACTTGATTCCCATCTTTCTGAAGACAAGCTCACACTGGAAAGACTTTCCTTGACCTTTGCCTCCCCATATACCCAAAATCAGTGGTACCTGTAAGAAAATTTGACAGGATTAAAACATAAAACCTTGTACCAAAAACGACAGTAAGGGAAAGAGAATATCTATATAAAAATTGTTACTATTACTGACCTTGATGTTGGGCAATTTCAAGAAGTTCTTGGTGATGTGAACAACAAGCTTGTCCATGAAAGCTGGAGCGATGTAGAATCCGTCCAACGTGTTGTCCAAGTTGTATCTGAAATAAATCAGGTGACAATTTTTCATGTAGATACACATTTTTCGGATTGATTATATATCATAACTTTCAAAAATCTTTAACTTACTGGCGAAGACCCTGACTGATGTATTCGTAGGATTGCAAGACAGCATGATGAGTACCAGTACCCGTAGGAGCTTGGAAAAGGGTGTCGACCATACCCTTACCCCTCGCTATATCCTGTTGATCATCGGACATGTCCATAACAAGTCCCTTCCATCTGTCCTTGTCCGTCTGTTTCTTCTCATCGATTTCTTGTTCTTGAGCTACAATCCTGAAGCTCCTGTTTGAGACCTTGGGGATGGAAGCGCCTTTGGCGTTCACATTCTTCAACGTCTTGCCAAAGAAGGCGGTGCTTGGAACTGAAATTCCAGCAACAGAGTTGTTCAAACTCAACTGCACAAAGGATGTTTTCCTAGTAAGAGGCACTTAAACATATATAGTAAAAATCACAAGCCATGTATAGATATAATCTCTCTTTTGGCATCCTACGTTGCAAATTCATAGTAAATTCTTGAACAAGTTTGCACAATCTAGAGCATCTCGTAACCAAATTCTTGAAACAAAGTACACAATCTGGAGCAACTAGTACCCGAATCTGGTTCAATATTAAGCACATATTAAGTATATCAATTCTCACATAGCATCCTTTGTATCAATTTTACATGCGATCATCTCCAAAATCAATCAAATTTGTTGCCACCTTTTTCGAATAATTCAACATTCCCATCTAAGAAATGACAGATACTATCCAAAGTTCTAATCTTTAATTAAGAACACATTAGAAGTATGCTACTATTACAATTACTATCACCCCTGATTCTCTTTTATGCATGCCGTTTGACAGCATGTGACCATGCGCATGGCGTGAGACAGCCTCTTGCAGAAATGCAGGGTAAGGCGGACCCTTGTTGTCCGGCCCTCCTCCGGACTCTGTGCATAGCGAGAGTACCGGACTGCCCTTTTATTAGACAGCATGTGACCACCTATTAATGTACATAAGATACAAGCCAATAGATCAACGTGAAATTACTTTTGTTTCTAGTAGAATTGACTGCATGAGATAGACAAGTAACCTGAAAAAACAACGCGAGAATCATAGTAAACAGAACAGAATCATAGAAACCTAGACTAAAATTTACTAAAAGACAGTTTAGATTCTACATAATTTAACTACTATAATAAGCAAGTTGACATGTCTTGAATTGTGAAGAGAAGAACACAGTACCGGTACTTTGTTGGCAGATGCTACAGTTGAGACAGAGGCAGCCATTGTTTTAACTACGCTGAAAATCAAACAGCTGATCAGTAGCTCTTAGTATTTTGATAAGACAAATAGTTGAATGTTGAATAGAGTATGGGAAGGGAGAGAGTATTTATAGCACGAGTTATTTGGAGTATATGAGAAAGAAAATTATGTGCATTTTTGGATTACGAATTCCTAATAGCCACACGATGGAGGATTGGCTATATTACGTGGACATTTTGGATTAGGACTTTATTATGTGACATGGACATTGCTTTTTTCTCTTTTTTATTCTTGAATGTACTGGAGACTATATTAACAACAAAATGGAGTCTTCTCGGAACTAGTTGGTTTTGAGGTCAATATTCAAGCATCTTTTTAATCCATAAATGTTGTTATTTTCACAGATTTAATTTCTTCTTGTAGAATAAGAAAAATTGAAGCAATTATTCTACCATTCCCCCTCCCCCACCCCATTCCCCAACCACAATTTTGAAGGAAAAAAGAAGAAAAAATTAAAATGGACAACAAATTTAAAAAAGAACTTATATGTAGGAGAAAAGGATAAGACCGCATGGCTGCTTGAGCAAAAACTAGAACTTTACTTCAACTTTAACTTTTGGAAGTAATAGACAATTTACTCCATATTAAAGAGTGCAATGGTCTCTCACTTTCTCCCAGACTATTTTTTGAATACAAACCTAGGGGTGTGCATTCGAATCGGTTTATCGATAAATCGAATCGATTGTTTGTTATCGGTTCATCGATAAATGAAATCGAAAAAATCAAAACCTTATTGAAACGATAACGATAAGCATATGTACAAATCGATAATCGATAAGTAATTATCGATAAATGTCAAAATCGAATCGATAAATCGAATGCACACCCCTAATTATTTCATCTACCACATTTAAGGAACGATCATATTTAAAGCTGAAGGGAATGAAGTTCAAATTAATGGAAAATAGAATTAACAGTGATGATGTATTTTTATTTTTTTTAATCCCGTTGGAGTGTTGGTGGCATATATTTGATCCCTTACTTTAGTTTCGTTGCATGTCTATTGACACAATTTTTATGTTATAAACAGTGTTCATCTTATTTTAGCTTCTTTTTGTCCATATTAGTTAGGCGTATTTATAGCGATATATTTTCCGTGGAATCCCGCAAATTTTCTTATTTGTGTAATCGATAACCGAATCGATAAGCCCCTAAAATTAATAAATCGAAATCGAAAAAATTGAAACCTTATTGAAATGATAACGATAAGCATATGTACAAATCGATAATCGATAAGTAATTATCGATAAGAGTCAAAATCGAATCGACAAATCGAATGCACACCCCTAATACAACCTATGTTTCGAAGAAACTTTATAGGCTTAAAACCCTTGTCATTAAAAGAAAAGCAATATATTGTACTCCTTGGTAGGGATGTCAATGATTCGATTCGATCAGTTATTTTATAAAATTAGTACCATACCAATTTTTTGGTTATTCTATTATGTATAACAAAACTTAAACTTTTCAAAACAGTCCCAATCTTGGCGGTTTCTCTTCAGTATCGATATGATTCGGTTAATTTTCGGTATTGTTTTAAATATCATGTAAAAGTAACTAGTAAAATGCAATAATAGTACATAGTTTTATAGGACCTAGCAAAGCTCTCTGTATATTGTTACTATTTAAAGGGTGAAGAATTAAGAAAATATGAAAGATGGTTAGAGTATAGATCCATCAACTACTCAACAACAACGTAAAAGAAACTAAGTAAAGACTAAAAAAATATAAATCACATGAGTGAAAAGATATTAACCAAGCTGGGACACAATAACAAAGTCTTTAGAATATTAAATATTCAAAAAGATAAATCTAAATCATACGAAAGGAAACATATAAAATACTTTGTAGTTTGTTGCTCATAATCGCTAGAATACCTTATCTCTTGCTAGTGAATATGCTGGAAATAATTTTGTTTTAACACGAGCCGCAAAATAAGTTGGGATTTGGATTTGAGTTTAATTACTTGTTGACATGTAATCGTGTTCATAATTCCTTGTAATCGTGTTCATAATTCCAAGCCTCAAGGAAAAATTTAATGTTTTATTATTTTTAAACTTATTACCCTCCCTAGACCCCGCTTTGTGGGACTATATTGTGTAGTTGTTGTTGTTGTTGTTATTATTTTAAACTTAATAATAAATTTATTTTTTACATGTAAATATATTCGGTATGGCTCGGTGTTTTTTCGGTTTATTTTTATAAACCTATCCTAATTATCGATACAGTTATAGATTTATATAAAACATGCGGTTCTATTAAAAGAAACCTAAAAATCGGTTCGGTACGATATGGTTCGGTTGGTCTAGTCGGTTTTTAAATATATATCGACACCCCTACTCCTTGGTATTTAAAAAAAATATAAATTTTGTTTACTTTTGTGGCTACTAAATGTATATAATTCTGACTGCGGGCTAAAAGAGATCTTTGCCCGATTCTTACAGTTGATATTAACAGAGAAATAATTAAATTAGTATTCAAGTTATAATATGATTACGAATAAAAACCTGTTCTTCCAGTCATTATAGAGATAGTTTATAGATGTTAATAATAATAATAACAATGATAATAATAATTTAGAATTATTTAGATGGTACTTGTTCTAGAATTGTCTTGGATAATCTAGCATGTGCAATGTCTAGAATTCTCTTTGTAATTCCTAGGAGATAAATCTTATCTTGTAGAAACTCTAGAATAATCTTTTGTATTCTAGGTGATAAGATTTATCTAGAATGGTTCTAGGGTGCTCCATTAGCACCTATAAATAAGCCCTCTTGTAGTGCCATTTGCATCAAGTTGAATGAAAACAACTCACCTCCCAAAATACAAAGTGTTCTTCCCTTCCTCTTCTTCTTCACTTAGAATATAAGCTCTTCTTCTATATTGTTCTCTTTTCTAACATAGTGGTATCAGAGCCATGGCAAATAATGGCCGGCCTACTTGCTTTCCAATTTCCTCGTCTTACAAAAGAGAACTACCAAAAATGGTGTATAAGGATGAAAGCCATACTTGGCTCTCAAGATGAATAGAAGATTGTAGAAGAAGGGTTTGAGGAACCCGACAATGAGGAAACTTTGCCTCAAAATGAGAAGGATTTTTTTGCAAAATTAAGGAAGAAGGATCAACAAGCCCTCTCTCTTATCCATCAATGTTTGGATGATACCATGTTTGAGAAGGTGGCCGATGCAACCACCTCAAAAGAAGCTTGGGATATTTTACAAAAATCTCTCCAAGGAGTTGACAAAGTGAAGAAGCTGAAGCTTCAATCTCTAAGGGCTGATTTTGAAGCTTTAAAAATGAAGGAATCCGAATCTATTTCGGATTATTGTTCAAGAGTACGGGCTGTTGTGAACCAATTGAAAAGGTACGGAGAGAAAATTTAAGATGTTCGTGTGGTAGAAAAGATCCTTCGCTCCCTAACATCTAAATTTGATTTTGTGGTATGTGCTATTGTGGATTCTAAAGATTTAGACTCTATGACGGTGGAGCAACTAGAAGGTTCTTTGCAAGCCCACGAAGAAAAGATCAAGAGGAGGCAAGAAGAGCCGCTAGAGCAACTCCTTAAAACCAAGGCATCATTGAAGGACGATGGAGGCGCAAAGAGCTATCGAGGCCGTGGACGAGGAAGAGGACGCGGTGGCGGTCGTGGAAGAGGAAGAAGTTATGAAAGGAATTTCAACATTGAAGAGAAAAACAGCCAAACATATAAAGGTCGTGGTCTAGGTGGAGGAAGAGGATGTGGCTACCATCAAGAAACAAATCAAAAGAGGTATGATAAATTTGAAGTTGAGTGCTATAATTGTCATAAATTTGGCCATTATTCTTGGGAGTGTCGTACCAATGTTGAAGAGAAGGCCAACCTTGTTGAAGACAAGAAGGAAGATGAAGAGTCAACATTATTGTTAGCACTCAAGGAAGAAGACAAGGATGATTGTAGATCATGGTATTTGGACAATGGAGCGAGCAGCCACGTGTGGGGATACAAAGACAAGTTCGTGGAGCTCAACAAAAGGGTGAAAGGCAATGTATCATTTGGAGATACTTCAAAGATCCAAATTGAAGGAATAGGTACGATTCTTATCTCCTCTAAAGACGATAGTCACAAATTAATCAAAGATATTTACTATGTGCCAAAGTTGAAAAATAATATTTTGAGTTTGGGACAATTTCTTGAAAAGGGGTATGACATTCATATGAAAGACATGAATCTTTGGCTTAGAGATTCAAGTGGCACTCTAATTGCTAAAGTTCATATGTCCAAAAATAGATTGTTTTCTTTGAATCTTAAAACAATTGAAGCAAAGTGTTTGAATGCAAATGTGAAAGAAGAATCATGGTGTTCACACATGAGATTTGGGCACTTGAATTTTGAGTCACTTAAATCAATGGAAGAAAAGAATATGGTGCACGGGATGCCTTTAATAAATCATCCCAATCAGTTATTGTGACGACCCGGCCCGTTGTCACGGGAATTACCACTCCGTTACCTTGCATTTATGTGTTTTATATTTTTATATCAGTGTTAGAGTCAATCGGGTGAGTTAGGAGTTAATTGGATTGAAAATGACGCATATAGCCTTTTTGAAGGAAGCTTGAATATGGAAAGTCAACCTGGAGTTGACTATTTAGTTAGAGGGCTCGGAATTAGATTCTGATGATTTAGTTAGTTCGGGGAGGTAATTTGTGACTTAGAGGAGCGATCAGAATTGAATTTGGAGGTCCGGTGTAGAAATAGGCTTGAATTGGCCAATGTTGAATTTTGGCGAAATCCGAACGGTAGGTGAGATTTTGATCCGGGGGTCGGAATAGAATTCCGACAATTTCTGTAGCTTCGTCATGTGATTTTGGATATGTCCGCAAATTTTTAGGTTATTCGTACATCGTTTGGTCTGGTTTTTTATCGAAAGTGTATTTTCGGAAGTTTTTGGAAACTTAGGCCTCGATTTGATGAAAATTGATGATTTTGATGTTATTTTGGCGATTTGATCACTCGAGCGAGTTCGTGTGATGTTTTAGAGTCAATGTGCATATTTGGTTTGGAGCCCCGAGGGCTAGGGAGTATTTCGGAGGTGTCTCGGAATAATTCCGGACTTAGAAAATGGGCAGAAATTGCAGAAAAATCTGCTATGAACAGTGCCCATGAACGTGAACAGTAACCGTGCCGGACAGAATATATTTGAGGTCTGAAAATATTTTGCCATTTTTGACGATTTGGAGCTCGGATAGGGCGATATTTCGAGGGATTTTTGGAGAGAACAACGGGGTAAGTGTTCTTAACTCAATTTTGGTGGTATAACTCGAATCTATTGCAAGTTTTAGTATTTAATTTGAGAATTTTTGTTGAAAAGAGTAGAAAACCCTCTTGGATAGATATAGTAATTTAAGGGGTCAAATGAACTCCAATTTTTGTGAATTTGGTATGCACGGACTCGTGGCGAGACGAGGATTCCGAAAATATGAATTTCAAAATTTTTCGAGATGTGGGCCCGGATCTCGGGTTTTGCCAATTTCGTGTTTTCGAGTATTTTTCGAGTTCTTTCGATTGGGTTATGTCCCATTGGCCAAATTTGATATATTTCCACTATATTTGATCAGATTCTACGCGTGTGGAGCTTGATGCTCGTGGCAAGGGTATCGCGGATTAGTCGTCGAGCCGTATTGAGGTGAGTAATAGATGTGGGTGATGACCAGCGGGTTCGAAAATCCGGTATACCACTTTGTGATGCTTTATAGCGGCAAGACACGTACTCTCTTGTGAGTGCGGGATCGATTGTGATTGGGGACTATGGCTTAGTCCGACATGTTGGCACTGTGTTATGATATTGGCTATTCTTGAGCCGTCGAACCTCCTTCTCGGATGGTTGCATATTATATTGTGATATTGGCTACTCTTGAGCCGTTGAACCTCCTTCTCGGATGGTTGAGTATACTTATGGGATGTGAGCCAGTTATTAGATCCTGCGAGGATCGTTATCATTGTCTTGTGATATTGACATGCTAGTTTTACTACCAATACGTAGCTATTACTGTTATCATGATATTTCCAATCTCTCGAACTTGACATTTACTGTTTTCAACTGAAAAATTATAAAAGAGTTTTCAAAACTACTTTTGAGCCTGCGAGGCTGCATTTGGTATATATGTTGGATCGGACTGCACGCTGCAGTGATATTGTGCTTGGGCTGTAGGAGCCCCTCCGGAGTCTGAACCCCCATAGTGAGCACGGTACCCAAATTGGATCGGGCTACGCGCCGTAGCGGTCATATCATGCATTGCATTGCATTTAGCTACATCTGCTAGCTGTTATACTATGTTGTTGATATTTGTTGGTTCTCTACTGTTGATATTGAACTGTTACAGGGTATTGGTTACAGCTTTGCATAGTGTATTATTGTGGATTTATTATCTACGATGTCTTACCCGTATTTATTACCACTGAGTCTGACAGTACTCATTTTACTCCCTGCACCTTGTGTGCAGATCCAGGTACCTCTCAGCAGTCCTGATTCGGTAGCTGTTCGAGGCGACTTCCGTAGGATATTCGAGGTAGTTGCAGAGTCCGCATGACCCGATACTCCTTTCTACTGTCTTTTGATTCTGTATTTGCTATTTCTTTCCGCACTTGGTATCATGTAAACCATTATTACACTCATGTTATCTGTATAGGCTCATGACTCTTGACCCCTCGGTCTATGGGGAGTTGTACTGTTAGGGACTTGATCCCCGTATTGGTATTTCTGTCTTCATTGACTTATTTTGTTGTACTTAAAATTGGGTAAAGTGAGCTCTTAGCTCCGAAATTGTAGTTCATTGGTCGGGCTGGCCTAGCAGTGTGCTGGGCGCCATCACGATCGGGTTTGGGGTCGTGACAGTTATGTGAAGCTTGTCTTCTTGGCAAACATGCAAGGAGGAGTTTTCCAAAGGAGGCCACATCAAGAGCAACCAAGCCACTCCAACTTGTTCATACGGATGTGTGTGGACCAATCACTCCACCTTCTTTTGGTAAGAGTAATTCTTACTCTTTATTGATGACTTTAGTAGAAAGACATGGGTTTATTTTTTGAAACTGAATATGTGGCAGCAACATCATGTACATGTCATGGTATTTGGCTAAGGAGATTATTGAAGGAGCTCAATTTGCTATAAGATGAAGCCACTGAGATTTATATTGACAACAAATCCGCTCAAGAACTTGCTAAGAATCCGGTGTACCATGAACGAAGCAAGCATATTGATACAAGGTATCACTTTATCCGGGAGAGGATTGCCAATAAAGAAGTGGAGCTCATATATATGAAGACTCATGATCAAGTTGCCGATATCTTCACAAAGCCGCTCAAGTTTGAAGACTTTCGAAAATTGAGATCAAGTCTTGGGGTGCAGAAGATAATTCAAAATTAAGGGGGAGTGTTAATAATAATAATAACAATGATAATAATAATTTAGAATTATCTAAATGGTACTTGTTCTAGAATTGTCTTGGATAATCTAGAATGTGCAATGTCTAGAATTCTACTTGTAATTCCTAGGAGATAAATCTTATCTTGTAGAAACTCTAGAATAATCTTTTGTATTCTAGGTGATAAGATTTATCTAGAATGGTTCTAGGGTGCTCCATTAGCACCCAGTGGCGAAGCCACATGTATATAAGGGTGGTCAACCGACCACCTTTTGTCTCTGTACATTGGTAAAATATTACGTTTTAGGGGTATATAAAATATATTGAATACCCTTTATCGGAAATGTTTTTCACTTCTTTTAAATTTGAACACCCTCGAGAAAATTCCTAGATTCGCCACGGTTAGTACCTATAAATAAGCCCTCTTATAGTGCCATTTGCATCAAGTTGAATGAAAACAACTCCTCTCCCAAAATACAAAGTGTTCTTCCCTTTCTCTTCTTCTTCACTTAGAATATAACCTCTTCTTCTATATTGTTCTCTTTTCTAACAATTGATGCAAAACATTAACTCTAAATGTAATTTCCGACTATAAGTAGTTGGCAAAAAGATGAAGAAATTAAACAAAAGATGAAAGAATCTTGAATGAATCCTTCCTACTCTCGTTTTAACATTTTTCAGCAAATTGAAATTTCCAACTTAAGTGCCACATACTTCGTTCTCCGTTTTCAAGTTTAAGAATTTTAAAACTAATAAGTTTTGTTATGAACTTTGTAAAGTCAAACTAGCTATTAACTTATTAGAAATTAAACCGTTGAGACTTGCAAAACTACTTGGTTAAATACATAAAAATAATGATATGTGTTCACTTCTTTCCTTATTTTTACACGCAATTTATTATTATTGCATTATTTATAACACAATAATTACTTGTTAAAAAAAATACACATGCTTGCAGGTGGGATTATTGACATCAAGTCACTAAGGGGTCGTTTGGTTGGAAAGAAGTTATCAGAGAATTAATTATTTTGGGATTGATTATTTTACCTTTCCATAAGGATTAAAAAATACCACATTCTTGGGATAATTAATTCCGGGATTAATTATACCGTAATTTTTTACCAACCAAACATGGGATAAACTTTTTTTAAATTTAGTCCCGGGACTAATTATTCTTTATTCTTCATATCAACGACCACTAAGGGGTCGTGGTCGGATATCTGATAGGATTAGTTATTCCACCTTCTATATGAGATAACTAATTCCACCATTTCAATATAGAGTTTGTATTGGGAAAAATTGTATACACAAATGAATGGTGATGTGTCATAACACGTGGAATAGACAATAGGTTATAATTGGTCTAAGAATTATGGACTGGCGCGAAAAAAAAAAGAGGTACAAGACAAAGGGACAAAAAGGGAGGTACGAGACAGAAGGAGGTACGAGATAAGGAGCTCAGCAACCACGTACCTATTTGAGGTCAATTACATACGAGCAACGGGAAGAATAATGAACCTGGCTAAAGAGGAAGATAGAAATACTACATTTTAAGAGTAATAAATGCTGGAACCGTTACGGAATATTTGTATTCAATTAATGATTATGTAACATAGCATTTATTGTCATTAATTATTCATAATAGTCTCATTGTGACTTAGATGTAACGGACATTCCTAAAGATTCCCATAAATATCTATAAAATAATAAATATGTAATCAGTTGAGACACAAGTTATTATTGAAATACGCGATTTACTAGCTTACATCACATATCTGTGGACTTCGAAATTCTTTTCTTTATTTATTTTTTTTATTATCAGACTCTTCTAAATTCTAGCTTTGACTAAAAAATTAGTTTTTTTTGTTAAACAGAGTTATTATATGATTAGCTAATATCCCAAATCAAACATGGGTTAAAGTTAATATCAAAATTTATCCCGAGATTATTATTCTTATGTCATGTTTCAAACAACTCCTAAATGAGAACGAATATAATAAGGAATAGTACCGCCACTTATTTATTTTTTATTTTTAATTATCAAGCATCTTCTTGATCGGTACCGTCCATAGACCTGTCCACTCCTCTCCCTCTAGCCCTGTCGAAGCTGAACTCCGTGTTTTAAAATATAATAATGGTGGTATTTGTGGAAGCTAAGTTTCGCAAAGGTGTTTGTTCAAATTGTGGATATGAAAAATGATACTCCCTCGGGTCCAAAATAAGTGATTTTTTGGATGTTCTCATACATATTAAGAAAATCACTTTTTAGCATTAATTAGCAATAGAATTGACCATTTTAACCTTACTATCTCACATAAACACTCCTATCACATATTCCAATACGGTTTACTCCAAGGACAATGTAAGAAAAACATCATTAAGTCATTCTTGAAATCCGAAAAAATCACTTATTTTGGACAAAAAAAAAAGCCAAAAAATCACTTATTTATACGTAGATGTAAATCCGAATCATCAATCATGTTTTTCATACTTCAGAGACTCGGCACTAGCTAACTAGATGTGTTAATGATTGGGGAAAAAAAAAGATTAACACTTACCCCTAATCATGTGGATGAGATTGTTTAATCAAAATGATTACTTAATTGTTGAAGTCAAAGATGCAATCATCTAAGGCATCACTAAGATAATAGAATAATTAATGATCAGTTCAATTTCTAAATATGATTAATATGTCCTAATTATTGGCTGGAAAAGTTATTAGTTGTTTCAATTTTAAGCACCCTTAGTTTATACTTAAAATCAGGTCCTATTAATGAGGGTAAACGCTTTGCATTTGCATCAAAACTCAAGTTATTGAAAAAAGACATGGAAAGTAAGAATTGTGACTGTTCACCTCCGTATGAAGTCCAGCGTGATGAGAAATATTGTTCTATATCTCCTGCTCATTGTCCCAAGACTTGGCCTGAATTGGTTGGATTTTCAGGTGATGAAGTTGCAAAAGTTATTTTAGCAGAGATGCCAAACTTACTTATCGAATTCATTTATCCGCCTTGGGCTTTAACTCAAGACTTTAGACCCTCAAGAGTTCGGATTATTGTTGATCGTTTTGACAAAGTTAGTATGCCTCCAAGTATTGGCTGATCTTCTGCAATTTGTTTTCCATTTAGTCCAAATGAATGAGTGATTTTTGGACTGTGGATTAGCATAAGATAGAATCATCGTGTTTTGACTTTTCTTACCTGATGTTGCTTTTGTTTCAATTTTATTATTATTTTGCTGTTATTTCTTTTTCTAAACTTCTTCACTGCTGTATTTTCTTTTCTCAATTGATGTGTTTATGCTTGTCTTGAGCTGATCTATCATAAAAAACCTCCTTACATATAAAAGGTAAAGATAAGATTTGCCTATATTACCTTTCTCAAATTCCACTTGTAAAAATACATCGGATATATATGGTTGTTGTTGTTTGTTTTGACTTTTCCCTAAAAAGTTTGGTTATATGTGTTACTGTTTCAATTAGTGTGTAACTTGTAACGATTGGTTTCTATTTTTTGGCAAGTGACCAAGGACCGACACTTATTCATATGAAAAAATGATATTGTATAACTGTTCTAAAAATAATAGCAGAAAAAATATATAAAATTTATATATATTCTGTATATATTTATATACATTCTTTATGTAATATTGTACATGGTTCCGATTTCATTCTTTGGCTGGGGTAGGAACGTCAGGTCAAAGAGGTGGGACGTCAAGTCTAGATCGAGGTAGACATCAATAGCGACCATAAAGAGGCAGACTTTGAGTGACATCGGCGTAACTTGATAACGGAAAAGGCGAGATATTCACAAATAGCCGAGGATCGTGGCGTGAATCTTGGAACAGATCAATCTGTATCGGTTACTTTCTTGCTATTTCATTTATTGTTCATCAGACTTGCTTCATCATTTATTGTCCCACCTGGAGGCCATACCAAGTCGAGGACGAGACCTAGATAGCACACTCATTTGATTTATTTTATTCTCTAATTTATTCATTTATTTTCTTATTTGTCAATTGGTAATAGACATAATCATATATCCTTAAAACCACAATATAAGTTTAATTATTCGAATTTGAGGGTAAGCAGTTTGGAGCCCACCGTGCGGCTAAGAATAATAGTGATTGGTCGATGTTGATTCTGATAACACACATTATTTTACGCTTGTTCTTGTCATGTATCTTTGCTATCAGATTAAACATGTCAAACTCACAAAACACACCCACACATGGTGAAGATGGTCTCGGGTTTCAATGGGAAAATGATAATGTAATTGCTCCAAGAGCCGAGGTGCCATAGGCTAATCTCAGGGAAGCACCGGTTTCCAATCCAGTCGATATTAGTTCACACGTTGCATTAAATGTGGACCTAGGTGCAGACCCCGAAGGGAGTGTATGCAGAGAAAGATAATATGGTTGCCTAGCACACAGTGCAGAGGATACGGAGGCGTTAGTCTCCAGGTGATATTCGAGATGCCAAAGGCTCAACAAGGCGCTATTTCTCAATCACAAAATCAACGTAGAACTCTGAGTGGAGTCGAGCCAGAAATCACTCGCCGTACCGAGCTAGTGCCAGAAATGTCAAATGGTAATGAATGGAGGACAGTTCCTGTAATAATGAAATGATTGAAGAGGTAAACCGAAAGAATTGATTGAGGAGGGAAGAAAATCAAAGCTAATGATAAAAAAATGGAAACATACAATTCCCAAGTTGATAAGATACCAGGGATACCACTAATCTTGAAAGGGATAAATTCGAAGAAATTTGTACAATATCCATTCGCTTCAAGTGCGGATCCGAAATCCATTTAGAAGAAGTTTTGTATGCCGGACATACCTAAATACAATGGGAGCACCGATCCCAACGAGCATGTCACCTCCTACACACACGCCATCAAGGGTAACAATTAGGAAGATGACGAGATCGAATATGTTTTATTGAAGAAGTTCGGGGAAACCAATTTGAAGGGAGCAATGATTTGGTACCACAATCTACCATTGAATTCCATCGACTCATTTACCATATTGGCAGACTCTTTCATAAAAGCATATGCCAGAACCATAAAGGTTGCGACAAGAAAATCAGACCTTTTCAAAGTAAAATAGAGGGAGAATGAAATGTTGAGGGAGTTCGCACCTAAATTTCAAATGAAACGCATGGAATTGCCACCGATCACAGATGATTGGGGCATGCAAGCTTTCACTTAGGTATTTAATGAACAAAGTTCGATAGCATCACATGAGCTGAAGCAAAATTTGATCGAGTATCCAACTGTAACTTGGGTAGATGTACACATTCGGTACCAATTGAAGATCAGGGTTAAGAATGACCAATTAGGAGCTCTTTCCGATTTAGTGCACACAAAAAGGACAGCCGCCAAAAATCCGAGGGACATCGATAGAGAGCAAATATTGAATAAAGATCGATATCAATTGTACACCTCAGATCGCAAGAATAGTATTCCAAGATGTAATCACTCCTGGAACGATAGAGAAGTGATCGAGGAAAGAATTCTCGGGGACTTATGAGCAAAATGGTTTTGAAAAGTATGTCAACTCCCCAGAGGAACCTCGATTATCGGAGTATAATTTTAGTGTCGACGCATCATGTATTGTGTCAGCAATTGGAAGAATCACAAACACCAGATGGCCCAGACCCATACAAATCGATCCTTTCCAAAAGAACCTCAATTTGATGTGCAAATATCATGGCACACATGCCACAAGACTAAGTTTTGCAGGAAATTCATAGAAGAGGTAGCTCACATATTCAATGAGGACCACCTTCGAGAATTCCTAAGTGATCGAGCAAACAATCATTTCAGGGAAAGGGACGCGAACAAGAAAATTGAACAAGAAGAGCCACAACATGTAATTCATATGATCGTCGGAGGGGTCGATATTATACAAGGGCCTATTTTTAAATGTACTAAGGTATCAATTACTATGGAGAAACAGACCCGAGACTATGTGCCAGAAGGCATCATATCATTCACCAACGAGGAGGGAGAAGGAATTTCTTAGACTCACAATGATGCTCCGGTAATCTCTATCTTATTAAATAAAGTTCAAGTTAAGCATGTTTTAGTAGATCCAAGTATCTCAGCAAATATCATCCGTTCAAGGGTCGTGGAGCAACTCGACCTACAAGATCAGATCGTGTCGTAGCTCGGGTTCTTGAACGGTTTTAATATGGCTAGTGAAATAACTAATGAAGAGGTTCATCGATAAAGAGATTATCCTATCGATGAACGTGGCTGGAACTATCCAAGATACCAAGTTTCAGTTGATCGATAGTGACATGAGGTACAATGCCCTACTTTGGAGGACTTGGATCCAGAACATGAGTTCAGTCCCTTCAACTCTCCGCCAAATAATGAAATTCCCGATGTCGGACGAGGGTAAAAATAGTTTACGGGGAGCAGCATGCTGCAAAGGAAATGTTCGCGATCGATAAGGTAATACCAATTTTGTCACTATCCACAGCGAAAGGATCGGGCATCAAAGGTGAATAGGAACTCAAATAGCAATCACCGCTACCAGCCTTGTTCGAATCAAAGAAGTAGGAAATGGAAGAGGAAGAGGAAGATTTTTTGACCCATCGAACTTTTGTTATTCCCGAGGATTGCGACACCACTAGATTAACGGTCGAAAAACTGGAAAATATTATATTGATCGAGCATTTGCCCAAGCGAAAGGTATACCTGGTAACGGGGTTAACCCTCAAACCCAAGAAAAAGCTTATTTATTTGCTTATTGATAATATAGATTGTTTTGCTTGGTCTCACTTAGACATGCCAAGGATCCCACTGGAAATAACAACGCATCAACTAAGCCTTGACCCAAAGTTCAAACCGGTGAAACAAATGAGAAGGCCGCACTCCGAGTAATGCACACATTCATAAAGGACAAGGCAACTAAACTTCTCAAAATAGGGTCCATTCAGAAGTTAAGTACCCTGAATGGTTAGCTAATATAGTCGTAGTTCCTAAAAAAGGGAACAAGCTTAGGATATGTGTTGATTTTAAAGATTTTAAAAAGACATGTCCAAAAGATCTTTTTCACTGCCTAACATCGATCGCATGATCGACACCAAGGCTGGCCACGAGATCCTTAGTTTTATCGATGCATGTTCTGGGTACAATAAAATTCAAATGAACACGGAATACCAAGAAAAAACTTCATTCATCACCAAGTATGGAACATACTGTTATAATGTAATGTCCTTCGGGATAAAAACCTAGGAGCTACCTACCACTGCCTAGTAAATAAAATGTTCGAAGAAAAAATAGGTAAATCAATGGAAGAATATATTGATGACATGCTAGTTATGTCCTTGCATGCAGAGGACCATTTGATGCATTTGCAGGAAACATTCAAGATACTGAGAAAATACATCATGAAGCTCAACCCCGAGAAATGCATTTTCGAGGTCGATTCGGGCAAGTTCCTTGGCTTCATGGTTTCAAATCGGGGAATCGAGATCCACCCCGATAAAATCAAGGCTATCAAAGACATCACCGCCGTGGACAACGTTAAAGCCGTGCAAAGGCTGACGGGGTGGATAGCTGCCTTAGGCCGATTCAGATCGACATCATCGGATCGGAGACATAGAGTCTTCTCTCTACTCAAAAATAAGAATGATTTTGCTTGGATCTCGAAATTCCAACAGGCGTTAAAAGAATTGAAGTGATACCTCTCAAGCCCACCATTGCTTCATACTCAAAAGGTGGATGAGCAACTCTATTTATACTTGACAGTCTCGTAGATCATAGTAAGTGATATCCTGGATTGAGAAGACCAAGGTACACAATTTCCTGTTTATTATGTAAGTCGAACTCTAGGAGATGCTCAAACCAGATATCCACACTTAGAGAAATTGGCACTTGCGTTGATAAGCTCCTCTAGGAAGCTAAAATCGTACTTCCATTGTTACCCATATGTGTACTAATCACTTATCCACTTTGTAATGTTTTGCATAAGCCCGAGCTATCGGGCTGTCACGACCCGGATTTCCCACCATCGGAGTCATGATGGCGCCTACTAAATGGAAGCTAGGCAAGCCAAATATTAATTACATCTCCATTAATTACCAATTTCTTATTATGACTTATTATTAAAAACATATAAATTACAGCGGAATAATCAAAATTAGCGGAAGACTTAGTCAAATATGATAAAGAAAACCCAAACATGATACACTACCCAAGACCGGTGTCACAATACTCACGAACTTCTAAGAATAATACACATAATTGTCTGAAAGAAAATACAAGTTGTTTATCTCGATTACATGAGATAACAGAATGAAAAGCAGATGAAAAAATATAAAAAGGTGACGAAAAGTCGAGAAAGCATAGAATGACTAAGTACAAGAGACGACACCTACGTTCGGCATTCCACGCTTCAGGGAATTCAATAGGGCTCGACACCAAGTCCGAGGTTCCGATGAAGAAAAACTTCAGCCAAAACTGGCGATTGGGCTTCACGGTTCTTCAATTGAAGCATCGTCCCCCTCATAAACTCGGGACTGAATAATTGCAGCAGGTGATATGCTGTGACGTCTGTCACACCTTCCTTTTTACTACCCCAACATGCGTAAGGTGTATAAATACACTTGTAGGGTATACCCCGACGCTCAATTACCCGAGACGGATAAAATAACGTAAGGGAAGGAGTTTTTCCAATTTAAGGACAATCGGTTCGGGATTTTGTTAGAGATTAATCAGAGTCGCCACTTGGGAATGACAATGGTGTCCCAAGTCACCGGTTAATCCCGAATCCGAGGAATTTTGACTCTTAAAATGTCTGCGAAGCAGAGGTCTGGATAAGGAACTCTGTTAACCGGGAGAAGGTGTTAGGCACTCCCGGATTCCGTGGTTTTAGCACGGTCGCTCCACTGTCGTTCTTGACTTTTGTTCAACTCAGTTATAGATTTTAACAACATAATGTGCTTTTACGTTAAATGTCATTTTTTAGGAATTTGCGACATTGCGGAAACACGCCTCGAGTCATACCGCAACCAGTACGCCTATAACTTTTGGTGTATTCCGGCTTTGCCGAGATTTAGATTTGAGTCGCACCAAGTGCACACTCGTTCATAGGAAGGTATATTAAAATCGTGCCTTAAAGTAACGTCTATCGGCTTTCAAATCTTTTGGGAGAAGCTATGGAATTAGCTATTAGCTTTCCCGAATCTATTTGTGTTTATATTATTACTAAATGGGGGCCCCGGTGTTATTCGGGCGAGGCTCGTCCCAAATTATTTATTGAAGGGTACTAATATTTGGCTAAGTTTTCTATATTTGTTTTTGCCTTAATCATATACTACTACTATAATAATACCAGGCCCGTTGAGTTTTTTCTTACTATTTAATTGGGCCTGGTTTTTCAGCCTTGTACTGGAGGTGCTTAAGCAGACTTCTGATTTGTATTTTGGGGCAGCCCAGTCGAATGAAACCATAGTTCAGGCCCACGATATGTTTGGACCCAAACCAGAGCATAATGATAAGATATAACACAGATCATGTAATGAAACAAATACTCAAACGAAATTGATCATTTTTATTTATTATCAAAGATCAGTACACAAAGAGAACTTAAACAATGGCTATATATGTATTCATAGCTAGAAATCCAGATTAATTATTTGCTAAAAGATACATTTGGGATACTGTCTTCTTCACCTAAAGGATTGAGTTAACAGAGGTTGATTTCATTAAAATGTTCGAAGTATTAAAAGAGAACAGAAAATTAAGAGCAAATGCTAAATATATTGCTAATGTTATTATGAGCTACACCCTTCATCACCAATCCATTCATCTTAATGAAATTGCTTCCCATTCCTATTCGAACTTTTGAGACGAGTTAATGGAACAAATTAGCTAGGTGAATTTATTGTTCTAAAACATGCATGTGAGTTGATTCTAATTTTTCAACGTGATTCCTAGTTCACTAGATGACAAGTGATCTACAATCAAGTTGTTATTACACTACTGATTTCTTCATGAAGTTCGTTAGCAGATTATTAACATTGCAAGTATTAACTTATGTTTTAAGTTTTCCTAATTAATCTAAGTGACAGGCTATCTACACTATATTATTACTATACTACTGCTAGTACTACATTATTACAGTGTTTTTGTGTTCACTGTCCTGTTTTTCAACTACTAAATACTACTACAATTAAGATATAAATTAAAGAATACAAAAATAACAGGACGAGCTAAAACAGGGACTTCATTCCATTAATGCATCTCAACAATACAGCTTCATTGAACAAGGTGTGTACCTGATTCAGCAAAAGACCCAATGAGTTCTAAGGGGAGAGGAGCAAATAAGTATAGCAGATTTCGAACAAGGCAATGCAACAGTAGAGTGGAGATCCAAATGGGTAGAGCAACACAGCAACACAGCAACAAGGAAACCCAGAAATTAACAAGCTAATGAACCCAACAATCAGCAAAAATCAGCAGACTCTCACTCGAAAATACCAGAAAATCTTACTACTCTATTGCTATTTTTATCTCTCAATGCTTTTGTATGAATTTCAGCTTAAGTGTTTTCAGATTCTTCCCCAATGGAACCCCAATATTAGCTCAGATTGTTCTCTCGTGGAATCCCAATATTAGCTCAGATTATTCTCTAGTGGAATCCCAATATTAGCTCAGATTATTCTCTAGTGGAATCCCAATATTAGCTCAGATTATTCTCTAGTGGAATCCCCTTCTCAGCTCTTTGAAGGTGTATTTATAGTTATACTAAAGCTGAAACTTGGGGAGAAAGTTATGGGATTTTCTCCCACTTCTCCCCCTCCTAAATTTATTAAATATACACTTAAGTCCCATTTTCAGTTACTAAAACCCTTCCAGCATGTGCTGGAAGGTTCCAAAAGATTCCTTTTAGGGCCTTTTACTAGTATGACCTTAGGGGTTAAAGATTTTTACAGATTTCCCATTTTAGGGGGACCA
This sequence comes from Nicotiana noctiflora, assembly GCA_032618575.1. Classification (NCBI taxonomy): domain Eukaryota; kingdom Viridiplantae; phylum Streptophyta; class Magnoliopsida; order Solanales; family Solanaceae; genus Nicotiana; species Nicotiana noctiflora. Next base: position 68,078 of record JASVEL010007625.1, read on the forward strand.
TTATACCCTTAAATCTCTGCAAAATTGCAGAAATCATGGGTACAAATGACTCCCCTACCCTCTTATGTTTCACACTATTCACCATTTTACCTATTTGGTTTCCAATTATGCCCTGAATGCCACTGCTGATTTACTAGACCTGCCTAGGTTAATTTTCAGCTTCTTTGGACTTATTTAACTAATAGCCAGCCCTAGCATTAGTATTTAAGGGCTGGCCAGTTTTATTTCTAAGAGCTATTTCAATTTTAGCCAATTTTAAGCTAATTCCAGTCAATTAAGACCCATTTATTCCTAATTAAAGCTAATTGCAGGCATAGCCTGCTTTGTTATTATGCTTAACCTATTTAAAAGTTAGCCAGTCTCAAGTTGAGACTTAGCTTGGGCTATCAAAGCCACATACTGAACAGCTGGGCCCAAAACCTTTACAGGTTTGGCCACTTTGCTGTTCAGGGCTCAATATAGAGCTTGGGCTAGTCTGCATTTGCAGACATAACCTTTTGCACAACCAGCCACTGTTTAACAGTGAGCTGTGTGTTAGGGCCTTATAGAATGGGTCAACCCTTTGCAAGGTTGGCCATTCTTAGACCAATTATTAAACTTATAACCTAATTATGCATTTTCAGTGTTAGCCTATTTAAAAACTAGCCAATTTTATGAAGCTTAGCACTAACAGCTATAACCAATTCTCCTAAGGTTAGTGAATGTTAATCATCTAATCATACCAACAAGAACTACTGAAAACTTAGTTATTCCAACATATTTTTGTACACAGAGCCACATAAACCAAACAAATGCCTCAATTATCCAGAACTCAGAAAGGGAAATTTGATATGGTTGAATTCTGGTTAATCAATTAACTCCATCCAATTCATGTAACAAAGTGTCAAACTTATGTCAATCTAGCCTAAGTTACCACTAGTTCAGGTCAAATGACAATTGAAAAATTCCCAAAATCCTTAAGATTAATGATCATAGACATGCACAGAACTAAACTATCACAAACAGTCAGCAATAGATGAAGCATGTAAAGCAGGAAAACATGGAGAATCAGTGAGAAGAGAAACCTAAGTCTATCATATGAGGGTAACATGAAGAGAAACAGACCCCAAATTGGCATACTCATTCATCAAATAAAACATATGAGAGATGGTATGACAAAAGTACTAGACTTGCACTAAGAATGAACACAAATAAGACTACCAACATGTGAGCAAAGAAGTGAATCCCAGATTAAAGACAGGATAAGGGATGAATAAAGATTGCCAAGCTTTACCAAGACTAAACACAGAAAGGGAAACAGTAGAGATACTGCAAGCCAACAAAATGTAATCTAGTACAAAACCGAGTGACAATGAAAGACAAGCAATGAAACATAGTATCAGAATCAAACATGCATGATGACAGAAGAACTAATGAAAACTACAAGATGAGGAACCTCAATACTATAGTAGACAAAGAAACACAGGGACATCAACATAAAACTACCAGCCATAAAATACTAAAAGAGAACAATTAAACTAATTATGCCAGAAAAAACAGAGAAGACAGATAGTCATGATATTGCAAGCCAACAATCAAGAACCAGTGTACTCAGCAGAAACAGAACACCCATATGGGAATGAGATGGAAATAGAACCCTAGTACTAAACATGATCTTGAGAGAACAGGTCAAAGCATGCGAAATCAAACAAAGAAAGCATGGAACCAAGAAGAAGCTAATGTAATAATCTGTGTCTATCAGAGAAGCATGCAAAGCAAATAAAGGAGAAAAACATGACGAACAGAAATAAACAAGCACTCATAAGCATGCAAATCAAAACAAAAATACATAGAAAATAAAGCATGGAAAGCAAACAAAGGGATCAGGGACTTAGCTCGCGGGGCCTGTCCCCCGAGCTTCCTAATCTCTTTCTCTTCTCTGTTTCTCTAATCTCTCAGACTCTCCTAGATTCTCAGGCTTTTCTTCTTGTTTCTTTTTTTTTCTTTTATTCCTATTCTTTTCCAGATCTTTTTTTTTCTTTTTCCTTCTCTGTTTTTCTTTCAGGCATAAAGACGAGGCCTTTTTTGGATTCTGGGTTGCAGGAGGTGTTTTGGGGGTGTAAAAGATGATGTCTTGATTGGGTGTTGAACTTGGGGTCGCCGGAGTTAGGGTTCCGACGACCCTTTTTGGGATATTCGAAGCGACTGGGTTTGATTCGAGGGTGGAGGCTAGTATGGATGGGTAGATCTCATGAAAAGGCGTCGAATGGTATTGGTTTCGGGCGGTGGTTCATTGTTTGGGTGGTCACCGGTGTAACTCCGGTGACCGGGGTTTTGAAGAGTAAGGTGTTTTCTGGGGGTTTTTGGGTAAAGAAGACGGAGAAGAAGAAGGAGAAGACGAGGGGAAAGATGAGAGGAGCCGGCGACCACCGTAGGAGTGGTGGCCGCCATGGCCGTCAGTGATGAAGAAGATGAAGAGATGAGGGAGACGAAGAGGAGGGCGGCTGTCTCTTAGGGTTTTAATTTTGGCAAAATGAGACAGCCGCTTCAGACAAATCCTCTTTATAGGCCAAATATCCCAGGTAATCTCGATCGTTGATACGATGGAGATCAACGGCTGTTAGGCGCGTTACAAAAACGACGCAGTTTGGATGCTAATCAGACCAAGGTCTCGCCCGTTGGATCAACATTGGATGGACGGCTTCGATTCGATCTCGTAATTTAATTAAACCACAAATTCCGCCATCTATCTCAACCGTTGGATTATACAATTGAACGGCCAAGATTTTCACTAATTAACAGGCTTACGGACCAGAACGTTTGGGCTCAATACACTGGGCCAGCTATCTGGACAGCATTTTGGCCCAATTTTATTATACCACATATATTTTTTGTATTTTTTCCGATTTTAATGATTTTTATGTATTTTCTTTTATTATTTTTTTTCTTTTCTTTTATGAAAAATTATAAATCCTAATTTACTACCTACTCTAATTTCCTAGTATTTTTTGGTAATTTTCTGCTATTTTTTCCTTAATTTCTACTACTTAAGCTATTTTTAATAATTTCCTAATTAACTAAACTAACAAATTACTTACTACTATTTTTGATTTTTTCTAATTTCTTACTTATTCAAACACACAAAAATATAACTAATTTCAAACAAAGCAAGTAATTGCACTCAAAAACATATTTATTTTAATTTTGGAATTTAAAGGCTTAGTGCAAAAATCATGTGCTCACACTGTGTTGAGTGCTCGGGAACACGAAGAGTTTCAGTGCAAAGATAAGTGAGCAGTAATGAGAAATTTTTGCACATCGGCGTATTCCGTGAAAGCATTTTTGAAAGCCTTTTGACCGCACCCTGCTTTAGAGGTTGCCTACATATCCTGGGCTAAACAGGAATCAGTCAGTGTAGTTCGGGAAGGTCTGGCAGTTTAAAACTACCAGACTCACTGTTGCATTGACACTGTTGAGACTTGCCGACTTACTCCTTATTACACCGGGGGGGAAATGTAAAATGAAGAAGCTATTCTAAGCTATGATCCTACAATTACAATTGTTCCTAATCTAACTTTTGCTCTTCTTCCCTTTCCGGTGATGCAGAATCTTCCTTTTTTGTTGATTTTCTTGTTTTCTTGATGACTCTCTTTTTTGTTGATTTTCTTGTTTTCTTGATCCCGAGCTGAACCTGCTCAAAACAAAACAACAAACTACCCATTTTTTTTTCTTTTTCTGCCCCAGTGTGGGCTTTTAAATATATAAACCATGATGATGCAGAAAATATTCCCGTATTTGAAGGTGGGCGCCTAACAGAAATGAAACATGCAATGCGAATGCAGAAAATATTCCCATGTTTGAAGGTGGGCACCTAACAGAAAATTTAAACGTGCAATGCAAGTGCAGAAAATATTCCCGTATTTGAAGGTGGGCGCCTAACAGAAATTTAAACGTGCAATGCGAATGCAGAAAAGTATTCCCGTATTTGAAGGTGGGCGCCTAACAGAATTGAAACGTGCAATGCGAATGCATAAAATATTCCCGTATTTGAAGGTGGGCGCCTAACATAAATTTAAACGTGCAATGCGAATGCGAAAAGTATTCCCGTATTTGAAGGTGGGCGCCTAACTAAATTTAAACGTGCAATGCGATGCAGAAAAGTATTCCCGTATTCGAGGGGGGCGCCAACGTAAATTTAAACGTGCAACGTGACGCGAAAAGTATTCCCGTATTCGAAGGCGGGCGCCTACCGTAATTTAAACGTGCAATGCGAATGCGTAAAATATTCCCGTATTTGGACGCGGGCGCCTAACGTAAATTTAAACGTGCAACGCGATGCGAAAAGTATTCCCGTATTCGAAGCTGGGCGCCAACGTAAATTTAAACGTGCAATGCGATGCGTAAAAGTATTCCCGTATTTGAGGTGGGCGCCTAACGTAATTTAAACGTGCAATGCGAACGCAAAATATTCTCGTATTTGAGGGGGGCGCCAACGTAAATTTAAACGTGCAATGCGAATGCGAAAGTATTCCCGTATTCGACGCGGGCGCCTAACGTAAATTTAAACGTGCAATGCGATGCGAAAAGTATTCCCGTATTCGAAGGTGGGCGCCTACCGTAAATTTAAACGTGCAATGCGATGCGAAAAGTATTCCCGTATTCGGAGGTGGGCGCCTAACATAATTTAAACGTGCAACGCGATGCAGAAAATATTCCCGTATTCGACGCGGGCGCCTAACGTAAATTTAAACGTGCAATGCGAATGCGAAAAGTATTCCCGTATTTGAAGCGGGGCGCCTACCGTAAATTTAAACGTGCAATGCGAACGCGAAAAGTATTCCCGTATTCGAGGGTGGGCGCCCAACATAATTTAAACGTGCAACGCGAATGCAGAAAATATTCCCGTATTCGAAGGTGGGCGCCTAACAGAAATTTAAACGTGCAATGCGAATGCGAAAAGTATTCCCGTATTCGAGGGGGGCGCCAACGTAAATTTAAACGTGCAATGCGAATGCGTAAAAGTATTCCCGTATTCGAGGCGGGCGCCTAACGTAAATTTAAACGTGCAATGCGATGCGTAAAAGTATTCCCGTATTCGAGGGTGGGCGCCTAACGAATTTAAACGTGCAATGCGAATGCGTAAAATATTCCCGTATTCGAGCGGGCGCCTAACAGAAATTTAAACGTGCAATGCGAATGCGAAAAGTATTCCCGTATTCGAAGGCGGGCGCCTAACAAAAATTTAAACGTGCAATGCGATGCGAAAAGTATTCCCGTATTTGAAGGCGGGCGCCTAACGTAAATTTAAACGTGCAATGCGATGCGTAAAAGTATTCCCGTATTCGAGGGCGGGCGCCTAACGTAAATTTAAACGTGCAATGCGAATGCGTAAAAGTATTCCCGTATTCGAGGGTGGGCGCCACCGTAAATTTAAACGTGCAATGCGATGCGTAAAATATTCCCGAATTTGAAGGCGGGCGCCTAACGTAAATTTAAACGTGCAATGCGAATGCGTAAAAGTATTCCCGTATTTGAAGCGTGGGCGCCTAACGTAATTTAAACGTGCAATGCGAACGCGAAAAGTATTCCCGTATTTGGAGGCGGGCGCCTAACGTAAATTTAAACGTGCAATGCGATGCGTAAAATATTCCCGAATTTGAAGGCGGGCGCCTAACGTAAATTTAAACGTGCAATGCGAATGCGTAAAAGTATTCCCGTATTTGAAGGCGGGCGCCTAACGTAATTTAAACGTGCAATGCGAATGCGAAAAGTATTCCCGTATTAGAAGGTGGGCGCCTAACGGAATTGAAACGTGCAATGCGAATGCAGTCAGCCTGAGGACTGGGGAGTGGATTTTAAAAATATGTTACCTCCTCTTTTTGGTATTTTCTTTTACCAACTTATCTCCTTGCCCGTGAATTTCTCCACTTATTCGGCAGACTTTCTCTTTTTGGTATTTTATATTTTCCACATTGGTCACATTCACTTTAAAGTGATTAGTAACAATTTGTTCCTGCATGAAACAAAATTTATTAAATATAAACTACTTGGCATCTGCCGTCCCCACTTCTTATTGCTTCCTTTGTTTCTGCTTTTTTCATGTTGCATGGCTTCGACTTCTTGTCCCTTGCAGACTCTTTTTGTATTTCCTCATTTTTCCATTTTTTTTGTTTTGTTTTCTTTTTCTTTGGCCATGTTTGCCAAGCTTCTTTATTCCTTTCCCCAATCTTCCATTCTTTCCGATCCAGTGTTATTTCAACTTCCGTCATCAGGAGCTGGTAGTTAGCTCTCAAAGGGGTAAACAATGAAATGCAGAAAAAATGAAAGAAAGGTAAGGGTATTTTGGAGAGATGACGGAACTTATCTGGGTATTTGCTGGCTGATTCCGCTGACCATGCCATGTATTTAAACTCCGACCCAGTTCGTTCCAATCATTATTCTGACTCTGAATTGCCTTTGACCCAAACCAATACTCTTTTTTGTTGCCTTTCTCTCTTTTGATAGTCCTCACGATCGCCTTACGGTGCCTCGAAAGGTTTTCACCAATAAGACTCTCTCGTTTATTCTCTCAACCTCACAATCATCTCACAATGCCGATTAAGGTTTTCACTGATGAGACTCTCTCATTTTATTTCTCTCAACCTCACAATCGTCTCACAGTGCCGGCTAAGGTTTTCACTGATGAGACTCTCTCATTTTTATTTTTTCCATTTTTTCCTTTTTGTATTTCGTTTTCTGTTCCACGGGTATTGTCCGATACTTCGCTCCTCCTTCGTTGTATTCGTTATCATTTCAAAATTGATCAGAAGGTCTTTCTTTGGACCGTAACGTGGCTTTTGGACGGGTTAAGAAAGAAAGATATAAAGGCTCAAAATTTCAACGAGGGTTAAAAATATTTACAACTCTCGGAATTATTAAAACATAACTTCTGCCCCAGTTTCAATATGTGGGGAATTTTTGGATTTTTTCTTTATTGTGACTGAACCTCAGAGAGGCTGCCTACGTACCCTTTCGGGATCAAGTCGGACGTAGTTCATCCAACTTCATAAGTTAGATGGATTTCTTTTTGACTTTTTCCCGATTTTTGTCTTTTTCTCTTTTTTTTTCATTTTTCATCATCATTTTTCATTCATCATTTTTTTTCGTTTTTCCATCATTTCAATTTTCATTCTGGCAATTTCGATTTTATTGCACTAGAGCGATTCCGAGAGAAGGATATGAAAGAATTCATTCATTAAGGCTCAAAGGGGTTAACAATGGATAAAGTGTTTGGATAGAGAATAAAATGCCTTCGTCATTTCAATTCCAAAATCACAACAAAATACAAAACATACAATTGAAAAGGAATCATACATAGTATCTTTTGACCGCATCCGAATTGATAGCAGTCTCTACGCACTTTCCTTCAACATCAGTTAAATATAATGCTCCATTGGACAACACCCGTGATACCACGAACGGTCCCTGCCAATTCGGTGCAAACTTGCCTTTTGCCTCTGCCCAATGTGGTAAGATACGCCTCAATACCACTTGTCCAACTTCAAACTTTCGAGGTCGTACCTTCTTATTATATGCTCTGGCCATTCTCCGTTGATACAACTGTCCATGGCAGACTGCGGCCAATCTCTTCTCATCAATCAAATTCAACTGTTCTAACCGGGCCTTTACCCATTCATCGTCATCTATCTCGGATTCGGCTATAATTCGCAATGACGGTATTTCTATTTCTGCGGGTATAACGGCCTCTGTTCCATACACCAGGGTATAAGGTGTGGTTCCGATAGAAGTACGTACCGTCGTGCGGTAACCCATGAGAGCAAAGGGTAACGTTTCATGCCACTGCCTGGATCCCTCCACCATTTTCCGGAGAATCTTCTTGATGTTCTTATTTGCCGCCTCTACTGCACCATTTGCCTTTGGCCTGTAGGGTGTGGAATTGCGGTGTGTGATCTTAAACCTTTCACAGACCTCCGCCATGAGATGACTGTTTAAATTGGCTCCATTGTCCGTGATAATCACTTTGGGGATTCCAAATCGGCATATGATATTCTCGTGCACAAAATCCACCACCGCTTTCTTCGTCACCGCCTTGAATGTCTTAGCTTCGACCCACTCGGTGAAATAATCAATTGCAACCAGGATAAACCTGTGCCCATTAGAAGCGGCTGGATCTATCGGGCCGATGACATCCATGCCCCAAGCAACAAAGGGCCAAGGTGCTGACATTGTGTGCAACTCATAAGGCGGGGAGTGGATCAGATCCCCATGTACCTGGCATTGATGGCATTTCTTTACATATCTGATACAATCACGCTCCATCGTGAGCCAGTAGTACCCTGCTCTCAGAATCTTCTTTGCTAAAACATATCCGCTCATGTGGGGCCCACATACTCCAGCATGTACTTCGACCATGATTTCATTTGCCTGTTGTGCATCTACACACCGCAATAAACCCAAATCTAGTGTTCTTTTGTATACCATTCCTCCACTAAAGAAAAATCCGTTGGCTAGACGCCTGATAGCTCTCTTCTGGTCTCCGGTGGCTTGCTCCGGGTATTTGCCAGCTTTCAAGTATTCTCTAATATCATGATACCACGGCTCTCCATCCGACTCTTCTTCCACAACGAAGCAATAAGCATTCCGATCTCGGACTTGGATCTGGAGCGGATCTATGTATGTCTTGTCCGGATGATGCAACATAGAGGACAATGTGGCCAAAGCATCCGCAATCTCATTGTGCATTCTTGGGATGTGCTTGAATTCTATAGACTGGAATCTTTGAGACAACTCGTGCAAACAATACCGATATGGTATCAATTTCAAATCTCGTGTCTCCCATTCCCCTTGAATTTGGTGTACCAAGAGATCCGAGTCACCCATGACCAAAATCTCTCGAATACCCATGTCAATCGCCATCCTTAATCCCAAGATGCACGCCTCATATTCGGCCATATTGTTGGTACAGAAAAATCGAAGCTGAGCTGTGACGGGATAGTGTTGTCCCGTACTTGAAATGAGTACCGCTCCGATACCAACGCCCCTGCTGTTGACGGCTCCATCAAAGTACATTTTCCATCCTGGCTTTTCCTCTTGCTCCATCTCCTCGACAAGCATTGCCTCTTCATCCGGAAAGTATGTTTTCAGTGGTTCATATTCATCATCCACCGGATTCTCGGCTAAGTGGTCCGCAATAGCTTGTGCCTTCATTGCCGTACGAGTTACATAGACAATGTCAAATTCTGTGAGCAGAATCTGCCATTTGGCCAGTCTTCCCGTAGGCATAGGCTTCTGAAAGATATACTTGAGAGGATCCAATCGTGATATCAAGTACGTAGTGTATGCTGACAAATAATGCTTTAGCTTCTGAGCCACCCAAATCAATGCACAACAAGTTCTCTCCAGTTGGGTATATTTCACCTCGTAGGATGTAAACTTTTTGCTGAGGTAGTAGATGGCTTGTTCTTTCTTGCCTGTCTCATCATGTTGACCAAGTACACAACCGAAAGAGTTATCTAGCACCGTCAAATACAAAATCAGAGGACGCCCTGGTTCTGGAGGAACTAACACCGGAGGATTGGCCAAATATTCTTTGATCTTGTCGAAGGCTTCCTGACACTCGTCGGTCCATTTCACCGCCGCATCTTTCTTTAACAATTTGAAGATCGGCTCGCATGTTGATGTCAATTGAGCAATGAACCGACTAATGTAATTCAACCTTCCTAATAAGCTCATGACCTCCTTCTTGTTCTTCGGCGGAGGTAGACTTTGAATAGCCTTGATCTTTGATGGATCTAGTTCAATACCTCGCCGTCTCACAATAAACCCCAGTAGCTTCCCTGAAGGCACTCCAAAAGCACACTTCGCTGGATTGAGTTTTAGGTTGTACCTCCGGAGTCTTTGGAAAAACTTCCTTAAATCTTTCACATGATCAGGTTGTTTTCTGGATTTTATGATGACATCGTCCACATATACCTCAATTTCTCTATGCATCATATCATGAAACATAGTGGTCATTGCCCTCATGTAAGTTGCTCCGGCATTCTTCAATCCAAACGGCATTACTCTGTAACAGTACGTTCCCCAAGGTGTAATGAAGGCAGTTTTCTCAGCATCTTCTTCGTCCATCAGGATCTGGTGATATCCAGCATAACAGTCCACAAACGAACCGATCTCATGCTTGGCGCAATTGTCGATCAATATGTGAATGTTTGGCAATGGGAAGTCATCCTTCGGACTGGCTTTGTTGAGGTCTCTATAGTCTACACACACTCTGGTTTTGCCATCTTTCTTTGGGACCGGCACAACATTTGCTAACCAGGTGGGGTATTTGGTAACTTTTATGACCTTTGCCTCAAACTGCTTATTCACCTCTTCCTTTATCTTCACGCTAATGTCCGTTTTGAATTTTCTCAGCTTTTGTTTCACTGGCCGGCATTCCGAGTAGATAGGCAACTTGTGTACCACCAGATCTGTGCTAAGCCCGGGCATGTCATCATAGGACCAGGCAAAGATGTCCTTGAATTCATGTAACAACCTTATCAATTCATCCCTGAGGGGTGCCTCCAAATGTACACTAATCTTTGTTTCTCGGACATCATCTTCGCTCCCCAAGTTTACAGATTCCGTATCACTCAGATTCGGCTTGGGTTTTTCTTCGTATTGTTTCATGTCCTTACTTATTTCCTCCAGGGCTTCCTCATCCTCACATTCTATTTCACTATCTTCCTCAATTTCTTGTATAGTAGCGTGATTGTCGAACCCTAAACCCTAAACCCTAAACCCTAAACCCTAAAGAAACGAACAATGTTCGGGATACATGGTGATGATTTTTTTTCATGAGGGGAATGGGGAAATTATAAAATAACAACTTTTGGGGAAACAATGATGAAATTTTGAGCTAACTACCAAGACTCCTTCCGGATAAGGAAAGGAGTAGCTTCCCAATTGTTCAATGTGACTTTGGGCCCCACAAATTGCACGTCCATGTTGCTCGTGCCTTCCCCTGCTTCAATCGTATTCACCTCCCATAACAATTTCTTAAAACCAAGCATTTCTTCATCAAGTTGGGTCTCAATGCACTTTGCTGCAGCAGATGGTTGATATTTTGTACCAGGCCTGATAAAGATGTCGGATAATTTGGGTATGGGTTTGGGCAAGGTCCAGTTTTTCTTGGCTTTAGAGGCTCTTTGGATATCAGCAAAGGTGGGTTTGAACCCTAAGCCGAATGTGCCTTTATTCTCCGGAAGGCTGAACTGGTTGAGTGACTCCCTGCAGTGTTTTGCCTAATCCCCTCCCCGGTGCAAATCCGTTCTTCAGCATTTCTCTGGCCACCATTATAGCAGTTGGTGCCACCATCGGGGTTGGTAACTTTTCTCCTTCAACAACTTTGTTCACTTCTACAGCATCCGTCACTTGGTAGACCCAAGGACCCCGATCCCCATCAATACCGTCAAAAGGTGCTACCACATTACAAGCATTTTCCTCTCCGTGTACAACAATCTCTTGCTGCTCCCATTCAAACTTGACCATCTGGTGTAGAGAAGATGGTACCGCTTTGGCCGCATGAATCCAGGGTCGACCCAACAGCAAGTTATATGATACGACAATATCAAGCACCATGAACTCCATCGTAAAATCAACGGGACCGATGGTCACTTCCAAAATAATATCCCCCAACGTGTTCTTACTTCCGCCGTCAAACCCTCTCACATTGATATTGTTTCTCCGGATTCTATCCGGGCTAATGTTCAGCTTCCCTAGAGTTGACAGCGGGCAGATGTTTGCGCTCGATCCATTGTCAATCAATACCCTAGTCACGACTGACTCTTCACTCTTTACCGTGAGGTACAATGCTTTATTGTGTTCAGTTCCTTCCACCGGCAACTCCCTATCAGAGAAGGTGATTCTGTTGGACTCGAAAATTTTGCTGGTAATCTTCTCCAAATGACACACTGAAATCTTCTCCGGAACATGAGCCTCATTTAGAATCTTCATAAGAGCCTTCCGGTGCTCCTCCGAATGTATCAACAAAGATAACAAAGAAATCTGGGCCGGGGTCTTTCTTAACTGCTCAACCACTGAGTATTCTTGCGACTTCATTTTCTTAAGAAATTCTTCTGCTTCCTCCTCCGACACTGGCTTCTTCAGTTGACTTTCTTTTACCGTTTTCATCTTTCTCAGTTCCTCTGAAGCAAAACACCTTCCGGATCGAGTAAGTCCATGCGTTTCATTAATTTCACCAGAAATCTCTTTTCCCTTGTAAACTACTGTTACCTTGTTATAGTTCCAAGGCACAGTCTTTGTATTCACCACCGGCATTTGCACTACTGGTTTTATGATTACTGGCTCTGCACTTGCTCCTTTCACAGTCACGATCGTCTTTGCACCTGGAACTACCACCTTTAAACATCCCATCACTACTGGCTTTGGTTTCTCAACAATGGCTTCCTCTTTCACAAGTTCTTTCTCTAACTTGTCACTCGACTTTATCATCATGACGGCCTGAGATGGTTTTTGATTGCCATCACCCTGCACCAGTTCTATCATATTTGTTTCGTGGTGATTTGGCAATGGATTCTGGGTAATGTTTGGGGCCTCGGGAGCCTGCACTTCAATTCTCCTCTCATCGATAAGATCTTGAATGGCATTCTTTAATTGCCAACACTTCTCAGTATCGTGGCCCAATGTTCCCGAACAATATTCACATCTGACAGAAGAATCAAGATTTTTCGGGGGTGGGTTCGGATTCTTTGGTGCGATTGGCCTCAACATCCCCAATTCTTTCAACCTGTGGAAAAGACCGGTATATGATTCTCCGAGAGGAGTGAAGGTCTTTTTTGCTTTGTTTCTCCAATCAGCGTCCGGCCTGGGTCTATTCTGGTTTCGGTAAGGTTTAGGGGTTGGGTATGTGTTTTGGGTATGGTACACATTGTGTGGAGCTTGAGCTCTCCACACGTGGGGAGGTGGTGGTGGGTAAGCTTGGGTTTGAGGGTGGTGGTAATGTGGGACAGTTGGTGTGTATGGTGGTGGTGGTGGGTTATATGGGCTTGGTGCATTGTAGGGATTTGGCGGGTAAGATGGTGGTGGTGGATTATATGGGGTTGACGGGTTTGGTGGGTGTTGGCGGTAAGGTATGGGTGGGTTATAATGTGGGTTGCGACTCCAGGGCCTGCTTTCAACGGTTGCCACTTCTTCTTTCTTCTTCTTTCCCATCACTCCTCCGCTTCCACTCTGTATAGCTTGATTGGTGGCTTTGATAGCTGAGAAACTCATAATTTTGTTTGTCTTCAAACCCTCTTCTACAAAACTTCCCATTTTCACAACTTCGTTAAAACTCTTTCCAATTGCTGACACTAGATGGCCGTAGTATGTTGGATCCAAAGCTTGCAGAAAACAATCCACCATCTCTCCTTCTTTCATTGGTGGATCCACTCTAGCGGCCTGTTCCCTCCATCTAAAACCGTATTCTCTAAAGCTCTCTCCTGGTTTTTTCTCCAGCTTGGTAAGGGATAACCTGTCGGGTATGATCTCCAGATTGTACTGAAAATGACTGGCAAAAGCTTGTGCTAAATCATCCCAAACGAACCATCTTGTATGGTCCTGTCGGGTATACCATTCCAGCGCTGATCCACTCAAACTTTGGCTAAAGTACGCCATCAACAATTCATCTCTACCTCCCGCGCCTCTCATCTTACTACAGTATCCTCTTAGATGAGCTACAGGATCCCCGTGTCCGTTGTACATGTCGAACTTGGGCAACTTAAATCCTGCAGGAAGCTGCACCTCAGGGAACAAACACAGGTCTTTGTAGGCTACACTTACTTTCCCTCCCAGCCCTTGCATATTGCGGAAAGCGTTCTCAAGACTCTTCACCTTCCGAGCCATCTCCTCCTGCCCGGCACTTGCTTCTATCATGGGAGCGTGAGACTCGTGTTGTCTGAAAGTAGGCTCCGGGGGGTAGTAGTGAGAATCCTGGATGTGAAACATTGGTTCGCTAGAGGATTTGTGGATAACAGCGGGCGGAGGTGCCACATATACAGGAGCAACTTGTGGAACCTGAAGTGGTGTTTGCTTGGCTGGAGGTGGTGGTATTTGGGAGGTGGAAGCATAGTAATGAGGGTAATCGGGGTAGGTGGAGGATGAGTTCAGTGTTGGCGGCTCAGGGTTAGGATTGGCTGGAGGGACATATGCAGGGTTAGCAGGATAGGCTGGTAATGGTTGACCTCTTGACCAAGCCTGGTACATTTCAGCCATCTGTTGTCTTAGCTTGTACATTTCTTCTTTCATCCCGGCCACATCCACGATCTCTTCTTCGTGAGCAGGGTCTACAATGGTTGCCTCGATCTCCTGGGACACAGCCTTTGTCATCTTTTTGGATCTGGTGTTGTATGAGTGGGTAGCCAGTATGCCAGTTGCCTAGAAAATCTGGACTCACAAACATCAACACTTGTTAGTTGTTAGCGCATGAATAAGATGTAACGACTTTTAAAAACAAACACATTTGCTCGAGTCGTTATGCATCATCCCGGCCGCTGCTCACTTCAATCATCTTTTTCTTTTTCCGCTCTTTTGTTTTCTTTCTTTCTTTTCTTCCTTTCTTTTTTTTTTTTTCTTTTCTTTTCTTTTTGCTTTTTCTCTTTTCTTGCTTTTTCTCTTTTCTCTTTTTTTTCTTTTTCTCGCTTTTTCTTCTCTCTCTTTTTCCTTGTCGTTTTTATAATCACGCTCCTATTTATTTGCCTAACGGATATAAAGGAAATGACATAAAGCAACAGAATTGGTAACAACACTTTGTTTTCTCATTGATAATTCAAAACCTTGATTACAAAGTGATGTTTTAAGAAAAAGAAAAATAAAAGACGATGCATGACCTAAGAGTACATTAATGCACCTAGTGCCCGCGAGGCATCGTTCGGCCTTGCCGCGGGCCTATATGCTAAACCCCTTTGAAGCCTATCCAGGTCGGCCATGACTTGTTGTACAAAAAACTTCACTGCAGATACAAAAGTCCTCCGAGTCATATCTTCACAAAGTTGAGTCTTTCGGGTGATATACTGGGCGATGCGAACAATCTTTTCTCTGATGACCCCTTTTTCTTGCAATAGACGACTTATTTGTTGATTGCGAGCGTCCAAGACATGTTGGTTGTCCTTTTGCACCCGTTGTAGCTCCAATTTTAATCTAGCCATGGTCGTGTAGCAATATTCTCTTTCTTCCTCAAGATCTTTGATAATCTTGTTGCTCTCGGCCGTGGCTGAGATTATTTTCTTCCTAAGCTGGACTATTTCGGCATCATGCTTGTCTTGCAGTTGTTGAACCAGTTTGGCTCTCCTCTCGACATCCTTGTCCATTTGCTTCCGAGCCATGACTAACTCTTTCTCCGCTTTATCCAAATCGAAGCTATAGTCATTTACCTTTCGCCGGAGAATCTCAATTAACTTTTCATCCCGGGCTGAACGGACTGGAGTCTCGGATGCAATTTTCATTTGAGCCATTTGAGCTCTCAACATCTCATTTTCTTTCTTCAACTGCTTCTTCTCCACTTCATTGGATGCCGCTTGTAAACCGCTTTCGAAATGAAGATTTCTTAGTTTATCCTCCAACAGACTGATTTTAGCCTTATATTCCTTTTCCTTGGCCGCCCATTTCAGATTTTCCTCGGATTGCTCTATCAGGTCTTGCAGGTGAGGTCTCTTTGAAAGACGTTCGTGTTCAACCCCTCGTCGGTACCAGGTGGAGTATCCAGGTGATATCTCCCCTTTTGCTCTATTCGGCACACAAGTATTAATCTTTAGATTTTGGCATTCATTCCAGATTTGCCGGATTTTTGCTTCCGGGAATTGCCCGTCTGGACCAATCTCCACGGCCTGCACACTGAGATCCCCATCTCTTGGAATAATCTGACACCGACCCAACTGTCGCAAGGCTCTGTAGGGTGCATAAGGTTGTATACTCTTCAAACCCATGATCAAAAATGGCGATCCCTCTGTTGGCATATAAATCACCTCATCAAGAGGTAACCAGTCATACGTCCAATCAATTTGACCGTCAGTTAGTGATCGAAGATACACAATCCATCCTTGGACTCCCTCCGGCAACTTTACTTCCTTTGTTCTCGCATTGAACTCTTCCAAACATGTCCGATCGGCCGAACCATAGCTCGAGAAGGAAGGGTGGTGACACAGATGCTCGATTAGCCAAATTTGCAAGATCAAGTTACACCCCTCGAAGAAGCTAGCCCCTGCTTTGCACGCAGTCAGAGCTCGATAAATATCCGCAACAATCATTGGGGCCAAAGTACAGTTTTCTTGTACTATCAGTGTGGTAGCTACCCCGACGACTTTTATATTGATATGGCCATCTTTCCTCGGGAATACAACAACTCCAAGAAATGCCACCAAAAATGCGAACCTCCGGTGTTCTTCCCATTTCGCCCGGTTGGACTTACAACACAATTTGTTGGTTGGGTCGTTGAAACCCCCAACGTGTCCAAACCTGTTGTAGATGAAGCTTAAAGAACAAAATCCGTCGGCCAGATCTTCATTATGAACATTCCGGGCAATTTTTAAAGAGTCGAGGAAACGATGTACTGTCACCATCCTCGGAGATACCGGGTATTTTCCTTTCAGCGGAACCTCGGTCTTCCCAATGTAAAAGGCAATCTCCTCCAAAGTAGGGGTAAGCTCAAAATCAGGAAAATGAAATACGTTGTGTGCCGAATCCCAAAACGATACCAACGCTCTAATTACATCACCTCGAGGAACTATTTCGAGTAACCCCGTAAGGCCTTTCAAGTACCTTTTGACCCAGTCTTGACCATCGGATCCCATGTCCTGCCACCATAATCTCAGCTCCAAAGGGATTTTATTTAGGGAAAATTGTTCATTCATCATCGTGCTCGTCCCGCACATTTATTAAGGTGATTTTATTTAGAAAAGGAAAAATCTTTTTCAATGCAAGTTTTCAATTTTTGAATGAAAAGAAAAATGATTTTCGAAGTGGCCATTTTTGCAAAAACAACCTTCCGTCGTCCTTTCGGAACATTCGGCCATTTCCAAAAATAGCAATCACCTCGATTATTTGAAAAGAAAATCTTTTTGGTCTTTTTCTAAAAGTGTGGTTGGACCCATTTAAGGGTTGCCTACGTATCCCACCTAATGGCGAGAATCAAACCTGCGTAGTTCGGTCAGATTATTTGACCAATTATTTCAAAAAATGTTCCACCTATTTTTCAAGTTTTCAAATTTTCCGGATACCTATTTTCTACAAATCATTATTTTCCTCTCTCTCTTTTTCCTTTTTCAACAATTTTCCAATCTCGGGATTTTTGCCGGTCCGCATAACGATCAAGGACAATAAAATGCAACACATAGCATGCTCGGTCTTTTCAATACCGGGTCACCTGTCCTAGACGGACCCAACCCCTGTGTTGAGTCCCCTAAGTCAAATATGATGCAAATAATCGTCCTAGACCTATGTTCAAAATCTTACGGTTTCATGGATTGCTAGACCGTGTACCCGAGCGGACAACTCGAATCGAGGAGGGGGCTACGTACCGGTGACCCGCGGAGTCAATCGGCTTTGTAACTTATCCGGCCTCTATTTTTCTTAATTTAGGGTGACTTTTAACAGAAAGGGGAGTCTCAACCAGTAAGCACATCCCCCGGGGAGAAGAGAGAAAGGTTTTCGGCACAATTTTATATGTACAGTCCAGATAATATCAAACCGATAAAGCACATAGCATGTTATTCAAATCATATAATGAAGTCAAACAAAACGCAAACGGCAGTTCTAGGGAGCTCGAGTTCTTAAACCCCGAAATCAGAGTCGCCAGAGTTCTAGGGAGCTCGAGTCCCCAGCAGAGTCGCCAGAGCTGTCACACCTCCCTTTTTACTACCCCAACATGCGTAAGGTGTATAAATACACTTGTAGGGTATACCCCGACGCTCAATTACCCGAGACGGATAAAATAACGTAAGGGAAGGAGTTTTTCCAATTTAAGGACAATCGGTTCGGGATTTTGTTAGAGATTAATCAGAGTCGCCACTTGGGAATGACAATGGTGTCCCAAGTCACCGGTTGATCCCGAATCCGAGGAATTTTGACTCTTTAAAATGTCTGCGAAACAGAGGTCCGGATAAGGAACTCTGTTAACCCGGGAGAAGGTGTTAGGCACTCCCGGATTCCGTGGTTTTAGCACGGTCGCTCCACTGTCGTTCTTGACTTTTGTTCAACTCAGTTATAGATTTTAACAACATAATGTGCTTTTACGTTAAATGTCATTTTTTAGGAATTTGCGACATTGCGGAAACACGCCTCGAGTCATACCGCAACCAGTACGCCTATAACTTTTGGTGTATTCCGGCTTTGCCGAGATTTAGATTTGAGTCGCACCAAGTGCACACTCGTTCATAGGAAGGTATATTAAAATCGTGCCTTAAAGTAACGTCTATCGGCTTTCAAATCTTTTGGGAGAAGCTATGGAATTAGCTATTAGCTTTCCCGAATCTATTTGTGTTTATATTATTACTAAATGGGGGCCCCGGTGTTATTCGGGCGAGGCTCGTCCCAAATTATTTATTGAAGGGTACTAATATTTGGCTAAGTTTTCTATATTTGTTTTTGCCTTAATCATATACTACTACTATAATAATACCAGGCCCGTTGAGTTTTTTCTTACTATTTAATTGGGCCTGGTTCTTCAGCCTTGTACTGGATGTGCTTAAGCAGACTTCTGATTTGTATTTTGGGGCAGCCCAGTCGAATGAAACCATAGTTCAGGCCCACGATATGTTTGGACCCAAACCAGAGCATAATGATAAGATATAACACAGATCATGTAATGAAACAAATACTCAAACGAAATTGATCATTTTTATTTATTATCAAAGATCAGTACACAAAGAGAACTTAAACAATGGCTATATATGTATTCATAGCTAGAAATCCAGATTAATTATTTGCTAAAAGATACATTTGGGATACTGTCTTCTTCACCTAAAGGATTGAGTTAACAGAGGTTGATTTCATTAAAATGTTCGAAGTATTAAAAGAGAACAGAAAATTAAGAGCAAATGCTAAATATATTGCTAATCTTATTATGAGCTACACCCTTCATCACCAATCCATTCATCTTAATGAAATTGCTTCCCATTCCTATTCGAACTTTTGAGACGAGTTAATGGAACAAATTAGCTAGGTGAATTTATTGTTCTAAAACATGCATGTGAGTTGATTCTAATTTTTCAACGTGATTCCTAGTTCACTAGATGACAAGTGATCTACAATCAAGTTGTTATTACACTACTGATTTCTTCATGAAGTTCGTTAGCAGATTATTAACATTGCAAGTATTAACTTATGTTTTAAGTTTTCCTAATTAATCTAAGTGACAGGCTATCTACACTATATTATTACTATACTACTGCTAGTACTACATTATTACGGTGTTTTTGTGTTCACTGTCTGTTTTTAAACTACTAAATACTACTACAATTAAGATATAAATTAAAGAATACAAAAATAACAGGACGAGCTAAAACTGGGACTTCATTCCATTAATGCATCTCAACAATACAGCTTCATTGAACAAGGTGTGTACCTGATTCAGCAAAAGACCCAATGAGTTCTAAGGGGAGAGGAACAAATAAGTATAGCAGATTTCGAACAAGGCAATGCAACAGTAGAGTGGAGATCCAAATGGGTAGAGCAACACAGCAACACAGCAACAAGGAAACCCAGAAATTAACAAGCTAATGAACCCAACAATCAGCAAAAATCAGCAGACTCTCACTCGAAAATACCAGAAAATCTTACTACTCTATTGCTATTTTTATCTCTCAATGCTTTTGTATGAATTTCAGCTTAAGTGTTTTCAGATTCTTCCCCAATGGAACCCCAATATTAGCTCAGATTGTTCTCTCGTGGAATCCCAATATTAGCTCAGATTATTCTCTAGTGGAATCCCAATATTAGCTCAGATTATTCTCTAGTGGAATCCCAATATTAGCTCAGATTATTCTCTAGTGGAATCCCCTTCTCAGCTCTTTGAAGGTGTATTTATAGTTATACTAAAGCTGAAACTTGGGGAGAAAGTTATGGGATTTTCTCCCACTTCTCCCCCTCCTAAAATTATTCATTCTACACTTTGGTCCCATTTTCAGTTACCAAAACCCTTCCAGCATGTGCTTGAAGGTTCCAAAAGATTCCTTTTAGGGTCTTTTACTAGTATGACCTTAGGGGTTAAAGATTTTTACAGATTTCCCATTTTAGGGAGACCATTATACCCTTAAATCTCTGCAAAATTGCAGAAATCAGGGGTACAAATGACTCCCCTACCCTCTTATGTTTCACACTATTCACCATTTTACCTATTTGGTTTCCAATTATGCCCTGAATGCCACTGCTGATTTACTAGACCCTCCTAGGTTAATTTTCAGCTTCTTTGGACTCATTTAACTAATAGCCAGCCCTAGCATTAGTATTTAAGGGCTGGCCAGGTTTATTCTTAAGAGC
Organism: Nicotiana noctiflora; assembly: GCA_032618575.1. NCBI lineage: Eukaryota > Viridiplantae > Streptophyta > Magnoliopsida > Solanales > Solanaceae > Nicotiana > Nicotiana noctiflora. The sequence continues at coordinate 88,568 of JASVEL010007625.1, forward strand.
TATTTCAATTTTAACCACTTTTAAGTTAATTCCAGTCAATTAAGACCCATTTATTCCTAATTAAAGCTACTTGCGGGCATAGCCTGTTTTATTGTTATGCTTAACCTATTTAAAAGTTAGCCAGTCTCAAGTTGAGACTTAACTTGGGCTATCAAAGCCATATACTGAACAGCTGGGCCCAAAACCTTTACAGGTTTGGCCACTTTGCTGTTCAGGGCTCAATATAGAGCCTGGGCTAGTCTGCATTTGCAGACATAACCTTTTGCACAACCAGCCACTGTTTAACAGTGAGCTGTGTGTTAGGGCCTTATAGAATGGGTCAACCCTTTGCAAGGTTGGCCATTCTTAGACCAATTATTAAACTTATAACCTAATTATGCATTTTCAGTGTTAGCCTATTTAAAAACTAGCCAATTTTATGAAGCTTAGCACTAACAGCTATAACCAATTCTCCTAAGGTTAGTGAATGTTAATCATCTAATCATACCAACAAGAACTACTGAAAACTTAGTTATTCCAACATATTTTTGTACACAGAGCCACATAAACCAAACAAATGCATCAATCATCCAGAACTCAGAAAGGGAAATTTGATATGGTTGAATTCTGGTTAATCAATTAACTCCATCCAATTCATGTAACAAAGTGTCAAACTTATGTCAATCTAGCCTAAGTTACCACTAGTTCAGGTCAAATGACAATTGACAGATTCCCAAAACCCTTAAGATTAATGATAATAGACATGCACAGAACTAAACTATCACAAACAGTCAGCAAGTAGATGAAGCATGTAAAGCAGGAAAACATGGAGAATCAGTGAGAAGAGAAACCTAAGTCTATCATATGAGGGTAACATGAAGAGAAACAGACCCCAAATTGGCATACTCATTCATCAAATAAAACATATGAGAGATGGTATGACAAAAGTACTAGACTTGCACTAAGAATGAACACAAATAAGACTACCAGCATGTGAGCAAAGAAGTGAATCCCAGATTAAAGACAGGATAAGGGATGAATAAAGATTGCCAAGCTTTACCAAGACTAAACACAGAAAGGGAAACAGTAGAGATACTGCAAGCCAACAAAATGTAATCTAGTACAAAACCGAGTGACAATGAAAGACAAGCAATGAAACATAGTATCAGAATCAAACATGCATGATGACAGAAGAACTAATGAAAACTACAAGATGAGGAACCTCAATACTATAGTAGACAAAGAAACACAGGGACATCAACATAAAACTACCAGCCATAAAATACTAAAAGAGAACAATTAAACTAATTATGCCAGAAAAAACAGAGAAGACAGATAGTCATGATATTGCAAGCCAACAATCAAGAACCAGTGTACTCAGCAGAAACAGAACACCCATATGGGAATGAGATGGAAATAGAACCCTAGTACTAAACATGATCTTGAGAGAACAGGTCAAAGCATGCGAAATCAAACAAAGAAAGCATGGAACCAAGAAGAAGCTAATGTAATAATCTGTGTCTATCAGAGAAGCATGCAAAGCAAATAAAGGAGAAAAACATGACGAACAGAAATAAAGAAGCACTCATAAGCATGCAAATCAAAACAAAAATACATAGAAAATAAAGCATGGAAAGCAAACAAAGGGATCAGGGACTTAGCTCGCGGGGCCTGTCCCCCGAGCTTCCTAATCTCTTTCTCTTCTCTGTTTCTCTAATCTCTCAGACTCTCCTAGATTCTCAGGCTTTTCTTCTTGTTTCTTTTTTTCTTTTATTCCTATTCTTTTCCAGATCTTTTTTTTCTTTTTCCTTCTCTGTTTTTCTTTCAGGCATAAAGACGAGGCCTTTTTTGGATTCTGGGTTGCAGGAGGTGTTTTGGGGGTGTAAAAGATGATGTCTTGATTGGGTGTTGAACTTGGGGTCGCCGGAGTTAGGGTTCCGACGACCCTTTTTGGGATATTCGAAGCGACTGGGTTTGATTCGAGGGTGGAGGCTAGTATGGATGGGTAGATCTCATGAAAAGGCGTCGAATGGTATTGGTTTCGGGCGGTGGTTCATTGTTTGGGTGGTCACCGGTGTAACTCCGGTGACCGGGGTTTTGAAGAGTAAGGTGTTTTCTGGGGGTTTTTGGGTAAAGAAGACGGAGAAGAAGAAGGAGAAGACGAGGGGAAAGATGAGAGGAGCCGGCGACCACCATAGGAGTGGTGGCCGCCATGGCCGTCAGAGATGAAGAAGATGAAGAGGTGAGGGAGACGAAGAGGAGGGCGGCTGTTTCTTAGGGTTTTAATTTTGGCAAAATGAGACAGCCGCTTCAGACAAATCCTCTTTATAGGCCAAATATCCCAGGTAATCTCGACCGTTGATACGATGGAGATCAACGGCTGTTAGGCGCGTTACAAAAACGACGCCGTTTGGATGCTAATGAGACCAAGGTCTCGCCCGTTGGATCAACATTGGATGGACGGCTTCGATTCGATCTCGTAATATAATTAAACCACAAATTCCGCCATCTATCTCAACCGTTGGATTATACAATTGAACGGCCAAGATTTTCACTAATTAACAGGCTTACGGACCAGAACGTTTGGGCTTAATACACTGGGCCAGCTATCTGGACAGCATTTTGGCCCAATTTCATTATACCACATATATTTTTTGTATTTTTTCCGATTTTAATGATTTTTATGTATTTTCTTTTATTATTTTTTTTTCTTTTCTTTTATGAAAAATTATAAATCCTAATTTACTACCTACTCTAATTTCCTAGTATTTTTTGGTAATTTTCTGCTATTTTTTCCTTAATTTCTACTACTTAAGCTATTTTTAATAATTTCCTAATTAACTAAACTAACAAATTACTTACTACTATTTTTGATTTTTTCTAATTTCTTACTTATTCAAACACACAAAAATATAACTAATTTCAAACAAAGCAAGTAATTGCACTCAAAAACATATTTATTTTAATTTTGGAATTTAAAGGCTTAGTGCAAAAATCATGTGCTCCCACTTAAACCTGTACAGTTACAATACATATATATATATATATATACAAAATATTTATAAGGAAAGACTTTGCTCTGAAATAATAGTCAATAACTCGTGATATCCAGAATAATCTAATCAACAGAATAAATCTTACTTTCATGTCTCAATTCCTCTCTCATTTCATATCTCGTGGTAGGCGTACCACCCGCTCCCAACTATCACAGTAATTATATCTTGTGGTAGGCGTACCACCCGCTCCCAAATATATCAATAGGCTACCGGCAACTATGGCCAATGCCAAGATTTAAATCACTTCGTGGTCGGCGTGCCACACGATCCCATTTCTTATTATATAAGTGGTCGGCGCGCCACACGATCCCAATTCATAAATATATAAGTGGTCGGCGCGCCACACGATCCCAATTCATAAATATATATATATATTACCGGCATTTAGCCAATAATCTCTATATCAATAATATTTATAATTACCGGTTTTAAACCAATAATTGATAATAATTTCAACAATTTATCTTCATTACCGGTATAACACCAATAACTCTTAATCAACAATTTATTCATAACTAAATTCCTATTCCTTCAAGCTAGGATAGAACAAACACTTACCTCGAAAGTTTACGAATGATTCAATCCGTAGCAATGCCTTTTCCTTTCGAATTTGACTCCAATCCAATAGTATCTATACACAATTGATTTAATATCATCAATACTACTCAACAAACTAATTCCTAAGACCAATTACAACTTTTACAACATTCTGCCCCGGAATAGTAATTTTCGACCCCGGGCCCACATGGTCGGAACTCGGGGTTAGGACCAAAATTCGGTTACCCATCCCCCCACGAGTTCATGTATATGATTTGTTTCAAAATCGGACCTCAATTCGAGGTCCAATTTCCCAATTTACGAAAAACCCTATATTTTAACAAAAACAAGAAATTCTACCATGAAAACCTTTGATTTCTATTGAAAAACATGTTTAATGATGTTAGGAATTGAAAGAATTAAGTAAAAAGTGACTTACAATTGTTTTGATGAAGAAGGAATCCGTGAAGAATCGCAAATGGGTGTTTTTGTTTTGTAAAAAGTGAAGAAATGAACCGAAAATCGTGTTTTACAGGTCTCTGTGTTCGCATTTGCGAACAAGGGTTCGCAATTGCGAACCCCGACCAATTTCTGGAGTTTGAAAAATAAGCTAAGGCTGGGAAGTTCGCATTTGCGAACATTTGTTCGCATTTGCGAACTCTGGCAGAAAAAGGGAGTGTTCGCATTTGCGAACTATTGTTCGCATTTGCGAACACAGGCTGTATAGGGCAGTGTTCGCATTTGCGAACAATGGTTCGCAATTGCGAACACAGGCAGTATAGGGAATGTTCGCATTTGCGAACTGTTGTTCGCATTTGCGAACATAGGCAGGCCCTGGAGACGTTCGCATTTGCGAACAATTGTTCGCATTTGCGAACAAGGCTGGGCATGAGGGGTTTCGCATTTGCGATCAGGGTTCGCATTTGCGAGCCCTGCCTTGATCAGTCCCCTTCGCAATTGCGAGAAATGCTTCGCAATTGCGAAGCCAACAGCTGGGTGAAAAACCAGCAGTGCAACATTTCAGAATTTAATCCAACGGCCTATCAAATCTTTACCCGAGCCCCCGGCTCCAAACCAAACATGTACACAACCTCAAAAACACATTATGAACTTGTTCGTGCGATCACATCGCCAATATCACATCGTTTTCATCAAATCAAGCCTCAAATTCATGATTTTCATACTTTTGGTTTTCAAAACTTTCAAACTTGGAACTCAAGGTCCAAAACATCTCAAACGACATCCGAATGTCACCAAACTTTACGGAAATCACATATATAATATTTAAGACTTGTACCGGGCGTCGGAACCAAAATACGAGCCCGATACCAAGGTCAATTAATTCATTTCCTTTAACAATTACTTCAAAAACAATTTCATAGAAAAATTCATAACTTGGGCTCTAGGCCTCGGAATTCGACTCCGGACGCATGTCCAAGTCCCATATTTTCCTATGGACCTCTCGGAACCATCCAATCTCGGGTCCGGATCCGTTTACCAAAAATGTTGACCGAAGTCAACCATATCAATATTAATATCATTTTTTATCCAAATTTCTCATAGAATTCATATTTTCTATCACAAAATCTTTCCGCCTACATGATCGAATCGTGCACGTAAATCGAGGCAACATAGAATGAGGTTTTCAAGGCCTCAGAAGCTCGAAATGATTAATTAAATAAGTGATGACCCTTCGGGTCGTCACAATCTCCACCTCTAAAACAACCGTTCGTCCTCGAACGGACAAAAGAAAGAAGTACCCGAGTCAGGAAACAAGTGTGGGTAGCGGCTCCGCATATCGGACTCGGACTCCCAGGTCGATGCCTCAGGAGGCTGACCTCTCCACCTGAACACGAACAGAAGGATAACTTTTCGACCTCAATTGTCAAACCTGCCGGTCTAGAATAGCCACCGGCTCCTCCTCGTAGGATAGATCATTGTCCAATTGGACAGTACTGAAATCTAACACATGTGTGGGATCACCGTGGTATCTCCGAAGCATAGATACATGAAAAACTGGATGCACGGCTGATAAGCTAGGCGGCAAAGCTAATCTGTAAGCCACCTCTCCCACTCTGTCTAGAATCTCAAATGGACCTATATACCTAGGGCCGAGCTTGCCCTTCTTCCCGAACCTCATTACGCCCTTCATAGGCGACACTCGGAGCAATACTCGTTCACCAACCATGAAATCTACATCTCGAACCTTACGATCCGCATAAGTCTTCTGCTTGGACTGAGCTGAACGCAATCTCTCTTGAATAGTCTTGACCTTATCCAAGGCCTCCTGAACTAAGTCTGTACCCAACAACCGAGCCTCTCCCGGTTCAAACCATCCAACTGGTGATCGACATCGCCTACCATACAACGCCTCATACGGAGCCATCTGGATGCTAGATTGGTAACTGTTATTGTAGGCGAACTCTGCTAATGGCAGAAACCGGTCCCACGAGCCTCCGAAATCAATAACACAGGCTCGAAGCATGTCCTCTAGAATCTGAATAGTCCTCTCGGACTGGCCATCCGTCTGAGGATGAAATGTTGTACTCAACTGAACCTGGGTGCCTAACTCCCGCTGGACCGCTCTCCAGAACCGCGAGGTAAACTGCGTTCCCCGATCAGAGATAATAGATATTGGCACTCCATGGAGACGAACAATCTCCCTAATGTAAACCTCCGCTAACCTCTCCGACGAGTAGGAGACAGATACTGGAATAAAGTGTGCCGACTTGGTCAACCTATCAACAATGACCCAAATAGCATCAAATTTCCTCCGAGTCAAAGGAAGTCCAGTAACGAAGTCCATAGTGATCCGCTCCCATTTCCACTCGGGAATTTCAATCCTTTGGAATACACCACCAGGTCTCTGGTGCTCATATTTCACCTGCTGACAATTTAGACACCGAGCGACATACGCAACGATATCTTTCTTCATTCTGCGCCACCAATAGTGTTGCCGTAAGTCCTGGTACATCTTCGCGGCGCCTGGGTGAATAGAATACCGCGAACTATGGGCCTCTGCTAAGATCAACTCTCGAATTCCTTCGACATTGGGCACACAAACTCGACCCTGCAATTTCAATACCCCATCATCATCTAGATTTATCCGTGTGGTACCTCCCCGCTGTACTGTATCTCTCAACTCACGCAAATAAGGATCATCAAATTGCCTCTCACGGATACGCTCAAATAAGGAAGAACGAGCGACCGTGCAGGCTAACACCCTGCTAGGCTCAGAAATGTCTAATCTCACGAACCGGTTAGCTAAGGCCTCGACATCTTTAGCTAATGGTCTCTGACTGACCGGAATATATGCAAGACTACCCATGCTGGCATACTTTCTACTCAATGCATCGGCCACCACATTGGCCTTACCCGGGTGATATAAAATAGTAACATCATAGTCTTTTAGCAACTCTAGCCACCTTCTCTGCCTCATATTCAACTCTTTCTGCTTAAACAAATACTGAAGACTCTTATGATCGGTGTATACTTCACATGCTACACCATACAAATAATGCCTCCGGATCTTCAATGCGTGAATAATCGCCGCCAATTCTAGATCATGCACCGGATAGTTCTTCTCATGAATCTTCAACTGCCTCGAAGCATAGGCAATAACCTTGCCATCCTGCATTAACACTGCACCAAGCCCAATACGGGAAGCATCACAATAAACAGTATAAGGCCCCGTACCTGTGGGTAAAACCAATACCGGTGCTGTGGTCAAGGCTGTCTTGAGCTTTTGAAAGCTCGCCTCACATTCATCGGACTATTCAAATTGAACACCCTTCTGGGTCAATCTGGTCAGTGGGGTTGCAATAGACGAAAATCCTTCTACGAATCGGCGATAATAACCCGCTAACCCCAAGAAACTCCGAATATCCGTGGCTGATGTCGGTCTAGGCCAGCTCTTGACTGCCTCAATTTTCTTCGGATCAACCTGAATACCTGCTGCCGTCACAATATGACCCAGGAATGCAACTGAACTTAGCCAAAATTCACACTTTGAAAATTTTGCATATAGCCGGCTATCTCTCAGAGTCTGTAAGGCCACTCTGAGATGTTGCGCATGCTCCTCCTGACTGCGGAATATATTAATATGTCATCAATGAAGACTATTACAAACAAGTCTAAATAAGGCCGGAACACCCGATTCATTAATTCCATAAAAGCCGCTGGAGCATTTGTCAACCCAAAAGACATGACCAGAAATTCATAATGTCCATACCGAGTGCGGAACGCTGTCTTAGGGACATCAGATGCCCTAATCTTCAGCTGATGATAGCCAGATCTCAAATCTATCTTTGAAAATACCTTGGCACCCTGAAGCTGGTCAAATAAATCATCAATTCGCGGAAGTGGATATTTATTTTTGATAGTCACCTTGTTTAACTGACGATAGTCAATGCACATTCTCATCGAACCATCTTTCTTCTTTACAAATAATACAGGTGCACCCCACGGTGAAACACTGGGTCTAATGAAACCCTTTTCAAGTAAATCCCGCAACTGTTCCTTCAACTCTTTTAACTCTGGCGGAGCCATACGGTATGGGGGAATGGAAATGGGCTGAGTGCCCTGGAGCCAAATCAATGCAAAAATCAATGTCCCTATCGGGCGGCATACTTGGTAAGTCTGAAGGAAATACTTCAGGAAATTCGCGAACCACAGGCACAGAGTCAATAGAAGGAACCTCAGCACTAGAATCACGGACATAGGCCAAATAAGCCAAGCATCCCTTTCCAACCATACGCTGAGCTTTAACATAAGAAATAACATTACGGCTAGGATGACCCGAAATTCCTTTCCACTCTATACGAGGCGAATTCGGTAGGGCTAAAGTCACAGTCTTGGCATGGCAATCTAAAATAGCATGATACGGAGATAGCCAGTCCATGCCTAGTATAATATCAAAGTCCACCATATTTAGGAGTAATAAATCAGCACGGGTCTCGAGACCCTCAATTACTATAATACATGACCGATGAACTCGATCAACCACAATAGAGTCGCCTACTGGTGTAGACACATGAACAGGAACACTCAGTGGATCACTGGGCCGAACCAAGTATGGTGCAAAATAGGAAGACACATACGAATATGTAGACCCAGGGTCAAATAATGCTGATGCCTTTCTATCACAAACCAAAATAATACCCGTAATGACGGCATCAGAAGACTCAGCCTCTGGTCTGGCGGGAAGTGCATAACATCGGGGCTGTGCCCCACCACCCTGAGCAGTATCTCTAGGACGATCAGCTGCTGGCTGGTCTCTACCTCTATCGGTCCGAGCTCCACCTCTATGACCTCTACCTCCACCTCTATGTCCTCTACCTCCGCCTCTAGCCGGCTGGGCAGGCTGTGAGGGAACTGGGGCCTGAATCATGGCACGAGAACCCTGCTGATGAGATCTGTCAGAAGCTCGAGGGCAATACTTTGCAATGTGCCTAAGATCACCGCACGTAAAACAAGCCCTCGGCTGCTGAAAATAGCGAAGTGGTGGTGCACTGATAGGCTGCTGATCAGAGTAGCGTGGCTGAGAATTACGATCACCCGAAGCATCATGAGAAACCTGAAGAGCTGACTGATAAGGCCTAGGAGGATGGCCTCTATCATAAAAATCTCTATCTCCAGACGAGGTACCACCGAATCTACCCGAATTACGAGATCTCTTATCTGATCCATGTCTCGCTCCCTGTGACAGAGCCATCTCGATCCGGCGGGCCTGCATTAGCCGCCTCCTGAAAAGTGATTTCAGTTCCTGCCCCCATAGCCATCTGTAGCCGAATTGGCCGATTCAAGCCATCAATAAACCTCCTCACTCTCTCCCGATCTGTGGGAAGTATGATAATAGCATGACGAGCCAGGTCCACGAACCTAGTCTCGTACTGTGTGACAGACATAGAACCCTGATGAAGACGCTCAAATTGTCTGCGCATAACCTCCCGCTGAGTTGCTGGAAGGAACTTCTCCAAGAATAATTCTGCAAACCGCTCCCAAGTCAAAGATGACGATCCCGCCGGCCTGGTTAGACAATAATCTCTCCACCAAGTCTTGGCGGAACCAGATAACCGAAAAGTAGCAAAGTCCACACCATTAGTCTCCACAATACCCATAGTACGGAGAACTTCGTGGCAGCTGTATAGGAAATCCTGTGGATCCTCTGAAGGAGTGCCACTGAATGTGGTAGTGAACAGCTTGGTAAACCTGTCCAATCTCCATAACGCGTCGGCGGACATGGCTGCACCATCATTAGACGGAGTCGCAATAATAGGCCGAGCCGCCTCAACTGGCTGAATCACAGGATCCTGAGCCTGGGGAATTACTGGCGCCGGAGTGCGCGTAGCAGGAGTCTGATTACCTCCTCCAGCCTGAGAAGTGGCTGGTGCTACCGGTAATAAACCTGCTCTGGTGATATGATCCATAAAACCTGCTATACGGACCAAAGCATCCTGTAGATCCGGTGAAAACACAGCTCCTCCTGGGACCTGAGCTGGGCCTACTGGAGCTGCTGGGGCCGGAACTTCCTCCTCGATATGAACCTGAGGTTCTGCCACTCGTGTTGCTGCTCGGGGCTGAGCTCTGCCCCTACCTTGTCCTCTAGGACGACATTGACCTCGGCCTCTACCCCTAGCAGGAGCTGCCGCTGCTGGGACCTCGGGCTGTTGGTCAGTAGATGAGGATGCACGTGTCCTTACCATCTGCGGAAGAACAGAGTAGAAGTTCAATTAACATTTAAAAGATCAAGTCGCACGACTAGAAAGAATAAAGGGAATATTTTCCTAACTCTGTAGCCTCTGGAGGATAAATACAGACGTCTCCGTACCGATCCTTCAGACTCTACTAAGGTTGTTCGTGAGTTGTGAGACCTGTGCAACCTAGAGCTCTGATACCAACTTGTCACGACCCGGATTTCCCACCATCGGAGTCATGATGGCGCCTACTAAATGGAAGCTAGGCAAGCCAAATATTAATTACATCTCCATTAATTACCAATTTCTTATTATGACTTATTATTAAAAACATATAAATTACAGCGGAATAATCAAAATTAGCGGAAGACTTAGTCAAATATGATAAAGAAAACCCAAACATGATACACTACCCAAGACCGGTGTCACAATACTCACGAACTTCTAAGAATAATACACATAATTGTCTGAAAGAAAATACAAGCTGTTTATCTCGATTACATGAGATAACAGAATGAAAAGCATAGATAGAAGAGACAACGGGTCCTGCGGACGCCTGCAAGGCTACCTCGTAATCTCACTAGTCGGAAATCCACAAGTCGCTACTACCGCTGCTGCTATCCGTAACATGTATCTACGCAAAAAGAGCGCAGAGTGTAGTATCAGCACAATCGACCCCATGTGCTGGTAAGTGCCTGGCCTATCCGAGCGAACTAGTGACAAGGCTAAGGCCAGTCACCCACTTAAACCTGTACAGTTACAATACATATATATATATATATATATATAAAATATTTATAAGGAAGGACTTTGCTCTGAAATAATAGTCAATAACTCACGATATCCAGAATAATCTAATCAACCGAATAAATCTTACTTTCATGTCTCAATTCCTCTCTCATTTCATATCTCATGGTAGGCGTACCACCCGCTCACAACTATCACAGTAATTATATCTTGTTGTAGGCGTACCACCCGCTCCCAAATATATCAATAGGCTACCGACAACTATGGCCAATGCCAAGATTTAAATTACTTCGTGGTCGGCGTGCCACACGATCCCATTTCTTATTATATAAGTGGTCGGCGCGCCACACGATCCCAATTCATAAATATATAAGTGGTCGGCGCGCCACACGATCCCAATTCATAAATATATATATATATATATATATATATATATATATATACACGATCCCAATTCATAAATATATATATTACCGGCATTTAGCCAATAATCTCTATATCAATAATATTTATAATTACCGGTTTTAAACCAATAATTGATAATAATTTCAACAATTTATCTTCATTACCGGTATAACACCAATAACTCTTAATCAACAATTTATTCATAACTAAATTCCTATTCCTTCAAGGTAGGATAGAACAAACACATACCTCGAAAGTTTACGAATGATTCAATCCGTAGCAATGCCTTTTCCTTTCGAATTTGACTCCAATCCAATCGTATCTATACACAATTGATTTAATATCATCAATACTACTCAACAAACTAATTCCTAAGACCAATTACAACTTTTACAACATTCTGCCTGGAATAGTAATTTTCGACCCCGGGCCCACATGGTCGGAACTCGGGGTTAGGACCAAAATTCGGTTACCCATCTCCCCACGAGTTCATGTATATGATTTGTTTCAAAATCGGACCTCAATTCGAGGTCCAATTTCCCAATTTACGAAAAACCCTATATTTTAACAAAAACAAGAAATTCTACCATGAAAACCTTTGATTTCTATTGAAAAACATGTTTAATGATGTTAGGAATTGAAAGAATTAAGTAAAAAGTGACTTACAATTGTTTTGATGAAGAAGGAATCCGTGAAGAATCGCAAATGGGTGTTTTTGTTTTGTAAAAAGTGAAGAAATGAACCGAAAATCGTGTTTTACAGGTCTCTGTGTTCGCATTTGCGAACATGGGTTCGCAATTGCGAACCCCGACCAATTTCCGGAGTTTGAAAAATAAGCTAAGGCTGGAAAGTTCGCATTTGCGAACATTTGTTCGCATTTGCGATCACTGGCACGCAAAGCGCATTTGCGAACACAGGCAGTATAGAGCAGTGTTCGCATTTGAGAACAATGGTTCGCATTTGCGAACAGAGGCAGTATAGGGAATGTTCGCATTTGCGAACCGTTGTTCGCATTTGCGAACATAGGCAGGCCTTGGGGACGTTCGCATTTGCGAACAATTGTTCGCATTTGCGAACAATTGTTCGCGTTTGCGAACAAGGCTGGGTCATGAGGGGCTTCGCATTTGCGATCAGGGTTCGCATTTGCGAGCCCTGCCTTGTTCTGACCCCTTCGCAATTGCGAGAAATGCTTCGCAATTGCGAAGCCAACAGCTGGGTGAAAAACCAGCAGTGCAACATTTCAGAATTTAATCCAACGGCCTATCAAATCTTTACCCGAGCCCCCGGCTCCAAACCAAACATGTACACAACCTCAAAAACACATTATGAACTTGTTCGTGCGATCACATCGCCAATATCACATCGTTTTCATCAAATCAAGCCTCAAATTCATGATTTTCATACTTTTGATTTTCAAAACTTTCAAACTTGGATCTCAAGGTCCAAAACATCTCAAACGACATCCGAATGTCACCAAACTTTACAGAAATCACATATATAATATTTAAGACTTGTACCAGGCGTCGGAACCAAAATACGAGCCCGATACCAAGGTCAATTAATTCATTTCCTTTAACAATTACTTCAAAAACAATTTCATAGAAAAATTCATAACTTGGGCTCTAGGCCTCGGAATTCGACTCCGGACGCATGTCCAAGTCCCATATTTTCCTACGGACCTCTCGGGACCATCAAATCTCCGGTCCGGATCCGTTTACCAAAAATGTTGACCGAAGTCAACCATATCAATATTAATATCATTTTTTATCCAAATTTCTCATAGAATTCATATTTTCTATCACAAAATCTTTCCGGCTACATGCTCGGATTGTGCACGTAAATCGAGGCAACATAGAATGAGGTTTTCAAGGCCTCAGAAGCTCGAAATGATTAATAAAATAAGTGATGACCCTTTGGGTCGTCACACGGGCCGATTGGCCAAATGGGCTGTCAAACTCAATGGGTACGATAATAAATATCAACCTCGAACGGCCATTAAGTCTCAAATTTTACCGGACTTCGTGGTCAATTTCATGCCAACCCTCATACCCTAAGTCAAGAAGGAACTCTTGTTAAAATCAGGTACATCATCGGGAGTGTGGACCCTTTTCACTGACAGCGCCTCGAATGTGATGGAGTTCGGGATAAGCATCATTTTGAAGCAGCCCACAGGCAGCTCTATTAGACAATCAATCAAATCATCTAAGCTGGCTAAAAATGAGGTCGACTACGAGGTCATGATTATAGGTCTCAAACTAGCTAAAAGTCTGGGGGTAATTCAATAGTATCTGAGGCTTCTCTACGTTCAACCTCAAATACTGGGGGCATCAACCTCAGATGATTTATTTTCAAGGAAAAGTACTTCGTACCAAAAGGGCCTCGAAAGGGGAACTTTCTAATGGGAAAAACCGTTGAACGAACCATGTCTGTATGGATTAATCGATACCAATGGCGAAACATATACGCATGTGTAAATTACTCAAAGAAGCATTTTCCATATCAAATACCTTGTGCCTCAAAGAAAATTTTCTACTATACAAGTTCCATATTTATGATTTTGTGAAAAATGGCTCAAGGGCCAAGTATAAATGCACCTCGAACGAATCAACCCCCTACATCGAAAATCAACATGTTTGAATTATCTAAAGACCTCAAAGAGGCACCCCTCAATTTATAGGCCAAGGACATCATTCTCAAGGACTAACATTTTGAACAAATTCAAAGTGTTGATAGGGAAGTAAGAGTCACACCCAAAGGCTACGGCCAAACTACCGCTGCTTGGGGATGTCTGAACCTCGTAATAAAAATAGGCCTTCGAATTCTCCCAAAATTGGTTAAAAAAGAATACCCTCGAAAAAATAATCAAAGAGCTTTGATAGAATCAGCAGTCAAAAAAAACTTAATGGTATCGAGTTATTCAAATACAAACTTATGCTAAGGCACAAAAACCAATGGGGTTTCGATAAATAAAAACCTCAAAAACCAACAAGGGTACCAAAAAAAATAATATATTAAGGAACAAGAAAAATTTTACTAAGTCTTTTGAGATGAAAAGGGGGGAAATAACCATCCTTTAAAGGCCATATCGGCCAAATTCAAAGAGCCCAAGGGCCAATACACTTTGAGTTTGAGAACACATTCTCGATCTATTTGAACCTAAGGTTACCACTATCCCGAATTCAAACAGGTACCTACTCAACTATAGATCGAGGATCCTATGTCGTTCAAAACAAACTTAAGAGTCTTTTCGCTTAGAATTCAGGTTTAACTCGAATTCGAATATAAAAGCAATATTACTATTGTGGCTTCCATCAAGTCATATGAAACCAAAACCTCGAGCATATTATTGAAGCATAAAAATGAGCTAAAATTGTACAAGACACGAAATGTTTGAAGACAAAATTTGAGAAAGCATCCAAAAGATATATGGGCAAAATATGTACAAAAGACTGATAAGGGTCTTACAGAAGAGAAAAGGAAAAATAAAGTCGTAACTATGCCCGGAAATAATTTCTCCCTTGGGGGAGCTTCTCCTTCTGGCCCCTAATCGTTATCAAACATACCTTGGCTATCTTCATCATTATCATCATCATCGGAGGAGACAAGCAACCTAGCATCAGCTTCAAGCACCTTATCTTGAGCTATCTCTTTGGAGAGTTAACCTCGAGCATGGATTTCCTAGAGGGTATCCCTTTGAGATTGGCACTTGGTCAGATTATTACTCAACCGCTCTCGCTCGGTAGCCTCCTTTAGCTAAGTTTGGGCAGCCTCGGCATCAGCCAGGTACATGCCTATGAATATGTTTGCTAAGACCTTCACCTTTCTAACCTCCGCCTTGGCCTCAGCAAGTTTGGCCTTGACCTCTTAAATCCTTTTGTCTTGGACTGAGCTCTTCTCTTTAGTACTCCAAAGCTGAACTTCGGATGATGACAACCACGATGAGACAACCTCTTTCTCCATTCGTAGACGATCCATGTTCTATTTCCACTGATTGCAGTTAGCTTAAATTTGATCGACTTCCCCAGGAGTAGCTCGATCCTTTCAATCTTTTGCTACAACTAAGACATAGAGTCGTTAGCCTCCACTTTTGGGTCAAGCCTATATGTTCTCAAAAGGACATTTACCTGCTCGTCCAGTTCAACCTCTTCCTTACGAGCCTGGGCCAAGTCTGCTCAAAGATCCTTGAGCTCTTTATCCTTCCGACTGCAAAGGAGCTTCAAAGCATTCTTTTTGGTCTGAAGCTCGACCTCATATTAGATTAGGTAGCCCCGAGACTTGGTAAAATCTTATATAAGAAAAACAATACAAGTTAGGTTAAAGGGAGAAGAAGGAAATGACAATTGCAACAACGAGGATTAGTACTTACTCGAGATAAAAGGCATTGCGTCTCTTCAAAGAGGGTAGGCGCATTATTGATATCTGCAGCATCATCAACCCTAGTAAAATAATCCCAAAAGGGATCCACTTCATTGGGAAATCTGCCTATGCCGGGGGTTTGTAGAGCCCAAGCATTCCTTATAGCCTCCTTAGAAAAGGCCAGGAGAGAAGGAGAGTGACCTACTGTCATAACCCCGAGCAAATCGCTCGGGGCGCCCTATTCAGTCTTGGGAGTCTCAGAATTGGCCCCCTCCGGTATGTTCGTTAATGTTCGAGGCGTAACCTCAACCTCAGGATATTCGGGGGCTTTGCCCAAATCATTTTTCTAGGCCTCTTCATTACGAGGCCTGGTCTCGATAATCGCCTCCGACTTGGAAGGCTTGGAATCCTCGATTTGCTTCCTCGCTCGAACCACCAGCACCGAGTCATTGCCCTCACCATCTTCTTCTTCTTCCCCCCAGCTGGTGGATCAACTCTATAGTTAGAGGGATGACATTTCTCCTACATCTTCGAGCTGGAGCCTTTTTAGGTTGAGGGTCCTCGAACTCCGAGACCCTTTTCCTCTTGTTATCTTCCCCGAATTTGCAATCGGGGACTCGGCCTTTTCCCCATGTAGGGCTAGCCTTATTTCACCAGTATCTCCAAGGCCTGCATAAATGGGAGTCAAGTATGAATAAAAAGAAACATTCCAGAAAAAGGCATCGAAAGCGTACATGATAAGCTTACTCTCACACCTTCTTTTGGAGCGCCCCATACCCCGGGGGAGGGTGTAAGAAACGGGCGAGGGAGTCTTTCCAACTTAAGCGACAATATTCGAAACGGAATTATACCATTTATTTCTGAGTCACCACTTGAAATAAATTAAGGTGTCCCAAGTCACCGATTTATTCAAATCCCGGATCGAGAAAATTTTGACTTTTCAAATGAAGTCTGCGAACCAGAAATTCTAAATAAGGAATTCTGTTGACCCGAGGGAAGGTGTTAGGCAACCCAGATCCCGTGGTTCTAGCACGGTCGCTTCAATTATTATAAATGGATAAAAATATCTAATTTTAATACATGTTATCCTATAGTGCAATTTGATTTCTTCTATACCGCTTTTATTAAAATGAAACTATACATTCAAACCTTTAAACAAGAGTCTAATTTCAAGTAAAACGAAACTATCGACTCTGATAATACTTTAGTCGGTGTACATGTTTATTGATGTTATTCCCTAATTAACTCATGCAAGGTATCGGTACGTGAAGCGATTCCATTTTTTTATCTAAGATTTGTTACTAGATAATCGGGGATGCATCTAATTCAAGTAAGACTCTTAAAAAACATGAGTGTATGTCCCCTGATTTTAATACCTCTCTTATTAATTCGATCGAAAATATCTATTCGCACGCGACTCGCTAAAATAGGATGACTGATTAGTTAAAGCTACGAACTAAATAAAAGGCTAGCTACATGGATTGCAAGGCTAATTTCATTACAAAAATATATACTTGAAACTCAACTGTTTTATCTAAACCTTAGTCATCACCGACTTTGAACAAAATTCAAACTTTATAATAATTTTGACAAAGTTCACATACTAACAAGAAATGTCGACTCAATCTAAAACAATCCTAGATTTAAATTGAAACATACAACAGTTTTAATTATACAAGTATATCTTACAACTAACAAATATGTATAGAAAGATTTAATCTTATTCTAAGAATAAACGGCCAGTGATCCATATGTGTAAACCCAACAGGCATTCTTATTTCCAATTTTAATTCAAAGCCTACACCAACAAGGAATTCGAAGCTGTGTACCTGTAATTCAAAAGCAAGGGGAAAGATCAGTGAGATGTTCGACAGTAAACAAATAGCAAACAACAGCAACAACAAATCCCAGTAAAGATCCAAACGAGCCAACAACAAGAGGCAACAGGAAATTTCGAGGAATGATTTAATCCAAGCAAAGGATTGAAGGCAATCCAAATAGCAACTTAAAAGACCGGACAACAACAAATCAGACCCCAAATAGCTCAAGAGAAACCTTCGGACAATTTGAGCTCTTAGATATGGAAATAGAAACAGGGAAAGGATTCAAATTGTTCTT
The DNA here is from genome assembly GCA_032618575.1 of Nicotiana noctiflora. Taxonomy (NCBI): domain Eukaryota; kingdom Viridiplantae; phylum Streptophyta; class Magnoliopsida; order Solanales; family Solanaceae; genus Nicotiana; species Nicotiana noctiflora. The sequence continues at coordinate 106,461 of JASVEL010007625.1, forward strand.
GGTCTTTAAACCAATGTAACAGTGCTATAGACAGGATTACCAACTCACAAACACTACTATTCTGATCTTTTTTGAAAGAAAGAAGGCTGATTCAATTCGAACTATGAACCAGGAAGAAATTAGACCAAAACAGGGGCAAAACAGTGCTATAGACAGGATTACCAACTCAAGGTATGTTTTTCTCTCTGAAATCAGTGTGTGTGTATCAATCTGTTATGTGTATGTCCTCTTTTTGTGCAGAATGCTGCTCATTTTTATAGCCATCAATTGATTCTTTTTCCATTTCTTAAAAGCACTTAATCAATTAAGAATTAATCCCTCCCTCCCATGTTCTGATTTTTTAACTTATAGAGACTGTCAGTCCCATTTAGGACTGTCTAGGCATGACTATTTTAAAAGTCATATGAAATTCAAAAATGATGCCTATCCTGCTGTAAAGCAAATTCCACTATCCCTTCCCATGTGCAGCACATTTGAATCCTAGTTGTTGGCTTTCAAGTTCTAAACTAAAATTGAAATATCTATATCCAATTTAGTAGCTATTTCAGAATCAAAATCAATCAACAGCCCAATTCAATTCAACTATCCAGAATTTCAAACAACAAACCCACGAAATTAAACGACGACATTTAAACAATCGATTCCACATAGTAATTAAACACATACAAACGGAATAAGAACAGAATAACGACTGACTTAGTGATTTTTAACAAAACAGGGAACTTAAACTATTCGACAACATTTCAAATTGATTATGTAGTCTATAATACACACAATTAACAATAAACAGAAAGAATCGACCAAATAAAAGGTCATTTGAGAAGAGGAAAGCAAATTACAATAACCGGACAGGACGAACAAATAATCAAAATAATTGAAACAAACAACAAGTAGAAAAATAAATAAATAAAGAAAAGAAAGAAAGGAATACCTCAAACAGTGGAGAAATTAGAATCAAACAAAACAGGACCATTTGGACTTGAACTTGGATTTTTGGAGTCGAACGGACCTTAATTGAAATGTTTTCAAACGAAAACATCTCAATTAAAGTCTATTAGACCCCATATCCCTTTAATTTGGACGAAATCCCTAGTTTTGAATTCTAGGGTTCTTGAGGCTCGGATTTGGGGCTTGATGGCTTCTGGTTCGATTTGAATCAAACTAATAGTGGTTAAGGTGTGAGGGAGGTCTGACGATGATATGGTGTGAGTTTGGGTGGTTTGGCGGTGGTTGATGTCTAACTCAAATCTTCGATTGAAGATTCGAGGAGCTTCGTTGAGATTCGAGATAAGCGGAGTAAGGATTTGGAATGGGGAGGTTGAGGCGAGTGTTTGGTGTAAAAATGGAGGTGTTTGGCATACCGGAACCGCCGTGAGGCAATTTTCGGTAGGCGGAAGGCGGCGGCTTAGGGCGGAGTTATAGGGCGGGGCTGTCTCTAGGTTTAGAGAGACAAGGTGAAAGGGTTTGGGGAAATGACCGAGTTTGGGGGTCTTTGGTACATCAAAAATACAAGAATAAATCTGGGTCGTTAGATCACGAGGGATCAACAGCCAGGATCGTTATGGCAATGAAAAAACAAGGTCGTTTTGATTTAAGTGGGTGGGAAGACGGATCCGGGTTAATTGGATGGGTTACGGGTTATTTGGGGGTGTTACTGGGTTGGACATTTTTTTTGGCTTGTTTGAACAGGTAACAAAGCCTAATCCATTTGTTTTCCCTTGTTTTTTTTTTAATTTTCCTTTCCTTCTTTTTTCATTTCCTTATTTGAATTTAATTCAAACTAAGTTCTAAAAATCCTAACTTACATTATAAGACCAAATTAATTTATCAAAAATATTAACTAACTTCTAATAATAATTATCACACCAATTTAAAATAAAATCACACAATTGGGACATTAAATACTAAAAATGCAAAAAAATACATTGTTTTTGTTATTTTTCATTTTTGTCAAATAAACTTGATTACTTTTAATTCTAAATTAAATCCTAAGAATGCAAACGCAATATATTTTGTATTTTCTTAATTTAAACAAACAAACACGCTCACACATACCCAAATAATTAGAAAAAAAAATAACACATAATCCATGAAAATTGCAAACATCACAAAACTATTTTATTTTCTGATTTTTGGGAGTAATTCTCATGCGGGCAAAAATCACGTGCTCACACTTACCATGATTCTTGTCCTCCCATTTGCTCCTTGCCTAGTCACGCAGTAGTGCTCAGTATGGGAGGAAGTCGCAGCAAACTTCCGAACCTAGTCTTTGAGGTTGGGGACCGTGTGAGGCATCCAGGCAATCGCTGCATAATAGATGAAAGTATTATATAAGGCAAGAAATGAGAACAAAGACTAATAGATAATACCTTACTTACTTTCGGGGTTCCACTTCTCGCGGAATGACAGTTTTTCCTCTAGGATGAGGTCACACGACCTTACTTGCATGAATCGGCTCATCCAACCCTGATCCTTATCCTCATCGATGCTTACAAACAAGGCATTCGCCTCTCGGCGTTGGAGCTTGATCATCCCTAAAAAGATTGAGGTCAATTTAACCGTATGAGATAGCTGAGAGTGAACTCCAGCCCCTCACCCTTACTGGAAAAGAAGCAGAGCATGATCACTATGAGCTAGAATGAGGGGTGAACTTGGCAAAAGATGACCTAGTACCTCTTGGAAAAGTCGACTATGACTGGGTCGAGAGGACCCAATGTGTAGAGGTAAGTCTAGACACTTAGAACCCCCTCCACATAGGTGGTAATGCTCTTTTTTAGAGCGGAGATTTGTACTAAGACCTCAGCCCCCCAGTTATAGTCTCTCTTCATAGCCATGAGATGGCCTGCCATTATCGAGCAAATGTATCTCGACACGTGTTCATATCGTCTAGGGTTCGATGGAGGGTTCTCGACTTTGGTATTAGATTTTAAGACACAAGGGCTAAGAACATACCCACGAGGGAGCGGTTCCACCAGCGTTTTGTCAACGACCGGTCGGGAAAAAGAGGAAGATGCTTTCTCCTTTTGTTGGAGGGTCTTGGAGGTTTTCGCATTGATTCAGGTAGAAGGAAGCGAAATGAGGTGAAATTTGGTATTTTTTGGTACTAACTAAGTTGACTCAATGGGTGGTGAAAGAGAAGAGATGGAAAGAGTAAGAAACTTAGAAAAATTGGTGGAGGTGAAAGTAATTTTGATTCAACCAAATATCCTGTATTTATAGGTTCATGGTGGCGGTTCGATGGTGCTAGTGGTCGACCATCCACTGGCAATGATTAATGGTTTTGAGAACTGTATCGACGGGTTTCTGTCACCTCGATCGCTTACGTCACGGGGATGACATCACTATCAAGGCCTCCAGAAAATTGAGGCTCAAGTTGTTTCTTATCATTTTACTCTAAGAAACGAGGAGACTATCTATATGTGGTAGAAATCAGGGTATCTGATTTATTCTTTAGCCAGGGTAGGAACGTCATGTCAAAGAGATGGGAAGTCGAGTCTAGATTAAGGTAGACATCGATTGCGACCAGAAAGCGGCATACTTCGAATGACATCGGTGTAACTTGATAACGAAAAAGATGAGATATCCGCGATTGGTCGAGGATAGTGGAATAAATCTCGGGATGGATCAATCTATAGTGGAATTAGATGTTAATATGGTTACTTACTATAATTAGAAGTGTACCTTATTTAGGACTCCTCTATTATATAAAGAGGGATTCCATTCATTTGTAATCATCATTGTTCACTGATAAAAATTTATACACTCATTATTTTATTGATATTTCATTTATTGTTCATCAAACTTGCTTTATCATTTATTGTCCTACCTGGAGGCTATCCTAGGTCAAGGTCGAGACCTGGATAGCACACTGGTTTGATTTATTTTTGTTTGTTTATTTTCTTATTTTTTAATTGATATTAGACGAAATTAGATTTTCTTAAAATCACAATATAAGTTAAATTATTATCCGATTTTGAGGGAAAACATATATACAAAATTATATAAGTATTTTATATCTTTTGGCTGCCAGTTGTAAATAACTTCTGGCGCTGCTTAAAAGCGATAATATTATTTACATTGCTATGCAACACAGAAGAGACATTATATTGTCTCTTTCCATTTTCTTGAACCGATGATTTTTCGGAAACAACATATCTATTCCCTCGGGGCGAGGATAAGGTTTGCGTTTATACTATCCTCCCTAGACCCCACTAGTTAAATTTTACTAGGTCATTGTTGTTATTGTTGTTGTTGGTAGGGGTGGGCGATCTTGCAGTTTCGATTGAATTTAAAATTTCGGTTTGGATTTTCGATTTTTGGATTGAAGAAATGACAATCCAAATCCAATCCAAATAAGTTCGGATTGGATCGAATTTTTTAAGTTCGGTTTCTGATTAATAGGTTTAGATATTTTGGATTTTCGGGCTTGAGCTAATAAGTTGAGATATTTTTTCTCCAAATGATGAAGTACTCTTGTTAAATTGCCTAAAAAGTTCCCCATTCTCACCACAATCATTCAAATAATGCAACAAAGACATTAATGCGCATGGTAAAAAGTAGCAATAGTTAAATCATATCCAAATAGAAAATATTATCACAGTAACTAAGTAATTAATAATGAATATATCTAATAGGTAGGGTATGGAGCTTATTACTACTTATATATGGTTAATGAATTAAATATAAAGTATAAAAATTTTGGATTTTCAGATATCCAATAATCCGAAGTACCAAATCCAACATCCAATCCGAAATCTAAAGTTTTAAAAGATTAAATCCAAATTCAATCCATATTTCGAATATCCGAACAAAAATCCAAAAAATTCGGATTTCAAGTCTGCCCAAACTATGTCCACCTCTAATTGTTGGCTTCTTTCTCTAGAGTTTATTCATATTCACGCAAGAAAAAGAGTGAATTTATTATGAAACAAAACTTGGGGAAAGAAGAGATCAATTATACACACTCAGCATGAAACTATTGCAGGTATCCTGCTAAAAAATTAGGAACATTGGAAAAAGAAATCAAGAAAAAGTATTTGTATAAAATAAGTATCCAGTTTCTCCTCCACTACCCAATGAATCCTAGCTAATATTTGCCACGACTAACTATATGATTGAAAAATTAACCACTTCTCAAAAAACCCACAAAATCAAGATTCACTCCATTGGCGATTCTCACACTTGTAAATACAACTCAACCCAACCAAAATATCAACAATGGCAGCTTCTGTCTTCTCTTTATCCGAATAATGCAACGTCTGCAGCAACAGCACAGAAGGCTTAATATCGAACTTAGTCTTCTCCAAATTCCTTTCAAGCTGCCAATTTATAGTGTTATGAGCCATTGGCGCTAGCCATTCCATTATATGTTTCAAAGCCTCCCTCCAGCCCTCGGCCAACGATTCATCCTCATCCATACATTTCAAATTCTTGCTCAATTTTGATCTTACTGTTTTTTTCAGGTTGTCGGGCAACATTAGGTACAGATTTTCTCGTGAATTAAGGTCTAAGGATTCGGATGGATTCGAATACTTCTCTACTAATGTAATTACATTAGCATAACGTAACGCAAGCCCTGAACCACCAACGGTTGAAGGTCCTGCTGCATGAAACACCCTATTGTTTTTCGCCAATTTTTCGGATCCAAAACCTTCATCTTCACATAGAAAAAATATCGATTTTCGGCTATAAAACCGAACCAATGTAGGCTTACACGTCGTGGGAATCGGCCCGGATCGTGAAATGATTTGTTCCCTTATTGGTTCAATCAAACAATTCTCTGGTTGGACTTTAAGAATTTCTTTCTGCTGAGATGAACGCATGTTACGCAATGAAACAGAGGGAAGAACAGGAATATAAGGACCAAAAATGACGCAAATTCGAGCGTAAATTATGCAGACAATACGTGCCATGTAACCAACACTTTTATCAAACGTTTGACTCCACAATGAAATCTCTCTCAACTGTCGAACCTGCTTTCTTTGTTGTTCTAGTCTCTGATTAAACATGTCGCAATTCACTTTCTGCAATTGCCCTGCTGTTTTTTTCTCCTTCCATTTTTTCATTTTCCTCTCTGATATCTCCAATTCTGTTAAATTTTCCAATGCTGCGTACAAACCAGACGTGGCATTAATCAATTTCTCCATTTTGTCAACTCTTTTTTCAATCTCTTTTGACCCATATTCCAGTTTCCCGAAATCAATAATCCCTAGCTTGAGATCCGTATACACAAGATCAAAACGATTCAGGCCAAAATCATTGCATTTATGGCCTAATCGTGCTACAGCAGCTGCGGCTTTATCAAGATCTTCAAGCCTCTCAGCACACGCAAGGCTTAAAAGAAAACCTTCATCTTTGGAATTCAAATATGAAACTCCTTGTGATTTCATCTCTGTTTTCAGCTTTGAAATCTCAACATCAGAAAGAGATTTGTATAAACAGAGTAATCTTGACATGATTTTCGCCGTCTCAAATGCCAAGATTCCCATTTGGTTGGCCTTTTTATTATCGGAAGCAAGACCTTGATCTCCCATTTTCAAGCTCTTATTGTTGTCTGTACTAAGCCAACCCATTTTTGCAAAACCAACCATTGTTTAGATATAAGGGTTGTAATAGAAATAAAATGTTTTAAGGTATTGTCAGGAATATTTATAAAAAATGGTGGAAGCTGGAGGATTTATGAGTAAGGAAATGGAAGGTATTTGAGGAAGAGGGGAAGGAGAAGAGAAACAGCTTCGAATGATCTTCATCGGGTCTGTATGGATTATGATTACGCGTTTGGACCGTTGGACATATATATCTTTTTTTTTTTTTGGGTGATAATATGAAAAGAAAGAAAGAAAGAAATAAAAAGAAATATTTTGACATTTTGTTCAATCGAATTTACTGAAGAGAGGGATTGGATTTACTTGTTCCTAGCTTGTTGGTCTTCTTGTGCGGTAGTTAAGGGATGGGTGCCACGTTTGAGGAATCTCGTTATGTCTGTTAGGAAACAGTTGGATTCACTGATTGTCAAATGTTGTTTTGAGCACCAGGTTGGTTTTGTCTTTGAGTCTCTGTTTGTTAAAAAAATGAAAAGAAAAGAAAGAAACTTACCCGCGTCCGATCTTTATATCTAGTTAAAAGTGGTATAATCAGTTTTCACACTAGTCAATAAAAAATAGTCACTGTTTACAAAGTCAATGAAAAATAGTCATTATTTTGCTGCAACAGAGACCGGTCCCGTATAATATACTGGAGTTCTAGTGCATTTGTGTATGAACTCCAGTATATTATGTTGGACCGGTATACTTTGCTAACTCCTGTAAAATTTGCGGGAGACTGGAGCACTAGTGCTCTAAACTCCAGTATATTATACTGGACAATTATACTGCTGGAACTCCCGTAAAATTTGCGGGAGTTCCAGCATAATTATGCTTGAACTCTAGTAAAATTTGCGGGAGTTCCAGCATAGTTATCCTGGAACTCTCGTAAAATTTACGGGAGTTCAAACATATTTATGCTGGAACTCCAGTAAAATTTGCAGGCATATTTTTCCAGATTTTGAACAGTGTTTTCGCTCAGATTAAAGTGGCTAAATTTCGATGACTATTAAAACTTGGTTATTTTTCAACGACCAGTGGTAAATCTCGCTATTTTTGAATTTTACACTTATATCTATCATCGTGGGAAAATGTATTACTCCCTACATATCACATTATATAATTTTTTTCGCTTATTGAGGTTTAAACTATATTAATTTTGACTAACATTTAGAATTTTGACCAATATTTAGAATATTTTTTGTTATTATATTAACTTGAGAAGAATTACAACTTAAAGTGCTTTTAAATATCAAAAGTTTAACTTTATAATATTAAGTTAATATACTCCACATTAGCTTCAAATAAAAGCAAAAAGTTTCACATAAAGTGAAAGGGGGAGAGTACTACCTACTCTCTCTATTTCAATTTAGATGAGGTAATTTGACCCGGCACGAAATTTAAGAGAAAAAGATTTTTGAAATTTATGATCTTGAAAACTTAAAGGATAAAAATTTTGTGGGGCTATGATATTTATGTGGTTATAAAAGTTTGTCATTAAGGATAAACATGGTAAAATAAAATGTTTAAAGTTAAATTCTTTTCAAATTTAAAAATATATTATTTATTTTGGAACTAACTAAAAATTATACCTTGGGTCAGCTCGTTTCTGGACCGGCCCAGACCGGTACAAGGGGGACGGGTGGGGCTGGGTTATAAGGTAGGGGGTTTGTTACGTTCACATTTGAACCATCTGTTAACCGGACTGCTTAAACCCGGTCAACGAATAACACTATTCATCTGATTAACCGGCCCGGCGAGGACCGTCCCAGACCGGTATAACGGTAACAAATTTTTTTAAATTTATTTTTTAGCTTGGGCCTCAGATTTTGGCCGTTGGCAACGGTCTATTTCACAATATGGCTGTTTCCCAACGGATGAAATAGACATTTAGCCCAACTTTTTGTTTTGTTTTTTTAAATTAACCTGCTTTGAAAAATTATAAATACACCCCCTCCCCTCCTCTCCTCCTTTTTTTCTCATTTTTCACTCATCTCAATTCTCAATCTCAATTCTCATATTCTCTCATTCGTCAATCTTCACTTAAAGTGCAATAAACTATTTGGCTCCTTTTTTTGGAATTTAATTTACCGTAGTATTTATTATTTGAAGTTTGAATAATTGAACTTCGAAATTGAAACAATTGACGTTTCTTCGTGGTAACATTGGAGTTGCAAAATTAGCAAGTGCTTAATTTATTGCCGAATTTGGCACACTCCCTCCAACTCTTTTTCTTAATTACTATTTTATTTGCATATTTAATTGTTTCTAGTAATTAAATTTTTACAATATGTTGAATGCTGCAAAAAAGTTTGTAATAAGGTTACTAATCGAAAAAATGTAAGAAGAGGTAGTGCTTCCGCATCCGGTAATAATTTAAATACCTTTATAAATATTCTTGAAACATTATCTGATAATAATATAGATTATGAACAATTTCAGGAAGATTTCAGAGTAGAAGATAATAAATTAGAAATGAAAGATTAGATACCACTTACACCTAGTAGTGTTGGGACTGGTAGCAGGAGTGGTGGTCGTGGTGCTAGTAGTAGACCACCTATGAACCTGACTAGTATGTGTAGAAAAAGAAGTAAGGTTTGGAAATTTTTTGAAGATATACCGAATAGTGATAGCGTTAAATGCAAACTTTGTAATCATACTTTTAAACATAAGACTGGAAGATAATTAGAGGGGACTGGGACACTTAGTAGACATATGAGAATTGAGCATCATTTAGAATGGGGCTCTGATGGAATATGATAAAATGAAGGATCGTGAAGAGTTTGCAAAAATGATTGCTTTGGGTTGTCTACCTTTTTCATTTGCTTTTTCATCATATCTTATTATATATATGCAAAGGATTTACAGTCCTTTTTTTTAAAGGTATCCCTAGAGTACATGTAGAGCTATTATCCTTAGACTTCATGGACAATATAAAATATACATACATTATTTGTTTAGCCACCTTCCTTGTAGAGTTTATCTCACTTCTAGTATTGGCCATGCTGTTAATAAAATGATTATTTGACAATTACATGTCATTGGATTGCTGATAATTATTGCTTGCAAAAAAACGTATCATCGCTTTTAAATATGATGAATATCAAACTCATACTACTGCGTTTATAAGTACTACTATTTGTGAAGTTGTTGAATTTTATAATCTCAAGTAGAAAGTATTGTGTGTCTTTTGATAATGCTTCTAACAATAATGCCGCAATTTCAATATTAAAACTGCACTTGCAACCACAACTTGATAAAAATTTTCATGTTAGGTGTGCATGTCATGTTTATAATTTAATTGTTAAAAGTGGCCTTGATTTATTTTCAACTAAGATTACTCATGTTAGAAGAGTAGTTTGTGTTATTCAAGGAAATAATAGACAATCTACAATAAAGGAATTTAAGAATAAGCGTATCCAGTATAACCTTAAACCCGGATTCATGCCAGACGAAATCGTTACTAGATAAAATTTTACGTATATATATATATTTAAAATATTGGTACAAATATAGATTCCTAATAACTGAAGTTGTTAATGCGCATTGTACTGATTCAAACTGTATGTTAACAACTACTACTTGGCAGGTCGTTAATGATATTTTTAAATGTTTACATAAATGTTATACAACTACTATTGAGTTTTCTGGAGCATATTACCTTACTATTACTATGTCTTTAGTACGTATAGCTGAAATTCTTTTCTACTCTTTGAATTTAAGAAGAAAGAAAGATATATGGATGAAATTGCAAGCAAAATCAAAAAATATTTCTTTTCAATTCCTATGATTTACTTAATTGGTGTTGTTTTAAATCCTTCTATTAAGATGTCTGATTGCCACCAATTAATGAATGCTTTATATACTTATATGAAGATTATACCAACTGAAATCCCAGATATATATGTTTTCGTGAATAAGCTAAATGATTATTTACAACAATTATATGATTATTACGCAAATATAATTGATAATGTTGTTCTTAATGTGTGCAATGTTAATCCCACTATGCATTGTACCACTTCTACTACTGTGGATGCAGAAGAAAAAAGAACCTCGCACAAAGGAATTTTCACCATTGGGATGCGGCATGAAAATGAGAAGCAATTTTCTATTTTTTTCGACCTCTTGAACTCGTAACCCTTACGGTTCAATTTTTACCCGAATGAACCCGAACCCGTTAAATTCGATAAACCCCAACCCATAACCGGCCCGGACTATAACCCATCCGATTACTAAATTTTCCTACCCAGCCCGACCTGTCCACCCGTTAGACATCCATACTAAAAAGGAAAATACCTCATCTAATTTGTAATTTAAAATGGAGAAACAAACTCTCAATATCGACCAATCTAAATATGCTTTAGTATCGCTTTAGGACCCGCCTCAAGCGAAAAGCAAGGAAAAAAAGATATTACACTTTTGACAGTCAATATTTCTACTAGATGCCATAATTTTAATTTAAATGTTAAAAGAACCAACAAATAATCTTTTTAAGAATTGTTGAGGGAGGAATAAGATCTCTTTTTCATTAACTAAAAATTCAAATTCGAGCATTGAGGATGAAAAAAATCCTGATAGAGAGCGGTTTCATCTTTAATAGGCCTTAATGGTATAAAATTCGAATAGCCTGGCTCGAAACGAATACCAAATAGACAAACACCAAAGTTACAATACATCTACTGATCTTTTTGCTTATTATTACTTAATAAATTTCGTGAAGAAAAAAAAGATAATTGAATTGAGCATTTGTTCTTCTAACATTGTGATTCAAACTGATGTATCTTTTATATTCTTGTCTATCTTGTGGGAACCTTCATAACGTTTTTACTTTTTACCATTAACTTTGTACTGTTATATGTCGTGAAAGAAGTGGATATAAGCATTTTAATATCTTAAAAACGGTGTTGCAATTCATTTTCCAATTAACATAGGAAATCAAATCAAAATCTGGCTGCGTATAATAATTATAATTATTAAAATAGTAATATTAGTTCTAATCTAATCCCTGTATACTTTTACCAGTCTATAGACTAGAACATAATAAAGGAAAACCAGACAGGACCAATATGGGGTGGAGAACCGAAATAATGTTCAAAAACATATATATATATATATATATATATATATGGACAACTAAATATTCTTGCAAAAAATTATCTATTCAAATCCAAATCTGGCATTGTATATTTATAATTCCTTATCTTCTAGTAAGATGATTACTAACCAGTCAAATCTCAGATCTATACAAATACTATCATGCACAATCAACTTTCATGTTCATAAAAATATTATTGAATTATTCATGTCATTAATTACCGATTTTTTATTAGCACTTTGCATCGGTCGCAACAGTATAATGATTTATTTCTGGTATCAAATTGAGTTTTTTTTTTCGTAACGTTTGACCCCAGTTTAGTACTCTATCACATACATTTTTGAAGTGTATTCTGGGGCAGGGGAAATTAATTGATGCAATGTGGTACAATAATTGAACTATGCCGACCTAAATAGAAATATTATATTTTATATTCGAGTTTTTCCCAATATTATCGATACCTTATGCGAATTTTCCAAGAAAAATGTCCCGATAAATATTTATATACGTTGACTTGACAACATGGAATTTAGTACTGTAGGCCTGCTAAGATAATACCTTAATTCAGAAATTTAACTGCGTATAACAATAATCACTATATTTACTTGTGCTATTTCAGTTAGTTTTTTGGACACTTTAAAAATATATTCAGATATTAAATTGTGACCGCGAATAAATATTTATTATATATGATGGAGTCATTTTTTCAGAAACATATTTAACGAGAAAGTTATTTTTTAATACCCGCAAAAAAGAATTTGTTAATTATATACCATATTTTGATGGTTGAGTGACGAAGGATCCCGACGGGCTAATTAAAGCTCGACTTCACGGCGTAAGACCCTATTAGAAGAAAAGTTCTTCCTACCTCTATTAATCACCTCAATTCCAACTCCATATAAAGTATTCTTACTAGTAACAGTTAATTTTTATCGGTGATTAATTAATCGTTATGGAAAGAGAAAGCAATAGAATAGAATTAGTCAGTGTGAAAAAAAAATAAAGATACAGATGGACTGAAACAGTGAAATGGAGATTTTGGCATTTATTGCTTTTCACATTCACAGATACTGATATGCATAGTCATGCTTATTTCGCAGTCAATTATTCATTTCATAGTCATTTTCACACTAAGGTAATGTTCCATTTTCAAACATTTTTCGCCTACTCCCTCCTCATTATCTTCTCTTTTTATTTTATTGAAAAATATTATAATACAATTGATTGTTTAACGATATTTTATTTTTTTCATTTTGATTAATTAAAATTTATTATTAGAAATTTATTATTTAATCATAACTTTATTTCCCGATATTATTAGTCATAACGAATGAAGATAATTTGGTGCAAGAATAAAAATACACATATTTTTTTAAAAAGAATCTACTTAAGTTGGTTAGATTCTCTGATTTTACAAATGTTATTCATGTACATAATGTTTGGATTTTGTGTGTGAACCTCTGATGTTTGACTTGGTCTTTAATTCAGTTTCCCATCTTCAGTTTGTCATCTCATTCCACTACCCTTATGAATAATTGCAAAAATGGAAAATGACAAGAGAACTTCCGCTTGAGCTCAAAATTTAGTTGTCACTTTCATCATTGGATCCTGAATTTAAATTGTATAGTTTTTTATAATAATTTTAAATTAATAAATTATAAAAATTAAATATTAAAATTTTTAATATTTTTATGAATATATAAATTTCATAATTTATATTATAGATCTGGACAAAAGTTATTAGATTTACGCGAACATATATATTACACGGTAGATGCACCTCTGATCCATTGCATATTCATTCTAACCATTGTATTTCAATTATTTAAACTTATTTTCTTTTTCTGACCACTAAACTAATTAAAGTCTATGCTTAGTGTTGCGTTGGAAAATTCCCTATCCTTCTGTCTGTAAAGAAGATTACTAACCTGCCAAATGTAATTATCTAAAGAGCTCTTTGAATTATTAGACTCGTTGACTATAACAATTATTATAATTAATGTTATCATGCTCAATATTCAACTTTCTTTTTCTATACATCATGCAGAAAATATTATTGATGCCATTAATTGTCAAATCTTTAGCAGTTGCGGCACTGATGGAAAGTCGGAATCCCGCTTAATTAATTATTTCTGATAAAAAATGATTTTTATTTTTTTTATGTCTGCACTTTATAGAATATTAACATTATGGTCAATAAAATTCGTATTCTATTTCACTTTACAACTATAATAATTTTTATAAAATAAAAATTAATTCCTTTAATTGTTGTAATAGAAAAATTTTACGTCTAATTTGATATATTAACCAAAATTATAAAATAATTAATACTGTGTAAGTTATTGAAGAAGGAGTACTTAAGGAGAATTGGATGTGTGAAAATGGATTATGAATATGAAATTGTTGACATCGTCAAGACTTGACTGAGAAAATGTGAATTAGAATAAGCTTTTCCTTGAGTAGAAAATAGACAAAAATCAGAAGACTAAACAACTTAGTTATCCAGACTTAGCTATAATCACGCATATCTGAAAGTGAAAGCAAGAAATGGTGCCAAAATATAGAAAACTGTCTAAGCACCATAATTTTCATCTGACACGGTTTGCTAATTCGGAAGCAACAACGATCTTTCCTACTGTATTTTCTCTCTTGAACTTATCATCCTTCTCCTAGACGCCTATTGAAACAAAAAGATACCTCAAAAGATAAATTCAGAATTTAAAGTTTATAATGTGTACACGGTTGAAATCGGGCCTACTCGGTTATGCCATTTGATCGAGATAAGGGAATTGCATCAAGGGGTAGCCTCGTAATGAATGAGACCCGTGCACGAAAACGAGGCATTGAGTCCAAAGATCGATGTGCCTATCGAGATCGAGGCCAACAGCGGCCAAGACCGAATATAACAGATTTCGAGCAAAGCACAATAACAGAAAGATGAGATATCCGTGACTGACCGGATATCATGGCGTAAATCTCGGAACAGATCAAATCAAGGGCGATTATATAGTTAATCATTGGTTTTACTTCCATAGTTAGAATTGTATCTTAAATAAGATTCCTCTGCTATAAAAGGGCGTCCTAATATCTTGTAGACACCTTATATTGACACAGATCAAAGCAATACAATATTATCTCTTTAATATACATTCTCTTGTTTATCAGCTCATTGCATTTTAACTGTTCTTGCATAGCTAGCTCGACGGTATCCAAGCTCGAGGGCTCTGTACAAATGCTGGTTTGCTTTATATTATTGTCAATTTGTATCACTTATCTTTACACCTCTCAATTGGTATTAGGTGAAATAACGTATCCTTAAAACCATATTATAAGTTTAATTGTTATCCAACTTTTAGAGTAAATAGTCTGGCGTTTATCACGAGGTTAAGGATAGTAGTGATTGCCTAGTATTAATCCCTATAACACACATTGCTTTTATACTTGTTCTCGTAAGTGTCTTTGATTTTAAGAATCAACATTTCTAATTCTCAGGCAATGCCCACTCACACAGGCACCGACCTTGGTCTTCATGGCGAGAACGAGCACGTAGTCGCCCCGGGAAACGGAGTACATCTAATCAATCTCGATGGACCACAAGCCGTAGATACAGTCGATGTTAGTTCTCGTGTTGTGATTCATGGAAATTTAGGAACCAATCCCGAAAATAGCCTCCGCAGAGATGCCCGGGTAGCCGATCAGAACGCACAGAGTGGTGAAGAAGGTGGAATTAGCCTTCAAATGATATTTGAGATGTCGTAGACTCAGCAAGCTATCATAGTGCAGCTCCAAAACCAGAATCGAGCACCAAGTAGAATCAAACTCGATGCATCACAAGAAGTTATTCAAAGGGTCGATCCTATATGGGGAAAATCGAATGATAATGGGTCGGAAACTGATCCCACAATCATAAAGATGTTTGCGGAGCTCACTAAACGGATCGAATCAAGAGAAAAATAATTGAGGCTAATGATAAAAATGTAAGAAGATACAACTCACAGGTTGATCAAATACTGGGGCACCCCCAATTTAAAGGGTTAAGAAGTTCGTATAGAAGCCTTTCCCACCAAGTGCGACTTCAAAACCTACGCCGAAGAAGTTCTGCATGCCAGAAATTCCAAAGTATTTTAGAGACACCGATCCTAAAGAGCATGTCATTTCTTATACATGCGCCATAAAAGGAAATGACTTAGAAGACGATGAAATTGAATCTGTTCTATTGAACAATTTTGGAGAAATTTTATTGTAAGGGGCAATGATATGGTACCATAATTTGCTGCCCAATTCCATCGACTCCTTCACCATGCTAGTTGATTCATTTGTAAAAGCATATGCCGGAGCGATAACGGTTTCGACTAGGAAATCAGACCTCTTCAAAGTGAGACAAAAGGACAATTAAATGATACAAGAGTATGCAACAGAGATCAGTACCAACCATACAACACATATCATAGAAACAATGAACTAGGATGTAATCCTGCTCGAAATGATTGAAGGAATGATCGAGGTCAAAACTCTCGAGGTCTCATGAGTAAGAGAGGTTTTGATAAACATGCCGCACCTAAAGAAGCGCGACAATTATCAAAATACAATTTTAGCGTCGATGCATCAAGTATTGTATCAGCCATTGGATGAATCAAGGATACTAGGTAGCCCAGGCCCCTACAGACCGATCCAGCTCAAAGGAAAATGTGCAAATACCATGGAACCTACGGTCACAGAACTGAGATCGTAGGATTTTAAGGGAGGAAGTAGCTCGTTTATTAAAAGAAGGCCATCTTTGAGAGTTCTTGAAGGGCCGAGCTAATAATCACTTCAGAGAGAGGGATGCAAACAGGAAAAACGAACAGGAGGAACCGCATCACGTGATTCATATGATCGTTGGTGGGGTTGACATTCCTTAGGGCCCGATATTTAAATGCACCAAAGTTACGATCACAAAGGAAAAGCATACCCGGGACTACTTAATAGAAGATACCTTATCTTTCAACGATGAGGATGTAGAAGGGATCGGACAACCTCACAACGACGCACTAGTAATATCTATCTTTATGAATAAAATTCAAGTTAAACGTGTGCGGATTAACCCAAGTAGCTCAGTAAATATTTGATTGAGGGTCGTAGAGCAACTCGACCTCCATGATCAAATCGTGCCTACAGCTCGAGTACTCAATGGTTTCAACATGGCAAGTGAACCCACCAAAAGGGAAATCACCTGGTCACGACCCAAAACCGCTAGTCGTGATGGCACCTAACTCAACCCACTAGGTAAGCCGGTTAACAGAAAATACAACTCAACTGAGGTTATAGGAGAAAAGAGAATAGTTAACTGTGAATTTACAATTTTACCCAAGACCTAATAGTTTGAATCACGATCTTTTAAGATTTGGAATTTTAAAAACTGAAACAAATAAATACACGTTCTATTTGATAAATAGACTAGACACAACCTAAGCTACCAAGGACAAGTGGCAGCTATAACTAAATGCACAAACATCTTCCGAATGAGCACCCGGTGTCACCAACAGCTCCACTCAAATATCTGCATGCAATATGCAGAAGTGCAGTATCAGTATAACCACCCCATGTACTGGTAAGTATTTTTTCTAACCTTGTCGAAGTAGTAACGAGGCATTTAGTAAAAAGATGCGTATTGTTATAACTTGTGCATTAGATTAGCAGTAAAGCAGTTCAAAGCATAACAGATAAAAGTATCACATACAACTCGACAAGACAGTCAACAATTACTAAATGAAACCACAGTAGAAGATTTACTATCTTTCCTGGTATGAAAGATATATCCAAAATATCAAGTCATATGGCACGGTAACACCCTTCGTGCTTCTATGTCATCCTCACTATGTATAAATAAATTTATATACAATTTAATTATTATGGCAACATCCTTCGTACGATCAACTCATCTTTCCAAATGAACGTATAATAAAGCCAACCGTATGACATAAACACAATAACATGAATTACAAAGTAGGAAATATGCAAGTAACAATAATGGACAATGATATACATGTGAGCAACAATAAAAGACTATACAGAAAGTACGTGAGTAATAACAACAATTGGAAAGCAAAGGGTATCAACGTCAATCAACTAGTATATTGGAGGCCTAAGTACAAATATGACAAAAATAAGGAAACAAATGGTCTTCACAAAATAACAAGTAAGAGCATGGATGACTAGCATGATGGAACACTTAAACTAGAGTACGACAAGATAGGTATGATATGAGTATAATTTCAAAAGCCGGAAAATGGCATGGTATATGAAAGTTAATGAAGTAAAAGACTTGTATAACACAACAATAATGAGACAGAGGTCAAGTACGGGACAATAACAATATATCACTGAGAATATTTAATTGCAAAAATAACAGCTCAAGGTAAAGGCGGAAATGTATACACGGAAAATAGATATCACATCATAATGAATGTCCCTAAACCTCACCTGCACGGAAACACCATTCGTGAAATGACCTCTCAATATTAAAAGCATAACAATATAAATTAAATGGTATGGCATCACCCTTCGTGTATTACACTTTACCCCACATGATAATGTATATAAAATGGCACGGCATCACCCTTCGTGCTTTACACTCTTCCTCACATGATAATGTATATGAAATAGCATGGCATCACCCTTCGTACTTTACACTCTTCCTCAGATAATAGTGTACTTGAAACGGCACGGCATCACCTTTGTGCTTTACACATTTCCTTACCAAGCATACAATATCAATAATATGACAAGGCAGGAAGTATAAATAATATCGAGTAGAGTGTGTACAAACGAATATTCCAACAAATTCTAAATCACGGAATTTCTAAGCCAATAATGATTCAATAAGCCCTCAGTTGCCGTATAACTCAAGTACTTCCACGAATATCACAATTTATCAGCAACACAAGTATAGAATTCAACATCTCAAAATATCGACCGTAGCAATGTAGTAGTGAATACGCATAGAGATGACCAAAACAAGACACATCAATGTATTCTCAGAATTTTATCAAATTTGATCAAGTTATATTAGGCTAAGTCTTGATTACTAACATTATATACTACATCATATCGGTACATCAAGTGAGGCATGAAGTAAGGAAGTTATGTAATTCTACTAGACACAATTATAGCACAATCTATCCATGAGCATGATTAACTCCAGCCATACATATACACTCGTCACCTTATATATGTATCACCACCGCATGTAGCAAACAATGACAAATAGGAGAAAAACTTCTCTAAATAAAGTTAGTCACAATAATTACCTCAATTCGGCTTAGTTAACACTCACTCTAGCCCTTTTCCTTAACAAATTCGCCTCTGCCCTGGCTCAATCTAGTCATCAAAAACTTGAATACATCATACAATGGAAAAGAAAACAATTTCAATCTTAAAACTGTGATTTTTATTAGATTTCCCAAAAGTCAACAAAAGTCAAACCTCGGGCTTGCATGGTCCAAAACTCGGGTCCAAAACTTGTGATTTATTTTCAAATTTGAGTCATATTCGTCTCTCAAATACTAAATTTTTATTTTTCTGAGCATTGACAAAATCCCAAAAAATTTTCATAGATTTCTCATGTATTTGATGTTAAATCTTGTATAAAATCATGAAATATAGTTGGAAATTGATAAAAGATAATTACCCAATCTTTTAATATGAAAATCCTCTCTGAAAATCGCCTCACCTCGAAACTAGGTTCAAAAATATGAAAAATGAAGCAAAAACTCGGAATTCTCAGCACTTAACAGGCTGAAGATGTCGCATTTGCGACAGGGGGTTTAAAAATACAAAGGATTCATCGCATTTGCGAATCCGAAGGACAATCCGTCTTCAATTTCTCCCATAGAGCTCTCAAAATATGCAACAATGGAGGAAAAATGACTTAGGATCGCGGATGATATGTTTAAAAACCTTTTGCCCAGCTTTTGGAATCCCATCTACGAGAACGCAATCAAACCCCTGCATTCGCGATGCATAAATATTTCCTTTGACCAAAATTACCCTTTTCGAACGCGTTCTGCACACCTACAAATGCGATGCTTTGGCCCTCTGAACCTACGCGAATGCAATGCCCTATCCGCGAACGCGAAGAGAAATTGCTCTAGGACGTTCACATGCAAACGCGATGAACACGCGAATGTGAAAGACAACCACAAAGAACCTCCGTGAATTCAAGACACCAGACGCCTACACGAAGTACAAAACTCAGGGACTCCAACTTTCTTCTATGTGAACGCGGCTCCAGGCTCGCGATTGCGAAGGCCAAAATCCCCCTGCACCTGCTGCTGCATTTTCTGCCATTCACTCAAGTTCAAAACTTCCTGATATATAGCCATGCGAAATCACCTCGAGGCCCACGGGATCTCAACCAAAATCACCCACGCATCCTAAAACATCATTCAAACTTGTTCTGATCATCAAACACTTCAAACAACACCAAAACCATCAAATTTCATCGAATTCAAACCTCAGTTCTTCTAAAACTTCCAAAACACGCGTTTGATAAAAAACTCAACCAAATCACCTCCAAATGACTTAAAATTTTACACATAGATCCCAAATCATATAATGAAGCTACAGTAACTCTCGGAATTCCATTCTGACCATCGAATCAAAATCTCGTCTATCAACCGGAAATCGCTAAAATACTAACTTCACCAATTCAAGCCTAATTCTACACCGGACCTTCAAAACCAATTCTGATCACACTCCTAAGCCTCAAATCTCCTCCCGAAACTAACCAAACCATCAGAATTCATATCCGAGCCCTCTAACATATAAATTAACATCCGGTTGATTTTTCTAATTTAAGTCTTCTTAAAAGAGACTAAGTGTCTCATTTCTTACTAAATTCCACTCCAATGAAAGTCAAATCAACTCGACCACATAAGACACGGATAATGAAGCGTAAGAAACCAGAATTAGGAAAAACAGAGCAGTAATTCACGATATGACGGGTCGGGTCGTCACATCCTCCCCAACTTAAACAAACACTCGTCCTCGAGTGAGTCAAGAAATATACCTGAAGCCTCAAACAAGTGAGAATTTCTGCTCCACAGATCCCGCTCGGTCTCGTAGGTAGACTCCTCCATGGGTCGACCTCTCCACTGCAATTTCACTAAAACAACATCCTTTGACCTCAACTTTCAAACCTGACGCTCCAAAATGGCTGCTAGCTCTACATCATAAGTCAAATCACCCTCCAACTGAACCATACTGAAATCTAGAACATGGAACGGGTCTCCAATATACTTCCGGAGCAGAGAAACATGGAAAACTAGATGCACACTCGACAAGTTAGGTGGCAAGGCAAGCTCATAAACCATCTCCCCAATCCTTCAAAGTACCTCAAAAGGCCCAATAAAATGCGGACTCAACTTCGCTTTCTTTCTGAGTCTCATAACACCTTTCGTATGCAAAACCTTCAACAGAACTTTCTCACCAACCATGTAGGATACATCTCGAACCTTCCTATCCGCATAACTCTTCTGCCTCGACTGTGCCGTATGAAGTCTCTCCTGAATTACCTTTACTTTATCTAAAGCATCTTGAACCAAATCCATCCCCAATAGCCTAGCCTCACCGGGCTCGAACCAATCAACTAGAGATCTACACTACTTCCAATACAAAGACTCGTAAGGAGCCATCTGAATACTCTACTGGTAGTTGTTGTTGTAGGCAAAATCTGCAAGCAACAAGAACCGATCCCATGACCTCCAAAATCAATAGCACAGGTGCGTAGCATATCCTCAAATATCTGAATGGTGTGATCATACTGTCCGTTCGTCTGAGGGAGAAAATGTTTGCTCCACTGCACCTAGGATTCCAACTCTTGCTAAAAAGACTTCCAAACCTGGGAAGTAAACTGAGTATCCCTATCAGATATGATATAAACGGGAACACCATGCAATTGAATAATCTCTCAGATATAAATCACTACCAGGCATTCTGAGGAATAAGTAGTGCAGATAGGAATAAAGTGTGCGGACTTGGTCAGCCTGTCTACAATCACCCAAATAGCATCGAAGTTTTTTCGTGGAAGTCCGGTAACAAAATCCTTAGTGATCCTCTCCCACTTCCACTCAGGGATAACCATCTGCTGAAGTGATCCACCCGATCTCTGATGCTCATATTTTACCTGTTGAAAATTAAGACACTAAGCTACAAACCCCATAGTATCTTTCTTCATTCTTCGCCACCAATAATGAAGTCTAAGATCCTTGTACATCTTTGCGACACCCGGATGAATGAAATACCGTGAGCTATGGTCCACCTCCAATATCAACTCCCGAAGCCCATCTACATTGGGCACACAAATCCGGCCCACATCCTCAACATTCCATCATCACTAATGGTCATATCTTTGGCACTGTCATGCTGAACTCTGTCTTTAAGGACAAGCAAATGTGGGTCATCATACTGGTGCTCTCTGATGCGATCATATAAGGAAGACCGAGAAACCACACAAGCTAACACCTGACCCGGCTCCCAAATATCTAATATCATAAACCTATTGGCCAATGCCTGGACATCAACTACAAGGGGTCTCTCTAACCATGGAACGTACGTCAAACTCCCCATACTCACTGTCGTTTGGCTCAACGCATCGGCCACCAAATTGGCCTTTCCCGGATGGTACAGAATAGCAATATCATAATCCTTAAGCAACTCTAGCTATCTCCGCTGTCTCAAATTAAGATCCTTCTCCTTGAATCAATACTGAAAATTGCGATGATCAGTCAATACCTCACAAGATATGCCACCCGAGTAATGCCTCAAAATCTTGAATGCATGAACTATGGAAGCCAACTCCAAATCTTGAACATGGTAGTTCTTCTCATGGGGCTTCAACTAACGAGAAACATAAGCAATAACTCTAACCTTCTGCATCAATACACAACCAATACCAACTCTTGAAGCATCACAATACACTGTATATGAACGTGAAGCTGATGGAAAAACTAATACAGGAGTTGTGCTCAAAGTTGTCTTGAGCTTCTGAAAGCTCTCCTTACACTCGTCCAACCATGCAAATGGAGCACCCTTTTGAGTCAATTTGGTCAAGGGCAACGCAATGGATGAGAATCCCTGAAATAACTAGCAACAATCACTACCAAAAAATAGGCCTATTGGAACGGGTTTTTTAGCAACGGTTACTAAACCGTTGCAATAGAGTATATACGGGAACGGTTACAACCGTTACAATAGGATTTGGATAAAATAAGCACGCTCTAGATACGAAACCGTTCCAGTTGACACTTAACCGTTACCATAGGTCTTTTTTATAGGAACGGTTGTTGGAACCATCCCAATAGGCCTATTTATAGCAACGGTTCTAAAAAAATTTTATTATAGGAACGGGTATTTTTTTTCTACCTCGTTTTCCCCCCAAAAGTTTGCTAAACCCGCCAATAAACCCTTTTTCATTTTATTTCTTATTTATTTTATTTTGGTAAATATAAAAACTAAATCAAAAATTCTAACATATTGTCGACACTTCCAATGCTCCATTTCATCAGTAACTCCCAAATCCCCTTCTTTGGCAAATCACCAGCAAACCCTTAAAGACCCAAATCACCTTCTCTAGCAAAATCACCAGCAAATTCTTAATGGCAAATCACCAGCAAACCCTTAAAGACCCAAATCACCTTCTCTGGCAAAATCACCAGCAAATTCTTAACGAAAAATCCCAAATGATCTCATTGTTGTTGGGTTTCATTTTTATTTGCTTTATGTATACCTTAGTCGATTTTGTTGATTAAATCCAAAGCTGGAATCGAGCAACCCAGCAAACTCTTAAACCCATGTCCTAAATTAACAAATTCCCAAATCCATTTGTTAATCAAAAATACCCAAATCTCGATTGCTAACCCAAAACTCCCAAAACCCCCAAAGTCCGAAACTCCATTTATTTCGGTCGAAAGATCTGAAGAACAGGGATTACAGGTGAAGAAAATATTTCAATCGTGAGAAATCTAGGTACTCTTCCCTCCTTTTCTTTTCTTCTCATGCACCCAAAAAAATATGAAATTTGATGATTTTTGGAAACCTAAAGAACGGGAAACCAACAGTTCAAGTAATTCATTTAGGGCTTCTAATTTTGTTTGGTGTGTGTGTTTGTTAATGACTTGAAATGTGTAAAGTTGAAATCTTTATGTTGTTGGTAGCGGTTGATATCCAATTTCTGCATGTTTTATCTATTTGATGTAATATTTTGTTTGGTTAGTCATAATATATATATGCATAAGCTCTAGCTGTTAGTGATCAGATTGCTTGCTGGGATTTAGAGATAACAAAGTTGCAGGCTAAGGGTTAATGTTCCTTTAGATGCCTTTTCATGGAAAAGAGCAATTAATCTACTCTAATAGGGTTGATGCTTTTAGTTGAACAATGTTGATAACATGAGCCATTAATATGTTGTTTGATGTTGTTAGTGATCAACAATTATAGCTGCTGCTACTCGACTTTATTAGGGAGCTTTTTGTTTGTAACTACCTGTATTCTCAATGCATATTTGATGTCAAGCCCCATAAGAGGTCACTTGGACACGAAGATTATATTGTAGTATTTAAACTTATGATCCTGCTATTTGAATTATGGCACCAGCCTCTCAGAACCTAAAACGAATTTGAATTTTTGACAAAAAAATTACTACTGTTATTTCTAATGGTTTTGTCTAGGTAAGTTGGACTTCCGCTTATGGTATAACAATATATAAGTTATTTATGTGTTTTTGTTCATCTCATCTGTTGTATTTTTTTATTCTGTTACCAATTGGGGCTTGTTGATTAAGAATATACTAAAAATAGCTTCCGGTTGTTCTGAGTTTAGTTTTGGTTTTAATATTCTGCTGAGTGTTGTTAAATATTGTTTTACTTCTTTTGGACTAGCACTAACAGTGTGAAGATATGTTCTATGCTAATTATGATTCTGTCATTACTAAGATCATATTTACATGTAATTTTGATCTCCGATCCTTTCGCTTCACATCTACACGGTTGAGCTGGTGAAGTTCTTTCTTCTTGCCTGTATTTCCTTCCCGTTTCTTCTTGCCTGCATTTCCTTCCCGTATTGCTAATGAGTTGGCTCTATGGTAGCATTACTAGTGTAAGGTTTTACCTAACTGCTCGCATTCTGTATTGTCTCATTTTAGAGTTTTAGTAATCTCTGTTAGAGTTCACACATTTTAGGTGCAAAAAGATTGCTTTGGGGCAACATGGCTAGATTTGGGTCTTCATTTTGTAGGCGAAAATACTACAAAAAGAAAAACTTGTAGTAGGAAGACTGTTAGTACTCCTTCTGTGTGTCAAAAAGATGTGAACGTGTATTGTTTCCAGAACTGGTTCACATCTAGTTTCCAGAACTGTGTCATTTGATAGGCGAAACTACTACAAAAAGAAAAATTTGTAGGTAAAAATTTGTTTAGTAATATACTGTTCATCGAGGCTGAGGTTGGAAACTAGGAAGAGTAGAATAAACATGCTAATCAGAAGTAGATGTGCAATGTTCTGGAGGATCATAATTAAGCTAGCTAACTGCAATATGGTTGGATATTGCTCAACTGTTAGTACTCCTTCTATGTGTCAATTGCATCAACAGTTTTGTTTAAATCAGGTGGTTCCTCTGTTTGCTTGAAAAACATATCTTGGTATGAAGAATGTGTGCAGAATCATTTTTTTCTTACAAAGTTATTCATTATATAGTCTATGTTTCCGAATGTTTTTCTGTGATCAACTTCTCTTGGTATGAAGAATGCGTGCAGAATCAATTGTTGATTATATAGTTTGATACATAACTCTCAATCTTTTGGAGTTCTTTTAGGTTCAATCACTTTCTAATGAAGCCGTAAATTAAAGAACTGGTATCGAAGCATGGCTGAAACTTGAAGCCTTATTTAACTAAGCAGTATGCAAAATTCAATGTATTATTTTCATGTAGTTAATTCTTTTCATGTAGATCTAACAACTCAAACACAATAATACACATAAAAAATCCCTCTGTATGTTCTTTACTGGTTTGGTAGAACTGGTTCATAGCTATTGAGAGTTCCATTCACATCAAGACCAGTCCAAACTTTAGTTTTACACCTAAGGTGCATCAAGACTAGACCAGACACCACCGTTAATGAAAAAGAACTTCCATTTTACTGCTAAGCTCTACAAAAGAAATGGGGAATTCTGTCACTGTACATATTTTATATGTTGCTCCTCCTTAATAGGAGTAAAGGCTATTGATATATATTTAAGAACTTGTGAAGTATATTAGCAAAGATCTAATAGTGGCAATCGATCACGACCTCGTTCCATTCCATGAACTGAAGCAATCTCAACAGGTAGCACAATTTAAGACCAAATCACGGGTGTACATGACTTAAGTGGCAAATATGCAATTGTATCTCATCGCATGTTGATATATCTACTTCTCATTTCATAAAACCAACCAAGTTACTCTTGGTTATTGTCTCTTTGCGCATATTACAACAGATTCCAGATGTATTTCCTGTTTTGGCAGCTGCACACAAGGCACTTGTAGCTAAATCACGGGATTCACTGACTACACGGACCCTCCATTCTGAGCTTGTTTACAACTACTCAGGATCTAAGCATGTAAGAAGATTTAAGGCTAATCTAATGCATCATTAACCAACTCATTTTAACCTAAATGCTTTGGTGCTGATGCATTTATTTTAAGATGGCTAAGTTAAAATAAAGTGAGGCTCCTTACAGCACATGCATCTCTGAAATGTTACACCTTCGCGTTCTTGAAAAACCAACAGAAGGAGATTTCTGATGAATATTTAGCTTTATTGCCTATTTTCTCGGAGAGTTCAAAAATTCTTGGAAGTTACTGGCTCTGTCTTCTGAAGGACTACAGCTATATCAGGACTGAGTCATTTCCTAAAGAAAATTGGAAACCATTTCTTGATGGAATTCAGTCAACACTAGTTTCAACTAAATTGCTAGCATGTCTGGAAGAAGCTAGGCCTCTGATCCTGCAAGCCGTGGCATTGGATGCAGTTCCTTTGAACACATATATAGAACAATCCTCAGAAACTGATCAATCTATTACGGACTTAATTTCTGGGTACAACATGGTTGAGTTAGGTTCAGAAGAGTTTCGGTTTTTGTGGGGCTTTGCTCTTCTTCTTCTATTTTAGGGGCAAGATTTGGTTCACGGTGAATCTAGGCTACCTATTGGTTCTGTCAATGCCATATTATGTACATATTATCCTCCCCAGACCCCACCCTGTGGGACTATACTGGGTAGCTGTTGTTGTTGTTGTTGTTAAGTTAAAAACTGCATAGACAGTATATGTTCCACATTAGAACATGCTACCAAGCTCAAAGCTTAGATTGCATTAGAGTCAGCTAATGTTCCAAGAAAAGTGTCTAGCAACAAGATTAGCCTCATGATAATTTCTTTTTCTATCTCAATGACTGAAAAGTTTAACAATTTTTATTGTTGGAAAAAATTAGCTATGTCCAAGTGTTCTATAACAGGGGCTTTGAAAGTACTAATAGGGGTACAATCTCTATTATTCTCGTTGTCACATTTTAGGCTAATAGTCACAATGAATGATACTGACTTTATTTTCTTTATTTCTTATTGTATCTAGATGTCAGAAATCATCCAGTTCTTATCCGCTGCAAGTTTGAAAAAATACAGTAAGTCCTTTCTCTTTAGTTTAGATGGCTGTTAGGTGTGCTTTTTTCTATGGCTATTGGTCTTGGTGTTTATGATTACCGATTGTACCTGTATGATATTGAACTTATATTCCTATAGATTGTTAAAAATAATGCTTCTCTTTTTCTTTCTATCTTCGTCATCGTATCGATCAGGCTTTATGTAGCGGAGCTTGAAATATTTGGTTTCTTTGTACTCTAAAGTGCCTCTTTTTCCGGTCATTTATACTTAAATATACGAGTATTTGATCCCTTTCTCTGTACTGTTTATTTAGTGATATAACTATACAACATGGCGTCAACGGAGGGGCTGATGCCAATAACAAGAGCATTTTTGGCTTGTTATTATGATAAGTACCCCATTTACCACTCTCTCTGAAGATGTTTCTCGTCTTTCTGATCAAATTCATTCCATGGATAATAATCTGCACAAGGATTCTCCTTTGACCGAAGGTAATCTTTTTCTTCAAATTTACACTCTTATCAAGTTAATAGTATGCAATAGAATCATATTAATAGTAGTGCAATAGAATCATCATTTATTGGATTAAATTCAAATGGAAACTGGGCGTCTATTCACAAATATTGATATCCAGATAATGAACAATAGTGTTAATATATTAGGTAAAAAGGTTTTTGATACATATCAGGGGACAATGGTCTTTAATGGAATTGCATAGAGAGAGTTATGTCCAAGATATAGTGGACCTTTAGGATGAGAATGTATAATGGAATTGCTCCTTGGTTTGAGGTGGTTGGAAGCCTCGAACATATGCAATAATGAGTACATTAGTTTGAAGAATGTTGTATTTTACAGAATAATTTGGTTTTTAATTCAACCATAGCTAGGCGGTCGGCTTGAATCCCTTTCGCTGGAAAATTAAGTTGTGTATATAAGGTCATTTTTATGGGTATATATTATATGATGATAATCCTTGGCTTATATTTGACTTGTATATATTGCATTGTGTATTTTCTTTTTTGTTCTTTGAATCCCCTCGGTAAAAATCTTGCACCCGCCACTTAATTCAATGCTTTTTATTCCCACTTGTGTGTTATGTTGAGAGCCTTCTTTTGGAGCGTGGGTTTGAGAAACTAGTTTGGAATGTGAGACCAGGTTATTGGTTATCTTCGGAAGTATTTTGTTTGCATTGAACGCATATAGTGGCTTGATTAGTGCAGCCACTTAAACTTTGCATTTGTGTCATGTTAGCCACTGATGTAGAACTTTTAAGCTGGTTCTCAAATATGGGAGAAAACTTTGTGGATGTCATGCCCTCTTGAGGCTTAATGGTCTTTGTGGTTTATTTTTCTTTTAAATCCTATAACGGGATTAATTTGATATATTGTTCTTTTTTAGTAGCTTGCATGTACATTTAATGTCCAAATTTGGGTCTTGATAATGTATTTTTGTAGAAGAGCTAGGCTCATGACTAGCATCTTGTATGTCCATTATTTCCTTTTCTTGTTTGATCAATTCTTTTAGTGTAGGCATTCAAGATGAAAGGTAATGACTTTATTTATCCTCTTTTGTAGGTGGAGTAGATCAAGAAATAGAAGATGAAGGCAATGAAGATCTAGACCTTACTTAAGATGAATTTTGAATTGTTATAGATGAATGTTCTAGTAATCTTTTGTTGTCAATATTTTGAAACTTACTATTTTGAAATGTATTAAACTTATGCACTTGGGGTAGAACATTTACTTTTAAATTATTAGTTTGTTGGATGAGTTATATTATTAATAGTTTTATTTTGTGATTTATTTAAATTTTAGTGTTAATATATATATATATATATATATATATATATATATATATATATATATATATATATATATATATATATATAACATGAGTTATATTTATGTTTTATATAAACTGTTACAATAGCCTATCAGAACCGTTGCAATAGGACACAAATGGCGTTCCATTAGAATGTAAACCGTTTCAATAGATTCGGTAAACCGTTTTAATAGGTAGTTAAAAACCGTAGCAATACAAAAATAACCGTTACAATAGCTTTAAGAGACCGTTGTTATATCCATAAATAACCGTAACAATAGCCTACGAAAGTGTTGCATTAGATAATATGGTAACGGTTATGAGCCGTTGCATACACATTATAGTAACGGTTATAAACCGTCCCAATTGGAAGGAATAATCGTTCTAATAGAGAAAAGGAAAACCGTTGCTATAGACGTCTCTATGGCAACGGAAATGAAAACCGTTCCAAGAACCGTTCCTATAGGTCTATTGGCACGCGAGCAGATGTGACGGTTTGCAAACCGTTCCAATATAGCTACGGCAACGGTTTAGCTACCTACTGGAACGGTTTTCCATGCGTTGCCATAGACAAATTTTTCAGTAGTGTTAATATCCTGCCAACCCAAGAAACTACGAATCTCTATGCTTGAGGACGATCTAGGCCAACTCTGAACTGCTTCTATCTTCTTTAGATAAACATGAATAGCCTCACTGGACACCACGTGTCCCAAGAAAGCCACTGAACCTAGCCTAAACTCACACTTGGAAAACTTTGCATAAAGATTCTTCTCCATCACTCTCTGCAATACAACTCGCAAATGCTCAGCGTGCTCCTCCTGAATATGTGCGTATACCAGAATATCATAAATGTAAACAATAACAAACGAATCCAGATAAGGCCGAAATACAATGTTAATCAAATACATGAATGTTATTGGGGCATTAGTCATCCCGAAAGACATGACAAGAAACTTATAGTGACCATATCTAGTCCTAAAAGCAGTCTTACGAATATTCAAATCCTTGATCTTCAACTGGTGATAGCTCGAATTGAGATCAATCTTTGAAAGCACCCTCGCTTCCTGAAGCTAGACAAATAAATCATCAATACGAGGCATGGTAAACTTGTTTTTAATTGTTACCTTGTTCAATTATCAGTAATCAATGCACATTCTCATTGTGCCATCCTTCTTCTTCACAAACAGAATTGGCGCACCCCAAGGTGCTACACTTGGCCGGATGAACCGCTGATCTGGAAGTTCCTGAAGCCGCTACTTCAATTCTTTCAACTCTGCTGGTGCCATGCGATATGGCGAAATAGAAATAGGCTGAGTGCCGATACCAGGTCAATGCCAAAATCAATATCCCTATCCGGTGGCATGCCCGATAAGTCTGCATGAAATACATGAGAAAAATCCCTCACAACTGGAACATAATCAATACTACGAGTCTCAGCTCCAACATCCCTCACAAAAGCTAGATATAAAAGACAACCCTTACAAACGATACACTCGGCCTTCAAGAAAGAAACGACTCTACTAGGGACATAATCAGTCATATCACGCCACTCGATATGCGGTACACCCGGCATAGCCAAAGTGACTATTTTAGCATGACAGTCTAGAATAGCATGACATAGAGATAACGAATCCATGCCCAAAATAACATCAAATTCCACCATGATTAATAGTAGTAGATCAACTCGGGTCTCCAGACCCCCAATAGTCATAACAAATGACCGGACACACGGTCCACTACAACAGTGTTTCCCACCGGGGTAGACACGTGAATAGGTAAATCAAGAAACTCCTAGGGCATACCAAAATAATGAGCAAAATATGAGGACACATAAGAATATGTGGAACCAGGATCAGATAACTTGGAGGCATCTCTGTGGCAGACGGAAACAATACATGTGATGATCGCATCTGAAGCAATGGCATCTGTCCTTTCTGGAATAGCATAAAACTGAGCTTGGCCATCGATTGATTGACCTTCTTCTATAGGGAGACCCATGTCTACCTGATGTCTACCCCTAGCTGGCTGGGTTGGTGGTGGTGAAGTAACTGAAGTAGAAGTCCAGGGCCGACCGCTCTACTGAAGCTGACCACCACGAAGTCGTGGGCACTACTTCCTCATGTGACCAAACTCTACGCATTCATAAAAACTACCTAGTGCTGGAGATGGGGACTGAAGGGAACCCCTCGCACTAGAGTAGCTAGCAGATACACTCGGCACAAAAGAACCCTGAGCTGATAGGGCATGAGATGAACTTCAAGTTGGAAGGGTGCTGAGTGAAGGCTAGCCCTGCTGGGACCCATGATGACCACGACCTGAAGATGCCCGACAATACTCTGGATGGGCCGGCTGTGCAGGCCTAAAAGAACGACCTCTACCATGGTGGAACTAGCCCCTCGAAGGAGCACCACTATAACTACCCGATCCATGAGGCCTCATGGCCTCCCTCTCATCTCGCAAAGCGAACTATCTCAATCTCAAGAGCAATATCCACCACCTTCTCGAACGTAGAACCCAATATTCTCTCTCTAGTCATCAGAATACATAGATGGTAGTTGAGGCCATCCACAAATCTTTTGATCCTCTTGCGATCTGATGGAATCATCCAGGTGGCATGACGAGCCAACTTAGAAAACTTATCTCGTACTGGGTCACAGTCATATCCCCCAGTGTCAACCACTCAAACTGCCTACGGAACTCCTCTCTGCTGGACTGCAACACATACTTCTCCAAGAAAAGAGTGGAGAACTGCTGCCAAGAAAGGGGTGCTGCACCAATAGGCCTACACTTCTAAAAATTCTCCCACCATGTAAAGGCAGCCCCACTAAACTAGAAGGTGGTAAATGCCACACCACTAGACTCGAGAATCCCTGCAGTATGGAGCATCTGCTGACACCAGTTAAGAGAACCATGGGTATCCTCGCCCTCAACACCATTGAATGTCGGAGGCTGGAGTCTACCAAACCTCTCAAGACGATGCTGCTTATCTCCGACATCACCTAGTACCCTGAACTCCTGCAGTGGTGCAACCGACTGAGCTGGAGGTGCCTCTAGCGTCTATATTCCTTGCACTATATGCTCAGGTGTGCGAGCAGCGAGGGTCTAGTTGCCTCCCCCAGCCTGCGAAGTAGCTGCTGCTATGGTGGCTAAAACTACTTGAGCTAGGCCGGTGCAAACTGTCAAGATCTAAGCCAAGGTCTCTTGTATGCCTGGAATCACGATGGGCATAGCTGGTGCTAAAACAGGTGCTGCTGGAGTCAGATCTGAAGCTGGGGTAGCTGGTGGATCAATAGGTGCTGCCTTTACTGCTCTGCCTCTGACACGACCGCGTCCACGGCCTCTGGTGGCCTCATTGGGTGGTACTGGTGGCCGTCCTCCTCTTCTGGTAGCTCGCATCCTCACCATATGTGAGAGAACAGAATAATAGAAGTTTAGTTCTCGAATCAACAAAGTCGCGCGACAAGAATTTCAAGAATATGAAATTTTTCCTAAATGTTTCGTAGCCTCTCATGGATAAATACAGATGTCTCCGTACCGATCCGCAAGACTCTACTAAACCGGTTCATGACTCGTAAGACCTAGTAACCTAGGCTTTGATACCAACTTGTCACGACCCCAACCCCGATCGTGATGGCGCTCAACACAGTGCTAAGCAAGCCTAACCAACTAACAACCTTTACCCATTTCTCATACAATTCATTATTAGCTAACACAATTAAATCATCATATTAGATTTCTGAAATAAGAGTTAAACATGCGGAATTTCAAATAATAATTCCACTACATAGCCTATATAGATCCGGTGTCACACGTCTGAGCCTCCAATACAAGTTCAATGGCCTAATACATAGCAATCTAGGTAATGCAGATAAGTAAGAGAATAGAAGGGAGAGATCAGAGCTGCGAACGCAGTGCAACTACCTTGATGCTCCCGGATATACGCTATCCGACTGAAAATCCTCAATAGCCTCTGATGCACCTGAATCTGCATGCAATGTTCAGGGAGTAATGTGAGTACTCCGACCTAGTGAGTAATTAACATAAATAATGACCGAGAGTAAGAATTTATGGAGGAACATATAGTAATATACATTGTGGCAGTTTAAAAACAAGTACTATGAAAGCTATAAACCAATGAATCAGAATGTAGAAATGCCAGAGCAAATAAGCAGTTAAGTGACATATATGTATAAAGAAAATCAACACATAGAATGGTACACTACAGTACCCATTGCGGCGTGCAGCACGATCCATTTATTTATCATCGACGGTGCTCACTGGAGGTGTACTGACTCTGAGAGGGTCCCCGTAAGGCGCAAGTGCAATAACAAGCCATCTTGTGGCACAAGCAAACAGGTTCTCAGTCTCATATAAAGCCACCTCGTAGCATAACTAATCAATCCCATAATATCCTCCCATCTGGCCCTTGGCCATACTCAATCCAGAAATCATATAAGCCCCTCGGTCATTAGTAAAATAGTAAGTCTCAGTCCAAACATCATTTAACATAGGACGGATCAAGTCATAATCCCCAATATTAAACTACCCCACCCTCCTCATTGAGCGTGTGCCTCGCCTAAATATAGCACTACGATGTGAAAATTCGGGGTTTAAAACCCTCAGGACAATATTTACATTCATTACTTACCTCAAACCAGCTAAAACTCAAGTTCGCTATGCCCTTGCCTCTCAAATCGGCCTCCTTGCGCGTTAAATCTAACCAAAACCAGAGCGAATATGTCACAATAGGCTAAGGGAACAAAACCCAAATGAAAACAAATCGAAAAATATCAAAAATCCCAAAATTAGCAAAACTTGAGCCCTGGGCCCACTTCTCAAAATGCAGAAATTTTTACATCAACGGGTTCCTTGTCACTCCATGAGTCTATGCATATAAAGAACACCAAAATCGAAGTCCAAATGACCCCTCAAATCCCAATTTAAAATCTCAAAATCACAAGCCCTAGTTCCTCCATTTTTGGCTAAACTTCCATCAATTTCTAAGTTAATTTCACATTATAATTACGTTATTCGTTGATAAAACTTACCTCCAATAAATCCACTTCGAATCCCTCTTCAATTTCTCCTAAATAGCTCTCAAAATACTCAACAATGGAAGAAAAATGACTTAGGCTCGCAGATGACATGTTTAAAAACCTTCAGCCCAGCTTCTGGAATCCCTTCTATGGGAAAGTGGTCAAACCCCCGCATTTGCGATGCACAAATATTTTCTTGACCAAAATTACCCTTCGTGAACGCATCTGCACACCCTGAAGAGGGATTCGAAGTGGATTTATTGGAGGTAAGTTTTATCAACGAATAACGTAATTATAATGTGAAATTAACTTAGAAATTGATGGAAGTTTAGCCAAAAATGGAGGAACTAGGGCTTGTGATTTTGAGATTTTAAATTGGGATTTGAGGGGTCATTTGGACTTCGATTTTGGTGTTCTTTATATGCATAGACTCATGGAGTGACAAGGAACCCGTTGATGTAAAAATTTCTAAGTTTCGAAACGTGGACTAGGGGTTGGGTTGGACCAATTTCGGGGTTTTGAGTTTAATTTGATTATTTTCGTGCGGGCTTTGTCCCTTTGGCATGTATTGATGATATGATTCTCATTTTGAATTTATTCGGAGCGATTTGAGGCCGAGTTGAGAGGCAAGGGGATCACGACATATATTTTTGTCCGATTTGAGGTAAGTAATGATTATAAATCTTGTTCTGAGGGTATAAAAACCCGAATTTTACATCGTTGTGCTACTTTTAGGTGACACACATGCTAGATGATGTGTTTAGGGTCGTGCACCATTTGGGATTGTGACTGCGTCCATCCTATACGAATATTAAATTGCATAATTATTTGAAAACTGTTTGATATCATTATGTTTTGGATTGAGTATGGCCAAGGGCCAGATGGGAGGATATTATGGGATTGGGCTGCATGCCACAGTAGTGTTATTCTGATATTGATATGAGGTCGAGGGCCTAAATTGGTGCCACAAGATGGCTTGTTATTGCACTTGCACCTTACGGGGAACCTCTCAGAGTCTGTACACCTCCAGTGAGCACCGTTGATGATAAATAAATGGATCGTGCTGCACGCCGCAATGGGTACTGTAGTGTACCATTCTATGTGTTGATTTTCTTTATACATATATGTCACTTAACTGCTTATTTGCTCTGGCATTTCTACATTTCGATTCATTGGTTTATAGCTTTCATATTACTTGTTTTTAAACTGCCGCAATGTATAGTACTCTGTGTTCCTCCATAATTTCTTACTCTCAGTCATTATTTATGCTAATTACTCACTGGGTCGGAGTACTCACATTAATCCCTGAACCTTACATGCAGATTCAGGTGCGTCAGAGGCTATTGAGGATTTTCAGTCGGATAGCGTATATCCGGGAGCATCAAGGTAGTTGCACTGCGTTCGCAGCTCTGATCTCTCCCTTCTATTCTCTTACTTATCTGCATTACCTAGATTGCTATGTATTAGGCCATTGAACTTGTATTGGAGGCTCAGACGTGTGACACCGGATCTATATAGGCTATGTAGTGGAATTATTATTTGAAATTCCGCATGTTTAACTCTTATTTCAGAAATCTAATATGATGATTTAATTGTGTTAGCTAATAATGAATTGTATGAGAAATGGGTAAAGGTTGTTAGTTGGTTAGGCTTGCTTAGCACTGTGTTGAGCGCCATCACGATCGGGGTTGGGGTCGTGACAAGTTGGTATCAAAGCCTAGGTTACTAGGTCTTACGAGTCATGAACCGGTTTAGTAGAGTCTTGCGGATCGGTACGGAGACATCTGTATTTATCCATGAGAGGCTACGAAACATTTAGGAAAAATTTCATATTCTTGAAATTCTTGTCGCGCGACTTTGTTGATTCGAGAACTAAACTTCTATTATTCTGTTCTCTCACATATGGTGAGGATGCGAGCTACCAGAAGAGGAGGACGGCCACCAGTACCACCCAATGAGGCCACCAGAGGCCGTGGACGCGGTCGTGTCAGAGGCAGAGCAGTAAAGGCAGCACCTATTGATCCACCAGCTACCCCAGCTTCAGATCTGACTCCAGCAGCACCTGTTTTAGCACCAGCTATGCCCATCGTGATTCCAGGCATACAAGAGACCTTGGCTTAGATCTTAACAGTTTGCACCGGCCTAGCTCAAGTAGTTTTAGCCACCATAGCAGCAGCTACTTCGCAGGCTGGGGGAGGCAACTAGACCCTCGCTGCTCGCACACCTGAGCATATAGTGCAAGGAATATAGACGCTAGAGGCACCTCCAGCTCAGTCGGTTGCACCACTGCAGGAGTTCAGGGTACTAGGTGATGTCGGAGATAAGCAGCATCGTCTTGAGAGGTTTGGTAGACTCCAGCCTCCGACATTCAATGGTGTTGAGGGCGAGGATACCCATGGTTCTCTTAACTGGTGTCAGCAGATGCTCCATACTGCAGGGATTCTCGAGTCTAGTGGTGTGGCATTTACCACCTTCTAGTTTTGTGGGGCTGCCTTTACATGGTGGGAGGAATTTTAGAAGTATAGGCCTATTGGTGCAACACCCCTTTCTTGGCAGTAGTTCTCCACTCTTTTCTTGGAGAAGTATGTGTTGCAGTCCAGCAGAGAGGAGTTCCGTGGGCAGTTTGAGTGGTTGACACTGGGGGATATGACTGTGACCCAGTACGAGATAAGTTTTCTAAGTTGGCTCGTCATGCCACCTGGATGATTCCATCAGATCGCAAGAGGATCAAAAGATTTGTGGATGGCCTCAACTACCATCTATGTATTCTGATGACTAGAGAGAGAATATTGGGTTCTACGTTCGAGAAGGTGGTGGATATTGCTCTTGAGATTGAGATAGTTCGCTTTGCGAGATGAGAGAGAGGCCATGAGGCCTCATGGATCAGGCAGTTATAGTGGTGCTCCTTCGAGGGGCTAGTTCTACCATGGTAGAGGTCGTTCTTTTAGGCCTGCACAGCCGGCCCATCCAGAGTATTGTCGGGCATCTTCAGGTCGTGGTCATCATGGGTCCCAGCAGGGCTAGCCTTCACTCAGCACCCTTCCAACTTGAAGTTCATCTCATGCCCTATCAGCTCAGGGTTCTTTTGTGCCGAGTGTATCTGCTAGCTACTCTAGTGCGAGGGGTTCCCTTCAGTCCCCATCTTCAGCACTAGGTAGTTTTTATGAGTGCGTAGAGTTTGGTCACATGAGGAAGTAGTGCCCTCAACTTCGTGGTGGTCAGCTTCAGTAGAGCGGTCGGCCCTCGACTTCTACTTCAGTTACTTCACCACCAACCCAGCCAGCTAGGGGTAGACATCAGGTAGACATGGGTCTCCCTATAGAAGAAGGTCAATCAATCGATGGCCAAGCTCAGTTTTATGCTATTCCAGAAAGGACAGATGCCATTGCTTCAGATGCGATCATCACATGTATTGTTTCCGTCTGCCACAGAGATGCCTCCAAGTTATCTGATCCTGGTTCCACATATTCTTATGTGTCCTCATATTTTGCTCATTATTTTGGTATGCCCTAGGAGTTTCTTGATTTACCTATTCACGTGTCTACCCCGGTGGGAAACACTGTTGTAGTGGACCGTGTGTCCGGTCATTTGTTATGACTATTGGGGGTCTGGAGACCCGAGTTGATCTACTACTATTAATCATGGTGGAATTTGATGTTATTTTGGGCATGGATTCGTTATCTCTATGTCATGCTATTCTAGACTGTCATGCTAAAATAGTCACTTTGGCTATGCCGGGTGTACCGCATATCGAGTGGCGTGATATGACTGATTATGTCCCTAGTAGAGTCGTTTCTTTCTTGAAGGCCGAGTGTATCGTTTGTAAGGGTTGTCTTTTATATCTAGCTTTTGTGAGGGATGTTGGAGCTGAGACTCGTAGTATTGATTATGTTCCAGTTGTGAGGGATTTTTCTCATGTATTTCATGCAGACTTATCGGGCATGCCACCGGATAGGGATATTGATTTTGGCATTGACCTGGTATCGGCACTCAGCCTATTTCTATTTCGCCATATCGCATGGCACCAGCAGAGTTGAAAGAATTGAAGTAGCGGCTTCAGGAACTTCCAGATCAGCGGTTCATCCGGCCAAGTGTAGCACCTTGGGGTGCGCCAATTCTGTTTGTGAAGAAGAAGGATGGCACAATGAGAATGTGCATTGATTACTGATAATTGAACAAGGTAACAATTAAAAACAAGTTTACCATGCCTCGTATTGATGATTTATTTGTCTAGCTTCAGGAAGCGAGGGTGCTTTCAAAGATTGATCTCAATTCGAGCTATCACCAGTTGAAGATCAAGGATTTGAATATTCGTAAGACTGCTTTTAGGACTAGATATGGTCACTATAAGTTTCTTGTCATGTCTTTCGGGATGACTAATGCCCCAATAACATTCATGTATTTGATTAACATTGTATTTCGGCCTTATCTGGATTCGTTTGTTATTGTTTACATTTATGATATTCTGGTATACGCACATATTCAGGAGGAGCACGCTGAGCATTTGCGAGTTGTATTGCAGAGAGTGATGGAGAAGAATCTTTATGCAAAGTTTTCCAAGTGTGAGTTTAGGCTAGGTTCAGTGGCTTTCTTGGGACACGTGGTGTCCAGTGAGGCTATTCATGTTTATCTAAAGAAGATAGAAGCAGTTCAGAGTTGGCCTAGATCGTCCTCAAGCATAGAGATTCGTAGTTTCTTGGGTTGGCAGGATATTAACACTACTGAAAAATTTGTCTATGGCAACGCATGGAAAACCGTTCCAGTAGGTAGCTAAACCGTTGCCGTAGCTATATTGGAACGGTTTGCAAACCGTCACATCTGCTCGCGTGCCAATAGACCTATAGGAACGGTTCTTGGAACGGTTTTCATTTCCGTTGCCATAGAGACGTCTATAGCAACGGTTTTCCTTTTCTCTATTAGAACGATTATTCCTTCCAATTGGGACGGTTTATAACCGTTACTATAATGTGTATGCAACGGCTCATAACCGTTACCATATTATCTAATGCAACACTTTCGTAGGCTATTGTTACGGTTATTTATGGATATAACAACGGTCTCTTAAAGCTATTGTAACGGTTATTTTTGTATTGCTACGGTTTTTAACTACCTATTAAAACGGTTTACCGAATCTATTGAAACGGTTTACATTCTAATGGAACGCCATTTGTGTCCTATTGCAACGGTTCTGATAGGCTATTGTAACAGTTTATATAAAACATAAATATAACTCATGTTATATATATATATATATATATATATATATATATATATATATATATATATATATATATATATATATATATTAACACTAAAATTTAAATAAATCACAAAATAAAACTATTAATAATATAACTCATCCAACAAACTAATAATTTAAAAGTAAATGTTCTACCCCAAGTGCATAAGTTTAATACATTTCAAAATAGTAAGTTTCAAAATATTGACAATAAAAGATTACTAGAACATTCATCTATAACAATTCAAAATTCATCTTAAGTAAGGTCTAGATCTTCATTGCCTTCATCTTCTATTTCTTGATCTACTCCACCTACAAAAGAGGATAAATAAAGTCATTACCTTTCATCTTGAATGCCTACACTAAAAGAATTGATCAAACAAGAAAAGGAAATAATGGACATACAAGATGCTAGTCATGAGCCTAGCTCTTCTACAAAAATACATTATCAAGACCCAAATTTGGACATTAAATGTACATGCAAGCTACTAAAAAAGAACAATATATCAAATTAATCCCGTTATAGGATTTAAAAGAAAAATAAACCACAAAGACCATTAAGCCTCAAGAGGGCATGACATCCACAAAGTTTTCTCCCATATTTGAGAACCAGCTTAAAAGTTCTACATCAGTGGCTAACATGACACAAATGCAAAGTTTAAGTGGCTGCACTAATCAAGCCACTATATGCGTTCAATGCAAACAAAATACTTCCGAAGATAACCAATAACCTGGTCTCACATTCCAAACTAGTTTCTCAAACCCACGCTCCAAAAGAAGGCTCTCAACATAACACACAAGTGGGAATAAAAAGCATTGAATTAAGTGGCGGGTGCAAGATTTTTACCGAGGGGATTCAAAGAACAAAAAAGAAAATACACAATGCAATATATACAAGTCAAATATAAGCCAAGGATTATCATCATATAATATATACCCATAAAAATGACCTTATATACACAACCTAATTTTCCAGCGAAAGGGATTCAGGCCGACCGCCTAGCTATGGTTGAATTAAAAACCAAATTATTCTGTAAAATACAACATTCTTCAAACTAATGTACTCATTATTGCATATGTTCGAGGCTTCCAACCACCTCAAACCAAGGAGCAATTCCATTATACATTCTCATCCTAAAGGTCCACTATATCTTGGACATAACTCTCTCTATGCAATTCCATTAAAGACCATTGTCCCCTGATATGTATCAAAAACCTTTTTACCTAATATATTAACACTATTGTTCATTATCTGGATATCAATATTTGTGAATAGACGCCCAGTTTCCATTTGAATTTAATCCAATAAATGATGATTCTATTGCACTACTATTAATATGATTCTATTGCATACTATTAACTTGATAAGAGTGTAAATTTGAAGAAAAAGATTACCTTCGGTCAAAGGAGAATCCTTGTGCAGATTATTATCCATGGAATGAATTTGATCAGAAAGACGAGAAACATCTTCAGAGAGAGTGGTAAATGGGGTACTTATCATAATAACAAGCCAAAAATGCTCTTGTTATTGGCATCAGCCCCTCCGTTGACGCCATGTTGTATAGTTATATCACTAAATAAACAGTACAGAGAAAGGGATCAAATACTCGTATATTTAAGTATAAATGACCGGAAAAAGAGGCACTTTAGAGTACAAAGAAACCAAATATTTCAAGCTCCGCTACATAAAGCCTGATCAATACGATGACGAAGATAGAAAGAAAAAGAGAAGCATTATTTTTAACAATCTATAGGAATATAAGTTCAATATCATACAGGTACAATCGGTAATCATAAAAACCAAGACCAATAGCCATAGAAAAAAGCACACCTAACAGCCGTCTAAACTAAAGAGAAAGGACTTACTGTATTTTTTCAAACTTGCAGCGGATAAGAACTGGATGATTTCTGACATCTAGATACAATAAGAAATAAAGAAAATAAAGTCAGTATCATTCATTGTGACTATTAGCCTAAAATGTGACAACGAGAATAATAGAGATTGTACCCCTATTAGTACTTTCAAAGCCCCTGTTATAGAACACTTGGACATAGCTAATTTTTTCCAACAATAAAAATTGTTAAACTTTTCAGTCATTGAGATAGAAAAAGAAATTACCATGAGGCTAATCTTGTTGCTAGACACTTTTCTTGGAACATTAGCTGACTCTAATGCAATCTAAGCTTTGAGCTTGGTAGCATGTTCTAATGTGGAACATATACTGTCTATGCAGTTTTTAACTTAACAACAACAACAACAACAGCTACCCAGTATAGTCCCACAGGGTGGGGTCTGGGGAGGATAATATGTACATAATATGGCATTGACAGAACCAATAGGTAGCCTAGATTCACCGTGAACCAAATCTTGCCCCTAAAATAGAAGAAGAAGAGCAAAGCCCCACAAAAACCGAAACTCTTCTGAACCTAACTCAACCATGTTGTACCCAGAAATTAAGTCCGTAATAGATTGATCAGTTTCTGAGGATTGTTCTATATATGTGTTCAAAGGAACTGCATCCAATGCCACGGCTTGCAGGATCAGAGGCCTAGCTTCTTCCAGACATGCTAGCAATTTAGTTGAAACTAGTGTTGACTGAATTCCATCAAGAAATGGTTTCCAATTTTCTTTAGGAAATGACTGAGTCCTGATATAGCTGTAGTCCTTCAGAAGACAGAGCCAGTAACTTCCAAGATTTTTTGAACTCTCCGAGAAAATAGGCAATAAAGCTAAATATTCATCAGAAATCTCCTTCTGTTGGTTTTTCAAGAACGCGAAGGTGTAACATTTCAGAGATGCATGTGCTGTAAGGAGCCTCACTTTATTTTAACTTAGCCATCTTAAAATAAATGCATCAGCACCAAAGCATTTAGGTTAAAATGAGTTGGTTAATGATGCATTAGATTAGCCTTAAATCTTCTTACATGCTTAGATCCTGAGTAGTTGTAAACAAGCTCAGAATGGAGGGTCCGTGTAGTCAATGAATCCCGTGATTTAGCTACAAGTGCCTTGTGTGCAGCTGCCAAAACAGGAAATACATCTGGAATCTGTTGTAGCACTGTTGAGACAATAACCAAGAGTAACTTTGTTGGTTTTATGAAATGAGAAGTAGATATATCAACAGGCGATGAGATACAATTGCATATTTGCCACTTAAGTCATGTACACCCGTGATTTGGTCTTAAATTGTGCTACCTGTTGAGATTGCTTCAGTTCATGGAATGGAACGAGGTCGTGATCGATTGCCACTATTAGATCTTTGCTAATATACTTCACAAGTTCTTAAATATATATCAATAGCCTTTACTCCTATTAAGGAGGAGCAACATATAAAATATGTACAGTGACAGAATTCCCCATTTCTTTTGTAGAGCTTAGCAGTAAAATGGAAGTTCTTTTTCATTAACGGTGGTGTCTGGTCTAGTCTTGATGCACCTTAGGTGTAAAACTAAAGTTTGGACTGGTCTTGATGTGAATGGAACTCTCAATAGCTATGAACCAGTTCTACCAAACCAGTAAAGAACATACAGAGGGATTTTTTATGTGTATTATTGTGTTTGAGTTGTTAGATCTACATGAAAAGAATTAACTACATGAAAATAATACATTGAATTTTGCATACTGCTTAGTTAAATAAGGCTTCAAGTTTCAGCCATGCTTCGATACCAGTTCTTTAATTTACGGCTTCATTAGAAAGTGATTGAACCTAAAAGAACTCCAAAAGATTGAGAGTTATGTATCAAACTATATAATCAACAATTGATTATGCACGCATTCTTCATACCAAGAGAAGTTGATCACAGAAAAACATTCGGAAACATAGACTATATAATGAATAACTTTGTAAGAAAAAAATGATTCTGCACACATTCTTCATACCAAGATATGTTTTTCAAGCAAACAGAGGAACCACCTGATTTAAACAAAACTGTTGATGCAATTGACACATAGGAGTACTAACAGTTGAGCAATATCCAACCATATTGCAGTTAGCTAGCTTAATTATGATCCTCCAGAACATTGCACATCTACTTCTGATTAGCATGTTTATTCTACTCTTCCTAGTTTCCAACCTCAGCCTCGATGAACAGTATATTACTAAACAAATTTTTACCTACAAATTTTTCTTTTTGTAGTAGTTTCGCCTATCAAATGACACAGTTCTGGAAACTAGATGTGAACCAGTTCTGGAAACAATACACGTTCACATCTTTTTGACACACAGAAGGAGTACTAACAGTCTTCCTACTACAAGTTTTTCTTTTTGTAG
Organism: Nicotiana noctiflora; assembly: GCA_032618575.1. Lineage (NCBI taxonomy): Eukaryota > Viridiplantae > Streptophyta > Magnoliopsida > Solanales > Solanaceae > Nicotiana > Nicotiana noctiflora. The sequence goes on from JASVEL010007625.1 coordinate 150,179, forward strand.
TATTTTCGCCTACAAAATGAAGACCCAAATCTAGCCATGTTGCCCCAAAGCAATCTTTTTGCACCTAAAATGTGTGAACTCTAACAGAGATTACTAAAACTCTAAAATGAGACAATACAGAATGCGAGCAGTTAGGTAAAACCTTACACTAGTAATGCTACCATAGAGGCAACTCATTAGCAATACGGGAAGGAAATGCAGGCAAGAAGAAACGGGAAGGAAATACAGGCAAGAAGAAAGAACTTCACCAGCTCAACCGTGTAGATGTGAAGCGAAAGGATCAGAGATCAAAATTACATGTAAATATGATCTTAGTAATGACAAAATCATAATTAGCATAGAACATATCTTCACACTGTTAGTGCTAGTCCAAAAGAAGTAAAACAATATTTAACAACACTCGGCAGAATATTAAAACCAAAACTAAATTCAGAACAACCGGAAGCTATTTTTAGTATATTCTTAATCAACAAGCCCCAATTGGTAACAGAATAAAAAAATACAACAGATGAGATGAACAAAAACACATAAATAACTTATATATTGTTATACCATAAGCGGAAGTCCAACTTACCTAGACAAAACCATTAGAAATAACTGTAGTAATTTTTTTGTCAAAAATTCAAATTCGTTTTAGGTTCTGAGAGGCTGGTGCCATAATTCAAATAGCAGGATCATAAGTTTAAATACTACAATATAATCTTCGTGTCCAAGTGACCTCTTATGGGGCTTGACATCAAATATGCATTGAGAATACAGGTAGTTACAAACAAAAAGCTCCCTAATAAAGTCGAGTAGCAGCAGCTATAATTGTTGATCACTAACAACATCAAACAACATATTAATGGCTCATGTTATCAACATTGTTCAACTAAAAGCATCAACCCTATTAGAGTAGATTAATTGCTCTTTTCCATGAAAAGGCATCTAAAGGAACATTAACCCTTAGCCTGCAACTTTGTTATCTCTAAATCCCAGCAAGCAATCTGATCACTAACAGCTAGAGCTTATGCATATATTTATTCTGACTAACCAAACAAAATATTACATCAAATAGATAAAACATGCAGAAATTGGATATCAACCGCTACCAACAACATAAAGATTTCAACTTTACACATTTCAAGTCATTAACAAACACACACACCAAACAAAATTAGAAGCCCTAAATGAATTACTTGAACTGTTGGTTTCCCGTTCTTTAGGTTTCCAAAAATCATCAAATTTCATATCTTTTTGGGTGCATGAGAAGAAAAGAAAAGGAGGGAAGAGTACCTAGATTTCTCACGATTGAATATTTTCTTCACCTGTAATCCCTGTTCTTCAGATCTTTCGACCGAAATAAATGGAGTTTCGGACTTTGGGGGTTTGGGAGTTTTGGGTTAGCAATCGAGATTTGGGTATTTTTGATTAACAAATGGATTTGGGAATTTGTTAATTTAGGACATGGGTTTAAGAGTTCGCTAGGTTGCTCGATTCCAGCTTTGGATTTAATCAACAAAATCGACTAAGGTATACATAAAGCAAATAAAAATGAAACCCAACAGCAATGAGATCATTTGGGATTTTTCGTTAAGAATTTGCTGGTGATTTTGCCAGAGAAGGTGATTTGGGTCTTTAAGGGTTTGCTGGTGATTTGCCATTAAGAATTTGCTGGTGATTTTGCTAGAGAAGGTGATTTAGGTCTTTAAGGGTTTGCTGGTGATTTGCCAAAGAAGGGGATTTGGGAGTTACTGATGAAATGGAGCATTGGAAGTGTCGACAATATGTTAGAATTTTTGATTTAGTTTTTATATTTACCAAAATAAAATAAATAAGAAATAAAATGAAAAAGGGTTTATTGGCGGGTTTAGCAAACTTTTGGGGGGAAAACGAGGTAGAAAAAAAATACCCGTTCCTATAATAAAATTTTTTTAGAACCGTTGCTATAAACATGCCTATTGGGACGGTTCCAACAACCGTTCCTATAAAAAAGACCTATGGTAACGATTAAGTGTCAACTGGAACGGTTTCGTATCTAGAGCGTGCTTATTTTATCCAAATCCTATTGTAACGGTTGTAACCGTTCCCGTATATACTCTATTGCAACGGTTTAGTAACCGTTGCTAAAAAACCCGTTCCAATAGGCCTATTTTTTGGTAGTGATTGTTGCTAGTTATTTCAGGGATTCTCATCCATTGCGTTGCCCTTGACCAAATTGACTCAAAAGGGTGCTCCATTTGCATGGTTGGACGAGTGTAAGGAGAGCTTTCAGAAGCTCAAGACAACTTTGAGCACAACTCCTGTATTAGTTTTTCCATCAGCTTCACGTTCATATACAGTGTATTGTGATGCTTCAAGAGTTGGTATTGGTTGTGTATTGATGCAGAAGGTTAGAGTTATTGCTTATGTTTCTCGTTAGTTGAAGCCCCATGAGAAGAACTACCCTATTCATGATTTGGAGTTGGCTTCCATAGTTCATGCATTCAAGATTTTGAGGCATTACTCGGGTGGCATATCTTGTGAGGTATTGACTGATCATCGCAATTTTCAGTATTGATTCAAGGAGAAGGATCTTAATTTGAGACAGCGGAGATAGCTAGAGTTGCTTAAGGATTATGATATTGCTATTCTGTACCATCCGGGAAAGGCCAATTTGGCGGCCGATGCGTTGAGCCAAACGACAGTGAGTATGGGGAGTTTGACGTACGTTCCATGGTTAGAGAGACCCCTTGTAGTTGATGTCCAGGCATTGGCCAATAGGTTTATGATATTAGATATTTGGGAGCCGGGTCAGGTGTTAGCTTGTGTGGTTTCTCGGTCTTCCTTATATGATCGCATCAGAGAGCACCAGTATGATGACCCACATTTGCTTGTCCTTAAAGACAGAGTTCAGCATGACAGTGCCAAAGATATGACCATTAGTGATGATGGAATGTTGAGGATGTGGGCCGGATTTGTGTGCCCAATGTAGATGGGCTTCGGGAGTTGATATTGGAGGTGGACCATAGCTCACGGTATTTCATTCATCCGGGTGTCGCAAAGATGTACAAGGATCTTAGACTTCATTATTGGTGGCGAAGAATGAAGAAAGATACTATGGGGTTTGTAGCTTAGTGTCTTAATTTTCAACAGGTAAAATATGAGCATCAGAGATCGGGTGGATCACTTCAGCAGATGGTTATCCCTGAGTGGAAGTGGGAGAGGATCACTAAGGATTTTGTTACCGGACTTCCACGAAAAAACTTCGATGCTATTTGGGTGATTGTAGACAGGCTGACCAAGTCCGCACACTTTATTCCTATCTGCACTACTTATTCCTCAGAATGCCTGGTAGTGATTTATATCTGAGAGATTATTCAATTGCATGGTGTTCCCGTTTATATCATATCTGATAGGGATACTCAGTTTACTTCCCAGGTTTGGAAGTCTTTTTAGCAAGAGTTGGAATCCTAGGTGCAGTGGAGCAAACATTTTCTCCCTCAGACGAACGGACAGTATGATCACACCATTCAGATATTTGAGGATATGCTACGCACCTGTGCTATTGATTTTGGAGGTCATGGGATCGGTTCTTGTTGCTTGCAGATTTTGCCTACAACAACAACTACCAGTAGAGTATTCAGATGGCTCCTTACGAGTCTTTGTATTGGAAGTAGTGTAGATCTCTAGTTGATTGGTTCGAGCCCGGTGAGGCTAGGCTATTGGGGATGGATTTGGTTCAAGATGCTTTAGATAAAGTAAAGGTAATTCAGGAGAGACTTCATACGGCACAGTCGAGGCAGAAGAGTTATGCGGATAGGAAGGTTCGAGATGTATCCTACATGGTTGGTGAGAAAGTTCTGTTGAAGGTTTTGCATACGAAAGGTGTTATGAGACTCAGAAAGAAAGCGAAGTTGAGTCCGCATTTTATTGGGCCTTTTGAGGTACTTTGAAGGATTGGGGAGATGGTTTATGAGCTTGCCTTGCCACCTAACTTGTCGAGTGTGCATCTAGTTTTCCATGTTTCTCTGCTCCAGAAGTATATTGGAGACCCATCCCATGTTCTGGATTTCAGTATGGTTCAGTTGGAGGGTGATTTGACTTATGATGTAGAGCTAGCAGCCATTTTGGAGCGTCAGGTTTGAAAGTTGAGGTCAAAGGATGTTGTTTTAGTGAAATTGCAGTGGAGAGGTCGACCCATGGAGGAGTCTACCTACGAGACCGAGCGGGATCTGTGGAGCAGAAATTCTCACTTGTTTGAGGCTTCAGGTATATTTCTTGACTCACTCGAGGACGAGTGTTTGTTTAAGTTGGGGAGGATGTGACGACCCGACCCGTCATATCGTGAATTACTGCTCTGTTTTTCCTAATTCTGGTTTCTTACGCTTCATTATCCGTGTCTTATGTGGTCGAGTTGATTTGACTTTCATTGGAGTGGAATTTAGTAAGAAATGAGACACTTAGTCTCTTTTAAGAAGACTTAAATTAGAAAAATCAACCGGATGTTAATTTATATGTTAGAGGGCTCGGATATGAATTCTGATGGTTTGGTTAGTTTCGGGAGGTGATTCAAGGCTTAGGAGTGTGATCGGAATTGGTTTTGGAGGTCCGGTGTAGAATTAGGCTTGAATTGGCGAAGTTAGTATTTTGGCAATTTCTAGTTGATAGACGAGATTTTGATTCGATGGTCAGAATGGAATTCCGAGAGTTACTGTAGCTTCATTATATGATTTGGGATCTATGTGTAAAATTTTAAGTCATTTGGAGGTGATTTGGTTGAGTTTTTTATCAAACGCGTGTTTTGGAAGTTTTAGAAGAACTGAGGTTTGAATTCGATGAAATTTGATGGTTTTGGTGTTGTTTGAAGTGTTTGATGATCAGAACAAGTTTGAATGATGTTTTAGGATGCGTGGGTGATTTTGGTTGAGATCCCGTGGGCCTCGAGGTGATTTCGCATGGCTATATATCAGGAAGTTTTGAACTTGAGTGAATGGCAGAAAATGCAGCAGCAGGTGCAGGGGGATTTTGGCCTTCGCAATCGCGAGCCTGGAGCCGCGTTCACATAGAAGAAAGTTGGAGTCCCTGAGTTTTGTACTTCGTGTAGGCGTCTGGTGTCTTGAATTCACGGAGGTTCTTTGTGGTTGTCTTTCACATTCGCGTGTTCATCGCGTTTGCATGTGAACGTCCTAGAGCAATTTCTCTTCGCGTTCGCGGATAGGGCATTGCATTCGCGTAGGTTCAGAGGGCCAAAGCATCGCATTTGTAGGTGTGCAGACAAGTTCGAAAAGGGTAATTTTGGTCAAGGAAATATTTATGCATCGCGAATGCAGGGGTTTGATTGCGTTCTCGTAGATGGGATTCCAAAAGCTGGGCAAAAGGTTTTTAAACATATCATCCGCGATCCTAAGTCATTTTTCCTCCATTGTTGCATATTTTGAGAGCTCTATGGGAGAAATTGAAGACGGATTGTCCTTCGGATTCGCAAATGCGATGAATCCTTTGTATTTTTAAACCCCCTGTCGCAAATGCGACATCTTCAGCCTGTTAAGTGCTGAGAATTCCGAGTTTTTGCTTCATTTTTCATATTTTTGAACCTAGTTTCGAGGTGAGGCGATTTTCAGAGAGGATTTTCATATTAAAAGATTGGGTAATTATCTTTTATCAATTTCCAACTATATTTCATGATTTTATACAAGATTTAACATCAAATCCATGAGAAATCTATGAATTTTTTTTGGGATTTTGTCAATGCTCTGAAAAATAAAAATTTAGTATTTGAGAGACGAATATGACTCGGATTTGAAAATAAATCACAATTTGGACACGTAAGGCTATGGGTAGTCAAGACCTACCCTTGGACCCGAGTTTTGGACCGTGCAGGCCCGAGGTTTGACTTTTGTTGACTTTTGGGAAATCTAATAAAAATCACAGTTTTAAGATTGAAATTGTTTTCTTTTCCATTGTATGATGTATTCAAGTTTTTGATGACTAGATTGAGCCAGGGCGGAGGCGAATTTGTTCAGGAAAAGGGCTAGAGTGAGTGTTAACTAAGCCGAATTGAGGTAATTATTGTGACTAACTTTATTTAGAGAAGTTTTTCTCCTATTTGTCATTGTTTGCTACATGCGGTGGTGATACATATATAAGGTGACGAGTGTATATGTATGGCTGGAGTTAATCATGCTCATGGATAGATTGTGCTATAATTGTGTCTAGTAGAATTACATAACTTCCTTACTTCATGCCTCACTTGATGTACCGATATGATGTAGTATATAATGTTAGTAATCAAGACTTAGCCTAATATAACTTGATCAAATTTGATAAAATTCTGAGAATACATTGATGTGTCTTGTTTTGGTCATCTCTATGCGTATTCACTACTACATTGCTACGGTCGATATTTTGAGATGTTGAATTCTATACTTGTGTTGCTGATAAATTGTGATATTCGTGGAAGTACTTGAGTTATACGGCAACTGAGGGCTTATTGAATCATTATTGGCTTAGAAATTCCGTGATTTAGAATTTGTTGGAATATTCGTTTGTACACACTCTACTCGATATTATTTATACTTCCTGCCTTGTCATATTATTGATATTGTATGCTTGGTAAGGAAAGGTGTAAAGCACAAAGGTGATGCCGTGCCGTTTCAAGTACATTATTATGTGAGGAAGAGTGTAAAGCACGAAGGGTGATGCCATGCTATTTCATATACATTATCATGTGAGGAAGAGTGTAAAGCACGAAGGGTGATGCCGTGCCATTTTATATACATTATCATGTGGGGTAAAGTGTAATACACGAAGGGTGATGCCATACCATTTAATTTATATTGTTATGCTTTTAATATTGAGAGGTCATGTCACGAAGGGTGTTTCCGTGCAGGTGAGGTTTAGGGACATTCATTATGATGTGATATCTATTTTCCGTGTATACATTTCCGCCTTTACCTTGAGCTGTTATTTTTGCAATTAAATATTCTGAGTGATATATTGTTATTGTCCCGTACTTGACATCTGTCTCATTATTGTTGTGTTATACAAGTCTTTTACTTCATTAACTTTCATATACCATGCCATTTTCCGGCTTTTGAAATTATACTCATATCATACCTATCTTGTCGTACTCTAGTTTAAGTGTTCCATCATGCTAGTCATCCATGCTCTTACTTGTTATTTTGTGAAGACCATTTGTTTCCTTGTTTTTGTCATATTTGTACTTAGGCCTCCAATATACTAGTTGATTGACGTTGATACCCCTTGCTTTCCAATTGTTGTTATTACTCACGTACTTTCTGTATAGTCTTTTATTGTTGCTCACATGTATATCATTGTCCATTATTGTTACTTGCATATTTCCTACTTTGTAATTCATGTTATTGTGTTTATGTCATACGGTTGGCTTTATTATACGTTCATTTGGAAAGATGAGTTGATCGTACGAAGGATGTTGCCATAATAATTAAATTGTATATAAATTTATTTATACATAGTGAGGATGACATAGAAGCACGAAGGGTGTTACCGTGCCGTATGACTTGATATTTTGGATATATCTTTCATACCAGGAAAGATAGTAAATCTTCTACTGTGGTTTCATTTAGTAATTGTTGACTGTCTTGTCGAGTTGTATGTGATACTTTTATCTGTTATGCTTTGAACTGCTTTACTGCTAATCTAATGCACAAGTTATAACAATACGCATCTTTTTACTAAATGCCTCGTTACTACTTCGACAAGGTTAGAAAAAATACTTACCAGTACATGGGGTGGTTATACTGATACTGCACTTCTGCATATTGCATGCAGATATTTGAGTGGAGCTGTTGGTGACACCGGGTGCTCATTCGGAAGATGTTTGTGCATTTAGTTATAGCTGCCACTTGTCCTTGGTAGCTTAGGTTGTGTCTAGTCTATTTATCAAATAGAACGTGTATTTATTTGTTTCAGTTTTTAAAATTCCAAATCTTAAAAGATCGTGATTCAAACTATTAGGTCTTGGGTAAAATTGTAAATTCACAGTTAACTATTCTCTTTTCTCCTATAACCTCAGTTGAGTTGTATTTTCTGTTAACCGGCTTACCTAGTGGGTTGAGTTAGGTGCCATCACGACTAGCAGTTTTTGGGTCGTGACCAGGTGATTTCCCTTTTGGTGGGTTCACTTGCCATGTTGAAACCATTAAGTACTCGAGCTGTAGGCACGATTTGATCATGGAGGCCGAGTTGCTCTACGACCCTCGATCAAATAATATTTACCGAGCTACTTGGGTTAATCAGCACACGTTTAACTTGAATTTTATTCATAAAGATAGATATTACTAGTGCGTCGTTGTGAGGTTGTCCAGTCCCTTCTACATCCTCATCGTTGAAAGATAAGGTATCTTCTATTAAGTAGTCCCGGGTATGCTTTTCCTTTGTGATCGTAACTTTGGTGCATTTAAATATCGGGCCCTAAGGAATGTCAACCCCACCAACGATCATATGAATCACGTGATGCGGTTCCTCCTGTTCGTTTTTCCTGTTTGCATCCCTCTCTCTGAAGTGATTATTAGCTCGGCCCTTCAAGAACTCTCAAAGATGGCCTTCTTTTAATAAACGAGCTACTTCCTCCCTTAAAATCCTACGATCTCAGTTCTGTGACCGTAGGTTCCATGGTATTTGCACATTTTCCTTTGAGCTGGATCGGTCTGTAGGGGCCTGGGCTACCTAGTATCCTTGATTCATCCAATGGCTGATACAATACTTGATGCATCGATGCTAAAATTGTATTTTGATAATTGTCGCGCTTCTTTAGGTACGACATCAAAACCACTCTTACTCATGAGACCTCGAGAGTTTTAACCTCGATCATTTCGAGCAAGATTACATCCTAGTTCATTGTTTCTATGATATGTGTTGTATGGTTGGTACTGATCTCTGTTGCATACTCTTGTATCATTTCATTGTCCTTTTGTCTCACTTTGAAGAGGTCTAATTTCCTAGTCGAAATCGTTATCGATCCGGCATGTGCTTTTACAAATGAATCAACTAGCATGGTGAAGGAATCAATGGAATTGGGCAGCAAATTATGGTACCATATCATTGCCCCTTACAATAAAATTTCTCCAAAATTGTTCAATAGAACAGATTCAATTTCATCGTCTTCTAAGTCATTTCCTTTTATGGCGCATGTATAAGAAATGACATGCTCTTTAGGATCGGTGTCTCTAAAATACTTTGGAATTTCTGGCATGCAGAACTTCTTCGGCGTAGGTTTTGAAGTCGCACTTGGTGGGAAAGGCTTCTATACGAACTTCTTAACCCTTTAAATTGGGGGTGCCCCAGTATTTGATCAACCTGTGAGTTGTATCTTCTTACATTTTTATCATTAGCCTCAATTATTTTTCTCTTGATTCGATCCGTTTAGTGAGCTCCGCAAACATCTTTATGATTGTGGGATCAGTTTCCGACCCATTATCATTCGATTTTCCCCATATAGGATCGACCCTTTGAATAACTTCTTGTGATGCATCGAGTTTGATTCTACTTGGTGCTCGATTCTGGTTTTGGAGCTGCACTATGATAGCTTGCTGAGTCTACGACATCTCAAATATCATTTGAAGGCTAATTCCACCTTCTTCACCACTCTGTGCGTTCTGATCGGCTACCCGGGCGTCCCTGCGGAGGCTATTTTCGGGATTGGTTCCTAAATTTCCATGAATCACAACACGAGAACTAACATCGACTGTATCTACGGCTTGTGGTCCATCGAGATTGATTAGATGTACTCCGTTTCCCGGGGCGACTACGTGCTCGTTCTCGCCATGAAGACCAAGGTCGGTGCCTGTGTGAGTGGGCACT